>OZ023317.1:43225356-43302065 GCA_964007375.1 Ophion obscuratus
TTTACGCACGAGCGCGCGTATCGAGCGCCTAAGCCATGACGATACCGCGCGAGAAAATGCGCGGTTTCTCGAACCTCTCACCCAAAGGAGATTTGCATCTTTTTTTTTGCGTTTTTTAAAATTCTTCTCCCGCTTCGGTTCTTCTCCTTGTGCTGGTCTGTTTTTCCGTTACGCCGCGACAACGGTGAGAACTTGGAATCGCGGTATGGAGAATCCACTCACGCGAGGTTGTCGATTTTCCCCACCTCTTTCGGAAGACTGTGTATATTTCATGCGCGGACTTCGAATTTTCCTTATCGAAATATTCAGCCTGGTGCTAACGGTGCGTTGAAAGTAGGATTTCGCTTTCCATTTATCACGCATTTTATCGGGATGTTGGAGTAAAATTCGCCCTCGGAAGGTTTTCCGAATAATCCGTTGTTTCCTGATCAGCAGTGCCTCACAACCACCCACAAGTGTTAATCGACATGCACAATTTTATGTAAATACGACAGAAATGTTTCGAATTTAACAACCTTTTAAAATTCTTCCTCCGAAACGAATTGCTTTCAGGATAACGGTACCTTTAGGCGAGAAAAAAAATCGTTGATTTTCGTGTTTTGTTTTTTTAAGGAGAGATTTCTTCACTATTTTCGAGAATCAGGGTATGGTTGATTACTACTTTTGGCTGTTACATGGTATTTTTTAAATGTAATCTTTGTGAATGGAGCAGGTATGGCACGGTCTTCTAAACGGGTTGCGGCGGATGTTGTTAGACGGCGTGACACGTAGCGCTTCGTCGGAGGGATTAAGATGAAAAAACCAACGAAGATTTTTCTTTCATTAACACTCATACGCAGAATATGATCCGAGAAAAAGTGAGAAATTTTGAAAATCGACGAAACGCTTTGAAACAAAAAGATTGAATTTTCCGAAAAAATGGCTACAATTTGCAATAAAAAATGCTTTTTTCAAATTTTCAAAAACATTTCGGGTAATTTTTTAGACAATAAGGTTAGAAAGATTTATACCAAGTTTCATCAGAATCGGTCGACTAGTGTTTAGCTTGCGTCACACTAGTTTTCAAAATGGATTTCAGAAGACCGTCACATACCTCCGCCAATTTTAAAGATTGATATAAATATAAAAAATACCCCGTAACCGCCAAAAGTAGTAACAAAAAATACCCCAAGTCTCAAAAATAGTCAAGAAATCTTTCCTTAAAAAAAGTCACGAAAATCAATGACTCTATTTCTCGCCGGAAGGTATCTGACCCTAAGGCAGTATTCTAATCTAAAGGCCTACATTTACGGCATTTTTTCATTCACGATAAAAAAAATCCACCCTCCATTTTTTACAGTCTCTTTATTCACGTTTCAAGAACATACAAAAAAAAGGTTTTGCAAAAAAAAAATAATTAGGAACTTTGCGGACCTCTAAGTTGACCTAAATATCTCCCTCCTTAAAGTTGCTGGCTACATGCTATTTTCATGAATTATTTCTGATATTTAGATGAAGGACGTGCAAGAATGGAGATGGTAACCGAAAGGGCACTCATCTGTGAAAGACCGACGGACGACCATGACGGAATTATAAGGGTTCGTTGGCTACGGAATCCAAATAAAGTTCACCAGTTTATTCGATAAATTGTCAGACCAAAAGTGCCATTCCGAAATCCCGTTCACTGTGCAAGCCGTAATTGATCTGATGGGTTGACGCGAGTGTATTATTTCGGATCGCCAGTTCTATTGTATTAGCCCCGAGCCAACAATAATTGGACGAAAAAGTTTCCAGCTGAAGGCTCGAGCAGTGCTACGGTATGTGCCGTTTCTCGAAAAATTGTTTCTCGTAGACACTACGTGATATTTAC
This sequence comes from Ophion obscuratus, assembly GCA_964007375.1. Taxonomy (NCBI): domain Eukaryota; kingdom Metazoa; phylum Arthropoda; class Insecta; order Hymenoptera; family Ichneumonidae; genus Ophion; species Ophion obscuratus. The sequence goes on from OZ023317.1 coordinate 43,227,206, forward strand.
TGCACTCCATATATATATATGTATATATATATATATATATATATATATATATATATATATATATATATATATATATATATATATATATATATATATATTAGGACAAAGAACACGCTTGCTCGCCGATCGTTCCACAAAATTTAACTCTAAGCATTTCACATAATTAATACGTTACGTCGGTTGGTGTGGGAAACGGTGGTTGCGGTTGAGAGTTTCGCAAGAGTTCTCTGACCGCTTAACCCGGTGCACCGTGAATCTCGGTGGATCCGCGCGCACGAGAATCGAGAGCCAATGTACTGGATACACTACGAGCAAGCTCGTCCGATCGTAAAAACGGTCGGTGGTCTATCCTTAAATACGTGTGCATTCGATATTAGCAGTCAATTCGCCCTTATGCGAGTTCTCTCGTCTCGAGGCGCATCCCGCGGCGTTTGGACGATGTGAAACACATTCACGGTCTGTCTCTCTCGCTCTGCCGCGAGCGCCAGTCCCGTGCAGGAACTTGTTGGAGAGTCCCCAGATTCTACCACATCGCTATAGGGATTTGACAGGGACGTCAGATGTAGGGAATCCACATTGGGATCCAAGTGGATCCCGTGCTATTTCCCGATTGACGTCGTTTGAGAATTTTTTATTTGAAATGCTCAAGCTCAATTTGTTGGAGATCCTGAAAATGAATCCTTTCGTGATCCCGTGCACGAATTTGTTGGGGAGTCCCAAGACGCATCCACATCTCTATAGGGATTCGTTAGGGACACCGCCCATAGGGAGTTCTCATTGGGATCCAATTGGATTCTACAGTGTTCCTTGATAAACACCGTTTGAGAATTCTTACCGCATACGAATCGAACATACGTGAAGAGTCAGGAGAAAAAACTCGGCGTGTTGATACGACACGCGGGCGGTGATGTTATGTTAAAGTGCAGAGAAATAAATAACAAATGATAATTGCAGTAGATTTTGAGTGATGTGATTTCGATCGATTTTTAAGGTATCCTTTTGAGGGTCTAGGCTGTTGTGAAAGTAAAGAAAAATCGACACCCGCTTGAGCCGACTCAAATTCAAGACGACCCGAGTCGAAATTTAGAGCCTCCTTTAAACCTCCTTTCGATCCCAATTTGTCATTCAATGGAGGTTCAAGAGGTTCAAATGGAAATCTCAAAAACATGTATATCAGAACCTACTGAACCTCCAAAAGTGGCAGAAATTGGACTTTTTCACTCAAAGGAGGCTTAGTAGGTTCATCTGAACCTCCTTTAAACCTTAGTGAGCCTGATTTAATGCTTACGCAAACCTACAGACCCTCTATTAAACCTCCTTTCGCCCTACTAACTCTCCTTTGACTCCTTTCACCGGTGGCTCGCAGAGCCTCCTAGCCCTCCTTTAAACCTCTTTTGACCCTACTAACCCTCCTTTATGCTGCCCTCCGCTCCCCCCCTTCTCTCCCATCCGCAGTTCACCGATATTCCAAAGAAGGGATAATTATAATTAAAAAATATTTTCAGATAAACTATATATCATTTATTTATAATAATGAAATAAACTTGAAAACACACAAACAAATGTAGTACCAGCGTACTTTACTGGACTACTAACGTATACTATATTTGTACTATACTATAGTGCATATATAGTATACGTTTAATATAACGTTTTTTTAAGTTACACGAAATAATTTACAGTTGTGACAATGTACGTATATGTTTCGAATTAATAAATCAATCTTATAATAAATAATCAAACATCATATTTTTAATTCACACATATAATTCATTTTTCAGATATAGCTTGACTCTACAGAACCTCCTTTGGATCCAATCTTTCATTTTCCTTCTGCTTTGGATTCAAAGGAGGTTCTGTAGGGTACAGAGAGGACTTTAGACCAAAACGCGGTTGTGTAGGTTCACGCAAGCCGAGCCCATAGGCCTAAAGGAGGCTCAGGAGGTTGAATAGAAGGTTCAGTAGGGCTAAAGGAGGGTCGCCAACGGTGCAAATTTCTTCATATAGGTTTAAGGGGAGTCAAAGGAGGGCGGCGGTCTGTGCGTTACAAAGGAAATAGGTTCTCGAGCATTCAAAGGAGGGTCTAAATTTCGACTCGGGGAAGGTTCAACAGATGGTGCAGAAATCGCAGATTGGAGGTAAACTTGTGATTACAATCATATAACTGCTAGTAAAACTTTAAACGCGTTTGTTTCGAAACTATGTTTTTCAAAATGGTCTACACGATTTTTCGACGTCTGATGAACGGTTTGACTTGAAATTTGGTATACTTACAATTAGTCAGTGTAATAGTAGTTTTAATAGTAGTTTTATTTTCGCGATTTTTTGAGGATTTCATGAAAGATACGAATATAAATGTTGTTGGGCTTGATAAAAAAAGTCTTGAAACATTAAAAAAAAATTTGATTCACTTTTCTTAATTTTTAAGTACAACGACCATAGTTTAACGTAACGCCTCAAAAATAGGTGGGCTAGGTAGCTCCATCACAACTCGGCAACGGCTTGTCTGAAACAAAAAAATCAAAGTTCATTAGATTCAGTATGACACCAGCTACAAAATGACCCTTGGATATAAACTTTTATCAAAAAATTTAAAAAATGCCAGATGAAGAACGCAAAATGTAAAAAAAAACGTTTTTTTGCAGTTTTTCGCAAAAAAAGAGTAAAAAACAAAATTTTAAAACCATCGAGGGTCATCTTGTTGCGAATCATGTTTACATAATGTGGTTCAAATTTCAAGAGAATCGGCTTGTTAATTTTAGAGATACGATGGAGCTAGATTTTGAAAACGTTCTTTCGAGAAAAACGCGTTTGAAGTTTATCCTATGAAAAACTCTTACCTAAACTCAATCGGCAATTCCTGCACCGTACAAAATCGCTTCTGGTTGCTAATCATCGTCGATTTCTTCAAGTCTTGCTTGCTTTCGATTTTTTGAAATTTTCAAAGTGGACTGGCCCCTTAAACATTTTTTCCATTAGTTATTAACAACAATGATATCATCTGCCCGCGAAAAATGGAAAAATAAATTGAAACATTTGTTTCAATGATTGAAACGCAATAACAAAAAAAACTGTACATAGCCTTAGCCAAAATTTTCGATTTTAAGAAAAAAAAAAGTTTTTTTTTTTGTTTCAGATCAACTGGATGGCCAAAATGAAGTACACTTGACTCTAAGTTAAGTGTACTTGATTTGGGTTGCAGTTGAGAGTTTTTTTTTGTACCAAGGAATTCTTCACACTATCCCCCACACGTTTTCACACTATCCTGTCAATTTTTTCACAGTTCACAATTTTCACACAATTCACGTAACCCGCACGTTTCGTGAGCGTGTACGTGGTCGGTAATGTTATGTCAGAGTGCAGTAAAATAAACAACAAACGATAATTACAGTGGATTTTCAGTCATGTGATTTGAATCGATTTTCACGTAGTGAAAAAATCATATCACATCAAATCACATCACTAGAAAATGATAACGAACGATTGGTTAAGTTTCGACGTTCTTCACTAGATTATTTAGATCTTCTTTAACTATTAATATTTCTTTAATGAAATTCGGTACACAACTTTCTCAATGAATATACAAATAAAAGACCAAATGATTTTTGCATCATCTCCCTTAATCCTTCAAAATTATTTTTTTCACATAACCCTAATTTTCGAGTCGTCACACTAGCATAACCTCTTAAGCGATTTATACATTTTTTAGATAAGATTTAGACTTTTTTAAAGATCCATTCATTTTGTAAATCTATATATTTTGTTTAAAAAATCAATGGACATATTGCGATGGGAGCAAGCAAGCAAGCAAGCAAGCAGCAAGAAATCTGAAAATTGTTTCAACCCTCTTAGGTCTCCCCCACCAAAAAAATGCCAAACGTAACATTTGACCTCGCACTTTCGCTCTTCAATGAAAGTTTGCAATTGAGGAAGCTCACTTTACACACAAAATACTGGCGGATTATAAATCCAGTGTACGTAACATACGTACTAGGACCTCCTGATCGAGGCACAATGTTTCTGACACTTTATTATCCTTGGATGTGGAAATGAAGAAAAAAAGTGCAGTCCTCCGGTTCGCACGGTCGCTTCGGTAGCCCGAGAACACAGTGATGCCCGAAGTTAAAAGAAAGAGTTGTAGAATATCTTCACGAGAAATCCCTGGGAGTCGCCCGAGGGCCATTCGACGGTAGGGAGAGATATAATAAGCGGCGAGCGTGCGGAATCGACTATGCACACACACACACACACACACACACTCACACACAGAATCACGTATATATGTATAGACACACAGCCACATAATTATAAAGTGAGTGTGTAAAGGTGTACAATAATATCAGTTAATACCAGAGCTACCGTTGGATTTCTCCTTTGCTCTATACCTAGTCGAGGCAACAAGTGATCCAGTCTGCATCGAAATTGTACCGAAATCAGTATGGCCTTTCGTCGAATATGCACAACCCTTATAATCACTACGGAAATTGCCCCACTGCGAAATAAGGTACAGGCAGGGTGTATAGGGGTGGAACTAGGCTGGGAATATTCGATCGTGAGGGCGCTACTTATTATTGAAGATCGTAATAGGCGTAGAGTAGAAGCGTCCATCGAGATAGACGGCGGGGAATCGAATGGTACAAATCAGGCATCCTACCAATGTTCTACAATTGTAGTGTCTGTCTCTGCATTCGTTATTTTACGCTGACATTAAGGGGCTATATACAGTCAGGAAGCCCAATAGATCGATTTTTCAAGAATTTTTATTGAGAAGATCTTTAAATCTATTAACGTGAACATTTGTACGGATATTATGATAACTTTTAACTGTATTTTAACATTTTTTATTTGTAAAAATAATTATTTTGAAAGCTGCTATAGCTGATCTCCGGGAGCACCTCTAAAAAAAGGCGCCCTGCCGTGAGCACGATATCTCTGGATGATGAAAAAAACCAAAAATATTTCGTTAGCATAGTGGATTATCTTGTAATTGATCGAAGGAATAAGTAAAATAATACTTTTTGACAAACTGGCGGCTTCTAAAAAAAATCGATTTTTGACAAAAATGTAGGCCTTAAATTGTTTATAAAATGGAAAATATTTATCGGTGAGAAAAAATCATCGATTAATTACTAACAAGGAACATCCCTCAGGTGACACTCTTCAATTTCGTTGAAATTTGGATATGTTATAAAGCACCGAAAAGTAAGTGGTACGTATTTTTTTATCGGCGGAAAAACGGTTTTAAGGGCTGAAACGCACCCTCAAAAATGGGAATCTTTTTCGTCGATAACGTTTTAACGGTACGAGATATTTAAAAAATTCAAGTTGGAACAATGTTTATTTTTTGTGCACTATACATTGGAGATGAGGACGATAACGTTGTCGACGAAAATCGAAAAACACCCCTACTTTCGAGAGTTCGTTTCATCCCTTAAAAACGTCTTTCCGCGGATAAAAGAAAATACGTATCGCTTACATTTCGGTGCTTTATAACATATCCAAATTTCAACAAAATCGAAGGGCGTTACCTGAGGGATGTTGCTTGTAAGAAATATACTTGAAAAGATTGTTAAAATTTGAGACTGATCGGTTCAGCCGTTTCCGAGAAATCTTGCTCACCGACTTTAAAAACACAGTTTTGAGAAAAACGCGTTTAAATTTACAAAAGCACTTTAGAACGCCCTGACACGGCATTACAAATGTGCATGTCACTTCGAGAATATTCGCCGTATGGAAAATAAATTTTCTGTGGGTGTCCTTAAATATATGTATATTGTGAAAAAAATAATAAAAAGATCGATTTTTCGAAAATTTTAACTGCATATAACCCCTTAACGGGTCTGCATAATCTTCAAATTTTCAAACTACTATTTCTTCATTGAATAGTCTTATCGTGTAAGGTCTTAACTCTAATGAGCAATAGAGATTTGGTAAAGAATCCAAAAACTGACATGGTTAGGACTTGTTTTGTGAAGGGTCAGATCGCCCACTGCTATTCAACCCTTTTTCTTTTGCGTTTTTATCGAAACCATGTTTTATGAAACGGTGTAGGCCGTATCTGAAAATTTATTTTATGGCTAATTGTAGTTTACATCTAATTACATAACTCTAGTTTATAACATTTTCTACCATATGACCGGATGATTTTTCAATATGTTTATTAATTAGTTAAAAAAAAACAATTATAAACGTTTTTTCTGTTCGAAAATCGAATTTTGATTCTTCCAGCTTGCGATTTTCGTAATATTCAAAATTTTAAAAAGGTATCCGGTCATACGGAAGCTTCATCATTATGCCAAAAATTTCATTTTTTATTTGTCATTTCGAATCTTCGTGGTTGCGTGAACCACCTACTCCGGTTGGGCCACGCAGCAACGGCGGCTCTTTGCTTGAATAATATTAACGTCATTGTTTATCAATATTTTTAACATAAAAAACTTAAACTTGGTTTTACGCGATTATGTATTAAGCCCACGTTAACACACTGGGTCATTTTGACCCGGACGAATTATAAATAAATTGCTCACCTTTCCAAATTGAACATGTTCGACAATTTTTGACAGCCAATTAATTAATTTATTATTAATTTAACGATTTTTATTTTTATCTTTTCGAATGTTTAAAATACATCAAATTTAATTTCATGAAAAAGTATTTTTATTTTGATACCCATTAGAATGAAAATGTATGATTTTCATAAATACTTACAATCGACATTGCTTATTGAGCACTCGGTTGGTCATTATCGACTTTACTAGTGAGTTCGCGATTTAAGCAGTTGGCCACGCTACATAACCTCACATTAGAAGAATTCAAACATCACCTCTCAACGACTCGACAAATGTCAAAACATGGCACAATAACGTGTAAGTGGTCGTTTCTTTTTGTTACAGAAAATTGATCTGCTTTTGTTCACGCACATAAATAATAAGACATTGATTGGGCAGTTTTCAAAGTTTTATCTTCCGGTAGATATACAGAACGAAAACAGGAAGAAATTTAAATGTTCGCTAAATAAAAATGTTTACCGCCGTTCTTCATATGTATATTTGTATACGTAATAATCAATTAACAAAAAATGAAGGTCTACAATCAACATATTTTTATTTATCTTTTATCCTTCGTTTTATTATTACTTTTATTCTATTCTTAATGTATTTAGCATTATCTGCAGCGTAGGCATTTGGCGACATTCATATCGCATTCTGCGTGAATTGCCGTCTAGGAATTTCCCTTAGCAAACCCAGCTGACGCTCCGATCACCGTTTAGAGAGAGACAGATGCCGCATGGCAAAATTTAATTAATTATTGTGAAAAAATTACACGGTGGATCAGCTACAATTTTTGCGGGTGAATTCCGTATTAATCGAAGATTCGAATAAGAAGTTTTATTTGTTGGGTCAAACGACTAAATTTTACGTAAAGTTATCATTTCCGGTCAATTTTTCGGAGGTTACGTTTGAGTACGTGTATTTTAGGCCAACATTCAATGTTTATATCTCGGAAATGGTACGGTGGAGTGGCTTAAATTTTTTTATTTCAACGTGGTTGAGAGGCCAGTCCACGGAAAATTTAAAAAAATTGAAAGCAAGCAAGACTTGAAGAAATCGACGATGATAAGCAATCAGAAGGGATTTTGTACGGTGCAGGAATTGCCGATTGAGTTTAGGTAAGAGTTTTTCATAGTATAAACTTCAAACGCGTTTTTCTCGAAACAACGTTTTCAAAATCCAGCTCCATCGTAACTCTAAAACTAATAAACCGATTCTCTTGAAATTTGAAATTTAATCTTTACTCTTTCTTTGCGATCTTTACTCTTTTACTGCTTTTTTTACGCGTTTTTATTTACATTTTTCGTTTTTCATCTGCCATTTTTTTTATTTTTTGATAAAACTCTATATTCGAGGGTCATACTTTGATTTTTTTGTTTGAGACAAGCCGTTGCCGAGTTGTGATGGGGCTACCTAGCCCACCTATTTTTCAGGCGTTACGTTAAACTATAGTTTTTGTACTTGAAAATGAATAAAAATGAATAAATTTTTTTTTAAAATGTATTTCAAGACTATATTTATCAAGCCCAACAACTTTTATATTCATACCTTTTATAAAATCCTGAAAAAAAAATCGCGAAAATAGCCTCTTTTCGTGGCTCCAAAGTGAACTGGCTCCTTAATGACATCCTACCACTTTCTCACAAAAAATATGAGGTTAAACGTTAGTCGATTTTAAAATTGTTTCTTTCGAACCATTTTAATTTCGCACCCGATTTCACCTTAATTTCGGTGCGGAAATAAAAAGAGACAATTTTCAACGCGAAAATTTCCTGTTCGTGTTTTCGAAGGACGTTACACACGGTCGTGGCACGGGTGTTACAAATGACGCGGCTCGTTACAAATTTATCTCTCAGACACGGGACGGTCCTCCGTCTCGTCTTGATTGCGGCCGTCCGATTCCGGCGGCCCCGTGATCGATCTCGCTTAATAGCTGGACCTTTGCGAACACCACTTTCGCGTTCGAAGCGACGTGTATAAATAATCTATGTACACACTACCATATTACGTACGAGCTGGGACGGCAATTAACGCGTTACGTACGTTTCAATTCCGCGACGAGGAGGAGCACGGTTCATCAGCAAGAAGAGCAGGGGAAGATCGGTATACTTGATGTTGCAGGCCGAACTTTGAATATTACCGTGCGCGAGAGGTGTTAAGATTGGCGTTGTGACGTTGAATAATCGCGGACGATAAATATGGGTCTGAAAACGGGCCTCATGGAAAACGAGTATCGGCACTTTAAATGTCTGCGGTTGCGATACGGGTTGGCTTCGTTTGAGTCGTGTACCAATAGAGATGCTCATGTATATTATTATAATGTACAATATATGCGGAAGTCGGCTTTCAAGACATTTCAATCCGAGGACTGTACTCATAGTAGCCAATCCTTGAAATTACCTTTATATAAATATATAATAAAATATTAAAATGTTTTATTTTATTTTAAATATAAAAATACAAAATATATTATATAATATATAATAAAAAATATAATGGAATATAAAAATATTTTATTTTATTTTAAATATAAAAATACAAAATATATTATATAATATATAATAAAAAATATAATGAAATGTAAAAATATTTTATTTTATTTTAAATATAAAAATACAAAACATATTATATAATATATACTAAAAATGTAATAAAAAAATATAATAAAAAAATTACCTTTATATAAAAGTGCACAATTATTTGCCATTCCCCATATTTTGAAAAAATCAAAAACATATTTGAAACCACTTCGGTCTTGAGGGATCATCGCAGTGTAATGGGTCGAAAAATAACTGTTTTTCGCGATTTTTTTTTTTCGATGGTTAAAATACGCTGACCAGTCTGACTTTTTTATGTCAAATCAAAGTACTCATGAAGAACGGAAAATACATTTTCTAACGTTTATTTTTAATTTTTTTACATTATTTTTAACGGTTGAAAATTTGGTCGATCAAAATAGAGTCTTCACGGTGTACACGGTTGTGGCCGTAAATATTATCCGAGACAAAAATTGTGAAAAGATTATCAATCAGTACGAAAGCCGCTATCTTGATACAAAAGTTTAAAAAAATACAAATTGACAAAATGGCACCGGTTTGAAAAAAAAAAGAATCGAGTTTAGTCTATTTGTTCAACAGTTTTTCGTTAAAAAAATATGAAGATTAAAAAAAATGTTTCCATAGGAAGATTAAGAATGGTGCAAAGAATGTTGTGTCAAAATTTGAGTACACCGTTTTGAGAAACGTTATTTCGAGAAAAACGCGTTTAAAGCTTCGAATGCGGAATTTTCATATAAATTGTTTACTTACGTTTATATAAGTAGATGAGAAGCATGTTTATAACCGTCTAAACTATCGGATAATGCAAAAAAAAATGATTTTTTGAAAATTTCACTCTGTGACGATCTCTTAATGTGGGCACATTTATATAAACTTAGCGTCAAGAATCAGAACTGTTTCCCCAAAGTGAGCGATTCGTTACGTAACATGTTAAGACGGGACACCACTGTGACGGGTAATAAAATCAGGATTTTCCATTTTCTCAAAATATACACATTCAAGAATATGTGAAAAATGTAAAAATATAGAAAATTGATCAAGGTACAGCTTATTTAGTGAGATCAGGTAGCGCAATGATTCACGTATACTAAAACGTTCAATCGCATTTTTATCGAAACGAATTTTCTCCACCTGGCCGGAATCGCAACTCTACCTATAATTGTCCGATTTTCAATTTTGAAACACCATAATTTCCGTAAGTGCAGTAGCCATCGTTGTACGTAGTCGTTTTATTTTTATTTTTAAGCCCCGGAATATAAGTAAACATTTCGCAAAAATTACCATTTTTTTTCGACACCTGCGACTTCGTGGAGATTTTTTGTTTCGAAAAACAGCTACGTACGACGGGAACTATATTTACATAGATTATGAAACTTGTTTATTTCTGTTTCCCATACCACCCATTGTCAAGTTATCAATGCGGCCTTCGGGACACGCTTTTTATAAAGAGGCTCTATCATACCCCAATAACGTCGCTAATTTTTAATTGTTTTGCAAAACAATGTACCCGAAATAATTTCAATGTATGCTCAACAACATACCTTTTTTTCAAATCTTAAACAAATAATCTAGTAGAAAAAAAATCGGAAAAAATGACCTTTTTTCGGCCCGTCATAGGATGTCCCTTAAGGGGTTATATACAGTTAAAATTTTCGAAGAATCTATTTATATTCTATATAATTACAGTATATGGAATACATTATTATATAATTTAATTATAAATATTATAATATAAATATTTATATTATATAATATATTATAATAAATAAATATTATAACATAAATAATAAATATATTATATATATATATATTATAATTATTATATAATGTAATTATAAATTACCGTATAATTAAGCACAGACACAGGAAATTTCTTGTCAATCCGGCGAGTATTCTTGAAGTTACACGCACATTTGTAATGACGTGTCGGAGCGTTCGAAAGTGCTTTTGAAACTATAAACGCGTTTTGTCTCAAAACTGTGTTTTTAAAGTCGGTGAGCAAGATTCCTCGGACGGCTGAACCGATCAGTCTCAAATTTTATCACAATCTTTTCAAGTATAATTTTTAGTAATTAATCGAAGGTTTTTTCTCAGCTATAAATATTTTCCATTTTATAAACAATTTAAGGCCTAAATTTTTGTCAAAAATTATTATTATGCTTGTTCCTTTTATCAATTACAAGATAATCCATTATATTAACGAAATACTTTTGGTTTTTTTTAATTTTAGATGATCCAGTCCAGAGATACCGTGCCCACCGCAAGACGCCTTTTTTTAGAGGTGCTCCCGGAGATCAGCTATGGCAGCTTTCAAAATAATTATTTTTACAAATAAAAAATGGTAAAATACAGTTAAAAGTTACCATAATATGTGTACAAATGTTTACGTTAATAGATTAAAAGGTCTTTTCAGGAAAAATTCTTGCAAAATCGATCTTTTTGGGCCTCCTAACTGTATGTAACCCCTTAAGGACCATCGTCGAAGCCACAAAATGTGTTAGTAGCCAAAGTAATATGGATAAAACGGGTTTAGAGCGTCCATTCCTCATATATTTTCCCTATTAGGTGCTACCTACAAATTGCTAAACCTAAACTCTTCGGATCTCTGAGCCCGCTGCTTATCATGACGCTTATCTTGAATCAATAGCTTCCTCATTGACGTGAGGGAGGCAGACGAGGTATGTACACAGTGCATGTACCTATGTGGCTATTTGGTAGACAGGTCTCCGTTGTCGCTGTGGATGTAAATACGAATACTGGAGATAGTCTACGAGCAGGACGTCTACAAATACGCGATCAAAAGCGTGGGTGAGATTCTTTCCCGATCTTCGGCTTCGATCTCGATGTCATAAGGATTTTTACAGTTTACATGTTTACTCTTTACGATACAAAAAAAGTCCGGATCGTTTTGAAAATAGTAAATCGTATTGTTTATCAGTCTAAATATTCCCTCCAATTGATCGCCAAAGTTATTCAATTTCTGAAAAGATTTTTTCACGACTTAATTCCACTTTTACTTTCATAAGTTTAATCCAGTTGGTAAACGGATTTGCAATCTTATCGCGGCTGCTTGTACACTTTCGAAAGCTCAATTTGGCAACCAAATTAAGCTCGTGTTAATTTACGTCAAGCAAAGATCGCTTTGGAACAGGAAACGGAACAGGAAACCTCAGAGGGAATGTACGAGTATGCTGACAAAAAATTCCATTTTTTTTGTCTCAAAACAATGTAGAGTTTTATGTATCCTTTTGGCATGCACGGAGGACCAAAAATTCCCAAACGAGGAAACGATTGCAAGGGTTTATCAAGACGGTACATCTGAGTAGAAAACATTTTTTGACCGTTTTCTTTCACTGGCATAACTTAGGTATAAACATCACAAGAGTGATGTGCAAAAATGAAATTGAATGCGATTTTTTAAATATTTGGAGCTCATTTTCCGTAGCTTTGGATAGATTCTCTAAAGAAGTACACACGATTTTTCCAACTCATCCAAAAATCCCGATTTTGTAGCGAAGAAAGAAAAAAACGATTCTAAATAACGCCATTGTGGGAAAAAAACCATATTTATTAATAATCGTGTGTACTTCTCAAACATAACTAACGTAAATTACTACAAAAAAAATGTTTCGTTCTAGGTGCCAATCTATAAAAGTTTTGCATCCTCCCGCAAAGCCCCGAAAAAAACGGTCTTAGGGTGGCTAATACAGAGCCGCCATGAAATATTTTTTCCATAAAATGTTTTTTTTTCATATCCGTCAACCCTCCGAGAATAACCTTCCAAACCTCATTATGATTGCTTTATTATCTTTAAAAAATATATATATATATATCCGAAAACTGTCTAATTTTTCGATAAGTCATAAAAATTTAACGGGTTTGACGGGCTTTAACGGGTTATACGAAGTTAGAAATTTCAAAACATCGATTTTTTTAAATTGTATTTTCAGAATGTCCAAATATGTGAGTATATTCCCTGAAAATTTCAAATCGATCCAAAGAATATTCTCGGAAATACACACATATTTGTAAGGACTCTCGGAGCGCGTCTCCGAGCGTCCGAGAAACTTCATACGCGTTTTTCTCAAAACGGTGTTTTCAAAGTCGGTGAGCACGATTTCTCAACGAGCTCAACCGATCGGTCTGCAATTTTAACACAACCTAGTCAGATATATACTCCAGATATTGATCGGAGGGATAAGATTTCCGATAATTATTTCTAATTCTTTTCAATGATTTAACGAAAAATTTTGGTCGAAAATCGAAACTGTTTCTTTCTGAAGCCACCATTTTGTCAAAAATTAAAATTTCAACTATTCCTTCGATCAATACCAGGATTCATCTATCACCTAAAAGAATCTTTTAGGTTTTTTTCACTTGAGATAATCCAAACCGGAGATACTTTGCTCACCGCCGGACACTTTTTTTCGAGGACCTCCAGGCGACTTGCTAAAGGAGCAATGTTAATGAATATTTTTGAAAATAACAAATGCCAATCTAAAGCTCAAAGAAGCCACTACACTGCCTGATACTTTTCGTTTTGCCCAAATGAAATTCTTTCCCAGAAAAAAATCGTGAAAAAACGACTTTTTTGCCTTGCAACTGCGTATAACGCCTTACGAAAATTTCGTACGTGCAATTCATATTTGGAGTCAAATTCCATTACTTGAAGTTTCGTTATTGAGTTGCCCGATTCGTCAACTCGATCGTTGAAGCAGATCGATCAACGTGCCGCGGATCAGTACGATTTAGTGAATTTTTTATTGAATCTCGCTCTCTCGTTCAATAAACAGATTACATTTTTTTTAATTTGGCGTAGCACCTTTATGGCTCCGTCTAGTTCCCATTCGAGTTGGTCTGGCTTCATGTATATCCCATCACACACACACACACACACGCACACACACACACACACATACGCACGCGCGCGCACGCACACGCACGCACACGCACACGCACGCACGCACACACACGCACACACACGCACGCACGCACGCATCCAAACAAACGCACGCGACACACACACACGCACGGACGCACACACACACACACACACACACACACACACACACGCACACGCACGGACGCACGCACGCACGCACACGCACGCACGCACGCGCGCATCCAAACAAACGCACGCGACACACACACACACACACACGCATACAAACAAACGCACGCGAACACACACACACACACACGCACACACAAATAAACACACACACACACATATATATATAAACACGCACACGCACACACACACAAATAAACACACACACGCACACGCACACACACACACACACTGACACATACGCATCCAACAAACGCACGCGAACACACACACACACACATATAAACACACACGCGCGCGCGCAGACACACACACACACACACACACACACACAAAACACGCTCACGCACGCACACACAAATAAACACGCACACGCACACGCACACGCACACGCACACTAACACACTCTCACACGCACGCACACACACACACACACACACACACACACACTCCCACACATACGCATCCAAACAAACGCACGTGAGCACACACACACACACACCTATACACACATGCGACGCCCCCGCACACACGCACTTTGAGCGGTGCCTATACGGCATACGATGGCGGAACAGGAGCAAAGTGAAACGGGCGAAGCAAGCTCGGCAATTACAAGGCGCAGATCGCGTTCCGGTTAGTGTCACGGTGACGCTTCGTATGTGCCCTCCAAACGTCCGCGCTGTGCGTTCGGCTTGCTCATTAACCCTTGCGTCGTGTGCGCGTTTCTGCGATGCATGGACTCAATTATTCCCCTCCCCCCACACCCCGCGCTCGTTCTGGTTTTCGCGCTCTCTCCCTCGATCTCGGACCACTAAATCATTTTTACAAAAGCACGAATTATACTCAACACATTTCGTACCCTTACGGTCACACGGCTGCTCTCTTTTGGGCGCTCCTTTTTTTCGTTAAATTTGGCCGTTACGAAAGCGTTTTTCGTCTCTTGATTCTTGACGATTGCAAGTGGGCAAACGACCTCGATGTGTACGAAGCCGGAGTTGATTAAGATTCATATATATATAGGGCTGCACTGTGTTGATTGCACGTCCCCAAAAAGTGGCGAGCATGAAGCCTAATAAAGGACGTTTCCTATAAAGGTTCATTGCTGCGAGGGCCACAATCAGTGGCGATGTCAAAAATTTTATAATAATAATCATCACGTTCACGAGATCGCGCGATAATCTTTATTAATTCATACAGGGCCATGCACTTTTTATTTATCCTCAAAATTGTGGGTTTTATAACGAATCTAATGGGAAAAAACGTGGAGTTTATCTCACTCAAGGGACGACATTTTCGGGGGCTGAAGAAGGTAATTTTCCAATTTTTTTTTTGTCTACTACATTATTTATTAGGGATTTGGCAAAAAAAGTATGTTATTAAGGAGACATTGAACTATTCTGGGGTAACTTTTTATGTAAAAAAAATTAAAATTAACCACGTTATTGAGGTATTTAATACAGCATCTGTATAAAAAATGTGGTCCAACGGCCGGATCGATAACTTGACAATAGTTGGTCTTAAAAATTGAAATAAAAAAGTTTTATGATATGTACAAATGTTGTTTGGGGAAAAGAAAATCAGAAAATGGCGGGTGTTTATAAAATAAGTGTGATTTTGACGAAATGTTTACTTATATCCGGGGGCTTAAAAAACACTCAATAAAAAAACGACAATGTACAACTATAGCTACCGCAATAACGGAATTTTTTTTAAATTGAAAATCTGACATTTATAGTTAGAGTTATGATTCCGACCAGGTCGAGAACAATCGTTTCGAGAAAAACACAATTGAAAGTTATAGTATACGATTGTAATGATAAAAGTGGCGGCAATCAATTTAAGCACCTTTTATATCAATAAGTATTTTCACCATTTTTAAAATAAATTTTAAACTAAAACCTTTGAAATTTCTTTTTTTATCGATTTTTTATCACTAAATCTTGATCGTCCATCTTGAAATTCGGTATGTCAACTTATTTTTCGTTCCTTGATGAAATTCTGAAAAAATAATAGTGGTTCCATTTAAAAACATATTTCTGCTGCTAAATAATTGTTGCCTCACACGGTAAATAGAAAATATGTATGAACAGATCTCGATCGTTAAAAAAAAATGAACAGGCCCTTTGTGTTCAGCAGTCTCCTTAAAAGATTCCTCCATGTCTTTTTCTCTCTTCCTCTCTCACTCTCTCTCTCTCTCTTTCGGGAAGAGCAGGCTTGACCGGTGACGTGCCCACGAGGAGAATACGCGTAATAATGATCGATGATTCGGTTCGACAGATCGTGCACGAGGTGTGCCCTCGTGTTAACGGTGAAACGCTCTCGGGCTACATCGTTTGTTGACAAACAAAAGGACCTCGGCGACATTGCGTCGCGTATCATATCCTATTGTCCATAAGACCTTCTCGTTGTTCATCGGGTAGCAACGCTCAGCTTTATATATACATGGGAGATCGTTACCCACGAGGGAAGTTCGCCTTCCGGGCCACGACCGGATACGCTCGGCCAGTTGGTCTAATGGTCGACCGCGAATGAGTGCGCGGTGGTGAGTGAAGAAAAAAATTGTCCGCGAGCAAGCGGGTGGGGCGCGATGACAAAAAGAAAATCATTGCGGGCGCGCGCACGATGACCTGCACTCGGGACGGTAATTGAAACGGCTGAAAAAATCGTCGCGGATCGCAAGATTTTCGCACTGAGAAAAAAAAAATCATTGATCCAACATCACTGGTGTTATTGAATGAAATTTCGTTGATTCAATTGTGAAATTGTTGGTGTCAATAATCGGATTTATTAGTCTAAACAAAACGCTATTGACTTTAATAACATGACGAAATTGAAAGTTTTTTTTTCATTCAAAAGATATATTGTTAGCCGAGAACAATATATTATTGAAACTATCTGAAAAAATATCGCGAACAAATTATATAGTTTTGAATGCATTTTCTGCAACGAACAAAAAAAAACGTTTCAATTCATAACATGAATATTGTTGATTCGAGTACACATGAAAACCTGTATTTCGCTCGTTTGATTCAGATAAAATTGCTATTGAGTAAATATGTTATTTTATTTTTTTCACAATATCGGATATTGATTTTCAAGTACATTATTCGTTGAAATATTAATATTTTATTTTGATTGAAAAATATTAAGCGAATGGCTGAATTGGTTAAAAAATTTATGCGAAAATAAAATTTATTTCTTGCGCACTTGGTTGAAAAAATTCAACCAAATCATGGCCGAGCGCCACCGAAATTATAGGTGTGAGGAAACCCGTAGTTCTCGGAGTAACCGCTAGAAGCCGCACGCGCGCTCGTTTCTCGTAAGCGTAGCGCGAACCGAAAATCTATTTAAACGCCAGAGAAACTCTAGAGAGTTTTGCTTCTTGGCCTGTGGCTAAGATCAAAGTGTAGTATCTGTTCTTTTCAGTTGAATATCTGATATTCTCTCTATGGATATTCCATTGGATATCTGACATTTTCTCCATTATTATTGTGGATGATCATTCTAATGCTCACTTTTTATTTAAGATTAAAAACAAATTGAAAAACTTACGTCTCATGGCATATTCTTTTCGATGTAGGAAAGAAATAATTAATTCTATTGATTATATTTTCGTACGAAGTAACAAAGTTGTAGCAACCGCTTAATTATTTCATCCAACATCTAAGGATTGTATATAGAATGATTTTAATAGAATATAATTGTATTCGAAGGATAACATAGATATTCAGAGAACAGAAGAGATTTTCAAATAAAACAATACGTTATTTGAATCAATCACATTTTCCAATATTTTATAGTATTGTATCAATCTCATATATCGGTGGCACTTCGCGATCTGATATTTACTTGAATCAACCAATATATTTTTTTAATTCAATTCCTTTTTTTGTCACTCAGAGAGACAAAAAATTCATAACATTTCTTACTGACGTCAAAATGAGTCGTGAGAAGGAAAAAAAAAGAACGTGCGATCGAAACGCTTTTTTTTGCACGTTGGTTATACATAGAGTTGCGAGGATAAGCGCGAATTTTTTTGCGAGCCTCAATATGGGCGAATCCTACTAGGATATCAATATACATATATATTCATGAAATTTCTCGCGTCCTTGGCGCCTCGACGTTTCGGAGCTCACGCGTGGCATAGAGGATTCACACCGCTCGACTCCGCTGATAGATATACCGACGCGGAAACGGTCCGCGACGACGCACTTCCGTCCGTCAAAACGAAGGTTCTGTACAATCGCGTGCGCGCGCGACTCGAACGATTTTTCGCACACGTATTCTATACGTGCATACATACATACATACATACATACATACATACATACATACATACATACATACATACATATATATATATATATATATATATATATATATATGGGGCATTCCACGCTAAATCGACCACTTTTGGACCCGACCTCTTTTAATTTAGCTAAAATTTGAACATGTTATTGTTCAAATTTTAAATTCCTTCTAAAAATTCTTGTGTGATTAAAAAAAAATCTACATAATCTTCGGATATATGTAATGAATTTATGAAAAAATTGACGTTTTTTTAAAATGCTCAAAACTTTCTGAAAAATTGACTAAATAAAGACTGTTTTTTAAAAATATTTTCAGTTGTAATGCACTTTATGAAAAAAATATTTAAAGTTGAAAAAATAAGTAAAGATTTTTTGTGGTAAAAGAAATATGATAAATGTGGCATTTTTTGTCGCAAGACCCATCACATTAGTTTTTTTTTGTTCCACGTTTCTATAAAAATTAAAAAATATCCTTGATTTTTTTAAAACTTAGGTTTTTCCAATGATGAAATAATGTTTAATAGCCAATTCTATGATATTAAATAGCTGTGTATAATATTAACACATTCAAAAAGTTTTTCAATAACTTCTAATCATTTTCAACAATTTTAGCGGCAAATAAAAATACTACGTGTGAAATTTTTGAGCAAAACATTAATCTAAAAGAAATAATGCACTGCATTTGTTTAACCATAGAATTTATCATTTGACATTATTGGATCATAGGAAACAGCAAAATTTTGAATGAATCGAGAATAACAGTGTTCAAATTTAGAATAGACATAAAAAAGAAAAATCTTATCCCGATGGGTCTTGCAGCGGAGAATGCCAAGATTATCATATTTTTTACGAAAAAAAAAATCACAAAAAGAAAATGTCGAACTTTGAAAATCTCCCATTTTTTCTCAAAAAACTGAAAAATTATACCGAAGACGACTTTAACCGTTTTTTTTAACCAAGTACATTTTAAACAAATAAAAATTTAAAGAAATAATATTATTTGGTCAATTTTTCAGAAAGTTATGAGCATTTGAAAAAAAACGACAATTTTGGAAAAAAAATCATTAAACATTTCCGGGTAAATATTTACAAGTGGGGTTCCAGCTAGAAATGGGGTCTAGAAATTTTGTACCGAGCCAATGTATTTCAGGGCACTTTGTTTAAAATATTTAAGTCAGGGGAGGACAATTTCAACCCTTATTTCAACCGCCCAACGCTTTTACTTTTTTAAAGGTATGGGGGACACGGGTTTGGTGAAATCAAGTGGCTCAGATGGCATGGGTTGGACCCAAACAAACCCAAACAAATTAGAGTGAACATACAGAAAACGTATTTCAAAAATTGAATATTGTCCGAATTTTTTTTTTTTTTCTTAACACAATATCCCTCCCCCATCATAAAAAACATATTTTCATACTGCAAAATAGCCCCGAGCACGTGAACAAAAATGCTGAGCCGATTATTGCTGGTGCCCTGCTTGTAAATATTTACCTATTTCCGATAATGTAAGAAAAACTGAAGAAAAAAATCACACAAGCGTTTTTAGAAGGAAACATTAACATATTTGAATTTCAACCAAATTAAAAGGGGTCGGGCCTAAAAGTGGTCGATTTGGCGTGGAATACCACACACACATGCACGCATATATATATATATATATATATATATATATATATATATATATATATATATATATATATATTACATCACGTTCTTTGTACGCTCGCGCATTTACGGGAATCTTTCGCTGCTATGCACTCACGTCGTTCACGGTATATACGTGTTTATCACACACACGTAAATATATACTTACATATATATATGCAAATATACGATAGAGGCGAGAGATGGTCGCGATGACTGCGCCATGGACTGTTCCGGCTAGTGGTGCGCAGTTCCTTTTCGGTCCCGTCTAATTTCGTTTCAACTTCTGACCAATTTTTCACTATCTCTCTCTTTGTCTCTCCTTCTCTTTCAGTAGTATCACATTAACGTGATTACTCTGCCAAGCTTTGCAACTGGGTGAAGGATACGATAAATATAGATGTATGTATTGTGTGTCTGTGTGTGTGTATGTGTATATATATATATATATATATATATATATATATATATATATATATATATATACATACATATATATATATATATATATATATATATATATATATATGTATATATATATGTATATATATATACATATACATATACATATACATATACATATATCAATAGGTAGATGCGAAAAGGACATTTTGAGGACCCTAAAATCACTTTTTTCTATATATATTTAAATATAGAGTGTATGTTTTTGTATATATATATATATATATATACTTAGGTGGGACCAAGTATAACTACGGTGGTTGTTGCACCCCGTGAGCGGCAGTGCTGCACGTGTACGCCAAAGTACGATATATTCACCCATGCATATATATATACGTATTGTAGGTATGTACGTATAGTAACAGGGCACGAAGCGTGCCACGTTCCGGCGGGCGTGCTTCCTCCGGGTGTCCGCTCCACTGGGCCAAACCAAGCGACCAGCCCCGAGACCATCTCCGAGCGGCGGCGCGTCCACGCCGATCCCGTGCAGAGACCGAGACTCTCCTCGGGAGCATTGAGATTGCGCGCTCGCCGCATCGACTCGCTTCAGTCGCAATAACCGTGTTCACCCATGGAAAACAAAAAGTGGGGCAAGTTGTAATAACGATTCAGATTTACTTTTGGCGATGGGGTACCCTGAACGAAAAAACAAATCGTGCCTCCCTTTACGGCTGGAACTGCGAGAGCAAGGTCTACGTTATGGTTGACGCAAATGCGCGTGGTGAAGGCCTTATGCCACTCTAGAGGCCAAAAAGGACTTATTTTGGGAATTTTTTTCAGCGAAACCATAAAATAAATCGAAATTACAAAATATGGGTTTTATTGTATACGTAATTGACTATACGAAATTATTTTTTCACAGCGATACATGTCAAAATGGCGACTGTGTGACCTTTTTCCGACCACGACTTTATTTCCGGAAGGTCAACGGCTGGACCAACAGCTCCTATAATTTTTGAATTATGATGAGACACTAAAGTTTTTTCGATTATATATAAGGATAGCTGTAGAAGTATGTAGGATTTTTTTGATGTATTGTTTTTTGTCAAAATGCCGCATTTGTGAAACAAAAAGTATAAAATGCCTAGAGAAAATTGTCAGAAAATTGTTTATAAAAAAGGAACTATGCAATATAATTTTTAAAATTCCACGTAGTGCCTTAGAAAATGGAATTCTAAATATACAGTTAAAATTTCGAGTGAATCGGTTGAAACTTGTTTGAGTTATTAGTCCGGCCGACTTGAAAAATTTATTTTTGAGATAAACGCGTTTAAAGTTAGTACAATGTGACGACATGAATAATGTTTCAATACCTACAATCTGCGGTGCCTGCAGATGAATTCGAAAATCCAGTCCTTAGGCATTTTTTACACCCATCGTCTTTTAGAATATAATTTTATAGGTACGAACGAGGAACATCCCTCAGGTGACACCCTTCGATTTTGTTGAAATTTGGATATGTTATAAAGCACCGAAAAGTGAGCGATACGTATTTTTTTTATCGGCGATAAAACGGTTTTAAGGGATGAAACCACCCCTTAATATAGGGGTGGTTCACCCCTTTATTTTTTTTTGCACTGTCACTATAGTGGATTTTTCATTGCTTCGGATTAGAAGAATTTTCGTTTTTGTTTCATTAAAATCGGTGGACTCCTTGTGTGTGAAATTGCTATGTTACCCCTAGAGATGCCTTTTTTCGAGGGGTAGTTTCATCTCTTAAAACCGTTTTGCCGCCGATAAAAAAAAAATACGTATCGCTTACTTTTCGGTGCTTTATAACATATCCAAATTTCAATAAAATCGAAGGGTGTCACCTGAGGGATGTTCCTTGTAAGGTACCTTGTTAACAAAACAAAAAAATCGATTTTTCGAAAATCCTAGAGTGGCCTAAGGCCTTAAGAAATTTCGGGACACCTGGTGAAGTGTTGCCATTTGATTCAAATTTATACAGTAAATTATCTTTCATATACTGAATGCACCCTCCTTATTTTAAATCAATCTTCTACATCGTGTCTATAAAATTTACAATTGCAAAAACGTTTTTTTAACATAGGCAGATTCACACTCATCGCTGAATGGCAGTTTTATGCAAGAAATATTATGAAAGAATTGACCCTGCGTTGACACACTGGGCATTTCAACTAGGTAGCATTTTTAGTGAACTTTTACAAAATTGAGAATATGCAATAATATTTTTTAACGATCTAATTTGATATTTTACGAAATTCAATTATGCAGACATATGAAGAAATGTTTAAAAGTGGCTCCCTGATTTTTTTCACTGAAAACCGATCGACGCGTTGTTAATGGCAGGTGAATGAAATACTATCCGCGTTAAATTGACCCAGTGGGTAAAAATCGTGGTCAAATATAAGTATGCCAGCGAAGGGTTGAAAAATTGATGAAAAACTGTCAAATCACTCAGTATATTATGACCATTTCATCATCAGTGTTAAATGCCCTATGTTGAAAAATGATTTTTCAATTCCAACTTTTATAAAAACGGTGTAGATCCTCGATTTTAAATTTAGAGGGTGCATTTAGTATATGCCAAATAATTTACCGTATCGATTTGAATCAAATGTTAACATTTCGTCAATTGTCCCGAAACTCCTTGAGACTAATTGTAGTTTATTGACGCAGAGCAATCAGAGTATGCTGAGGCAGTTATGAGGCAAGCCTCAATGCAGACTTATTGTGCTAAGCTTGACTAGGGTCATTTTAGTATTGCCTGATTTCGTGCCTAAATACGTTTGGCCTGGTCACGGCGAAATCAGAATGACCATAATAAGAGTTACCCTGATGATGACCTGACCCTGATCAGGAAAACCTTAAGAAACTTCTACGGGGGAAGATGCGTGTCAAGCGTAAAAATAATCGACAGCAGCATTCAATGTTACTTAAGGGGAGATATACACCTAGATGGACGAGGTCGAGGATTTAGAAGCTATGCACATTCCGTCGACCTTTAAAGACCTACACTATGGGCCTGGTATCGATGATTCCTTGTAAGTTGACAAATTTCATGATTTATTCATTCCCAAATTTTCAAACGCGTTTTTCTCAAAACAACGTTTTTCAAATCGGTACCCAAAATTTCTCGAAAACCAATGAACCGATTGCCTTGAGGTTTTTTGTGGTTATTCTATACACCATTATCTAGTACTTGTCATAGGATTTTTGTTTCCGTTACTTAGTTTTTGTTTTATAGGCAAAATAATAACTAATTTTCGACCCAAAAATCACTATTTATGTTCAAACATTCGCCATTTTGTCATAAATCGATATTTCCAAAATCGGCTATGACAAGTACCAGATTATAGTATCTAATTTGATAATCTTTTTGGTTTTTTTTTTCAGATGATTTTTGAAGAAACGTCAGTGGGTACCGTATACGCAGATTTTTTTACGACCCTCCAAGGATCATACAATATCCTTGTATATTTTTGATATTTTTAAATAAACAAAATTAAACAGATTTTTGAATGTATATACTTTTAGATAATTAAAACCCCAATCCGAAATTTCAAATAGTTTTCCTTCAAAAAATTCACAAAAATGAACTTTTTTCAGGCTCTTAGGTGTATATCTCCCCTTAACCATCCATTTCCTTGCGCCTGAGTGCCATGGAAATGGTCCAAAAGCAAAGACACCGCGTCCCACATGAATTTACAGCCCGACAATGGCAGGATCCGTCAATAATTAGCTAGAAGGAGCGAATTGGCAGATTCCACCTCATCAGCCATATTCACCGGACAATGCTCCCTCAAGTTCCTATTTTGTCCTATCTATGGCGCTGGCTCTTTTCGGTGAACGATTCAGTTCTGACGTATATATCGAAAAATCAACTTCAAACCGAATAGCTTCGAAACCACCAGACTTCTACCAGCTTGGCATCCGTTTATTGCTCGGGAGATGGGCAACCCTTATAGCTTCCGACAGAGCATATTTTGAACAAAATAAGCAAATCAAAAAATCCTTCAAGTCATACTCGCACACCCAATACTAAAAAAAATGTTGCCCGGAAGTAAAAGGTGTCCAAAAGTGAACTGACGCTTCAATTGATTAATAAAATGTATTATTTTTTATTGAAAAGTACGAATATTTTTATTTTAATATAGGGTACAAACATTGAGGTTATGTGTGGAACACAATATCCGATAAATGGCCGCCTCGTCCCTGTTTGCAAACGTTCACTCTTTTGACGAAATTTTCAATAACATTTTTCATTAATGGTGCATTCAATGCACATTAATGGTGCAAAATGTGCATTTTGAGACACCTTTTATAAAAGTTCGCGTGAAAAGAACTTTCGTCAAAAACCAAAAGAGCAGCTTAGAAATCCCTCGCAATGAAACAAATGCGCGTCGTATCGAATCGAGGAGGCCAACGATTGTACACTGCGACTTGTTCGCACGAGGCACCCCCCATGGAAATTTATGTATGTAAAATATATGCAGAAAGTATATGCTACATATATATATATATATATATATATATATATATATATATATATATCGGTCGCATATATAGTGACGAAAAATAGAATAACACGTATATATTCTGTATATACGCACCAAATATATGACGCATAAATGACCCATATATTTTCGATATATATTTCTGACCAAAAAAATATATCCTACGTATAAACACTATAGATGATGCATATATGAGGCATATACGACGCATATATTTTCGATATATTTTCAATCTATTTTTTTGTCAGAAAAATATATCAAAAATGCATGCGTCATATATGACTCATATATGTGTCATTTATGCGTCATATATGACGCATACATTTTTGATACATATCCCTGACAAGAAATAAATGCTGTGTATAAACACTATTACAGTTAAACTTAATAAAACTTAAAACTTAAACTTAAAAAAACTTAACTTACAGTTAAAGTACACTATTACATATAAACACTATATACAAATATGCTACGCATATCTGTATATATGTGGCATATATGTACCATTTATGCAGTATATATGTGGTATGTATGCAGTGTGTATGCAACATATATGTTAAATATATGTGGTATATATGCAGGGTAAATGCTACATATATCATTGATATATGATACATTAATATACAGTAATACCACGCATATACATCTCATATATAAAAACGTTACGTAAATTAGAATTTGGCACATATATGCAACATATATTTTCAATATATGGCATACATTTCACATATATTACAATTATTAATAAAATAAATTTGCAGTATATTTTTGCGTATATAAATTTCCATGAGGGACAACTGTAGCACGATGTCAAAGAACAAACCAATTGCAATCGAATAACCCATTTCCAACAATGATTCGGGGTCGGTGGCACGAGAAGTAAGTACGTCTTCGTTGCTTGCGTATGCACATGACAATAAACTTTTGTCGTTCGCACAGTTCTCAATGCAAATAATTCGTGGCAGAAAAAAAGCAATGGTATTCGCTGGCAAACGCGTCTCTCAGAGAAATTTCCATGCGGCGCGAAGAATCCTCGCGAATGGAGTACACGCGCTGCGTCTTTTCTCCCGCGGTCGATGTCACCGCGACAACAATTGTGCAGCGGAGAAGATGCGTATCAATATCTGCCGATATTGTGTCTGCAGATATATACAGGAAAAGAGGCATTTTGAACCCCTTAACTGCGTCATTTTGGTTATCAGCAGTTTTGGCGTTTTCGAGGAGAGTCGTCGCAACTGACACGTATGGTTATAGGTACAGGGGCGTTATAAAAATGCCCTTCATTTGAATACTCCCAAATTTATCTAAAAGTGATTTTGTAGTCAATTGATCTTACATTATGTTGGGTATGAGGACAATTAAGGGAGGTTTCAACTTCGTTGTCTACTTTGTCGCGAAAAATATTAACTATAAATTGTTATTATTTTGTTGTTATTGTTATTATTTCGTATGTTTACTAAGCGGTCTTTATTGAAAATGATAAAGTTTGACAAAACATGGTACAGGGTGGGGGGGGAGCCACATGATATTCCAAGTTTGCAGAAGTGCTCCTACCCGCCCTAGATAAGCAATGGGGTAATTATGCAGTTTGACGACTTTTCCAAAAAAACGACGGAGTGTTTTTTGTTGCCATGAACTGCTTTAATTGGCCACGACTAATGATATTTCGTCGGGGGAGGCTGACATTTTCCATTAATTCCATAAGTTATGGGGTTTTGAAGTTTGCGGAAACGAGGGACAACATAGCGCAATCACGGACATTTCAACGCCTATATTAGGAGTGGGGGGGTTTCTAAAAAAAACCTTCCTGAATACAATGCCGAAAAGAAATTGGAGCGGTCACTTCCCCCTCCCCCCTGGCCCCGTTGAAAGTTTGTCAAAATACACGATTTCAAAGCTGAGACTGAATATCGGTGAAAATTGTGTGTAGTTTTTTGTATATGTGTCGATCACTATCGACACACACACAAACCCAAACACACACACACACACACACACACACACACACACACACACACACACACACACACACACACACACAATTTTCACCGATTTTCAGTCTCGTCTTTGAAATCGTGTATTTTGACAAACTTTCCACGGCGGCAGGGGGGTGGGGGGAGTGACCGCTCCAATATCTCTTCGGCAATGTATTCAGGAAGGTTTTTTTTACAAAAACCCCCCACTGCCCTTTCCTAACATAGGCGTTGAAATGTCCGTAATTGGGCCATTTTGTTCCTCGTTTTCGCAAACTTTAAAACCCCATAACGTACGGAAACTATGGGAAATGTCAGCCTCCCCCTACGGCATAACGCTTACTATAATGGAATAAACAGCATCATGGCGAAAAAAAATGTTCCCGTCGTTTTTCGGAAAAGTCCTCAAACTGCATAATTGGTAATTACCAGCAATCATTATGAAATTTGGCAGACACGTGTACAACAAACGTCTCAATTAGTTGAACTAGAATTAACCAAAATTATTCAAATGTTTGAATTTTTTTTTAAACAAAAAACTGCAAACATTTTTTTAACTAATCTTCCCTTTCCATCGCTCACTATTTGGTTGTTTTTCAATTGTTCTTCTTGATTCTAGTTCGATTTATACGCAATATTTTACAAAGTGACAATATGATTGATTTTTTTGTTTCAGATCACCCTTTCGTGACTTGGAACTTCCACAAGCGAAGAACGTCATCACAAACTTAAGAAGTATCATCATGTTCAATACAGACCGCTTAGTAAACATACCAGATTTCAACATTCCATATTTAATATTTGGCGCATAAAAAATTTGTTGAAAAATCGAATAATATTTGGCCCAAGAAAGTAGAAATGTTCCTCAACTATGAGGACGGTTCTGGGACTCGAAAGTCTCTTAAGGGGCTAGGCCACAGTAACGGGTATAAAATCATGTGCGAATTTAACCATTTTTTTTCGTATGCAAAAGTGATTCACTTATAAAATTAATTACATATCTATTTAGTATGAATATCAAGCTGTTAGAAAATACATCTTTTTTTTCGATGTACAAAATGGCCGAGTACTAATATTTTCTTTTGTTTTCTTTTTTTAGACGCTCCGCGGCGTGGCAGTTAGCATCCACAATTTTTTACCCAGAATAAAAAACCAAAATTCTCGTCAATCTACATTAGAATACTTGGAGAAGTACGTAAGGAATTTAAAAAATATTGTTTTATTCAAAAGTTGTAGGTATTTGAACTTAAGAAATGAATTTTCAGTGAAAAATTTCGTTATAACTGCTCATAAGCTGCTCATAAAATGAAAAGTTTTCGATTAATCAGAAATTCCGTACGTACTTCTCTGCGAAATGCAATTTGGAACATAACTTTTTAATTTGAAGTAAATCGAGTGAAAATTGTTGAAGTTATTCGTCACGCCAATTGGAAAAAAGCTGTTTCGAGAAGTTTCGAGTAGTCGGCCATTTTGTACATCGAAAAAAATATACGTATTGTTTCTAACACCTTGATATTCATACTAAATAGATGTGTAATTAATTTTATGAGTGAATCACTTTTTCATACGAAACAAAAATTGTTAAATTCGAACACGATTTTATACACGTTACTGTGGCCTAACCCCTTAAATCGGCTCTCCTCGTGCGAGCACATAGACACGTGTGTATCGAATAAAGGTAGTTGGAGTGATCACAGTGATTGTCCGTAATACGTAAACGCGAAGTAGTTTGGGTGAAAGAGAGAACGAGTCGTATCGCTCACGGCGTCGTTTCGGATTGCCAATCACTGTAGGGGCTTCGTTATTATTCCGATGCACGCGTACGGACAAATATAGTAAGTACGAGAACGAGGATCGTTCCTTGGGTCACACACTGACCCCGGGGAGCGCGGATAGCTTCGACGCCCCCTGCACGCAACCGATAACAGAACGCAAACCTCGAAGGCCCCCGTTTAAACGCTTGTTTCATTTTTTTTCATCTCGTTTTATTTTCCTTCCTTTTTTCCCTCCTTCTTTTTGGTGGCTCAAAGAAACGAGCGAGAAGCGCGCCTCGACGAGGGAGTGAGGTCGAGAGGTCTCGGGAGATATCACGACCGCGCGAAGCACCCACGCAAGTAGCGTTCTTTTTTTCCTTCAAAGTATTTCCATTGCTGTGGCATGCTCGAACTCTCGCTATCGTTTCTTATTTGTTCCCTTTCACACGGAATCGTTTTTTTCTCTCTCGTGACTCGCGTTGCGCGTGTACGGGGAAAGCTCAATGTCAGGAGGCCTCCCTCTTTCACTTGTCATTCATTAAGGGGGGAGGCACATTTTGGCGGAAAAAAATTGCTAATTTTCAAGATTTTTTTTAGGAAGGTTTTTTTTAGGCAGGTTTTTTTAGGAAGATTTTTTTCACCATTTTTGAGACTTGGTGTATGTTTTATTATTACTTTTGGCTGTTACTTGTTATTTTTTTTATTAATCTTTATAGATGGCGGGGGTGGGGCAGGATTTTTCGAAGATTTTTCTTTCATTAAGGGATAATCCCAGTTTGGCAATTTCGAAAAATCGTTTTTTTTAATGGTTTTCGAAAATAGACCACTTCAAAAATATTGTGGAGACATTTCACAAAGATCGGAGCGGTCTAAGTATTATTTTTCGTATTTACTTGAGCGCGCTCTCCGGCGCGCTTTTACTCGGGCGCGAACTTTAAACGCGTTTTTCTCAATATCACTTTTTTCTTGCTTCGTTGATGTTTTCTCTGGAACTACTGAACCGAGGTTTTCGAAATTTTAACTACATGTTCGTCACATGTATGGCTACTGCTGGAACTAGAATTATTTGAAAACATTTATTTTAAGTACTTTTTTAAACCGAAATATCACTTTAAAAAGTCTTATTTTTGGAGACTTTTTTTCAACAGCCGCCATTTTGTTATTTCTGCATGAAAATTAATAGTCCTAGTTCGGACAGTAGCCACAACCGTACTGAACTCAAATCTTTTTGGTTTTTATTTTTCAAATAAATCTACTCAGAAATAACATCAACGAAGCTGACATCGCTTTTTTCGAGGGGCTATGAGGATGCTGCTACCAGGAAGAGGTAAATAAAGTAAAATGAATGAAAACATTTTTTCATACGTTTCAAGCATTATTTTATCAAGCCCAAAAATATTTACATCAATATATTTTAAAGGAGCAATAAAAAAAACTCCCAAAAATACCTAATTTTTGCAATATAACTACATTTTGCAATAAAAAAATACCCTTTCTTTTATTTCAAAAACCTTTAGGATCACGTTTTAGAATAAGGTTAGAAAGACTTGTGCAAAGTTTCATCAGAGTAGGTCGATTAGTTTTTTAGCGGGTTGCGGTGGATGTTGTCGGCCGGCGTGACACGTAACCTCGGCGAGATTAATCGAAAAAAAAACCAACGAAGATTTTTTTTTCATCAAGGACATGTACAAGGTCATCATAACCTCACAAATTTTCCAACCCAATTTTCTCACAGATGGTTAAATTTTTTTGGAAAAGCAAAGCATTAGGCTCTGAAGAATTTCCTGACGCAGAGCTTGATTATTTCCTTTTGCCCTAAATATTATACATCCTTGAGGAATCTCTGTTCGAAAATTTCAGCTATCTCTCTCGCACTCATATTTCACGTGGTAAATCTTCTACTTCGCCTTAAGACTCATACGCACAATACAAACCAAGAAAAAGTGAGAAATGTTGAAAATCAATGAAATGGTAAGCTTGGAAACAAAAAGTTTGAATTAAAAAAAAAATTGCTACATTTTGCTAGAAAAAAAACGTTTTTTTTTCTTCACAAAACATTTAAGGCCATGTTTGACACAAGGTTAGAAAGATTTATATTTTTATTAAGATTTTACTGTCTCATATTAAGATTTAAATTTTATCAGAATCGTTTGTTTAGATTTTCAGCTAACATCATGCCAGTTTTGAAAACGCAATTTAAAAGACCGTGCCGTACCTCTGTGATTTTCTAAAGATTAATAAAAAATTAAAAAATACCACGTGACAGCCAAAAGTAGTAATAAAATATACTCTAAGTCTAAAAAATTGTTTAGAAATCTTACCTTTTGAAAAAAAATCATGAAAATCAGCAATTTTTTCCACGCCTAATATTGGCCCGTTAATATTGGCGAGTGTGCGTGTATACGTGGAGCCTTTCGTAAGAAAAAAGATCGAAGGTTTTCCAGTTCATAAATTTCGATAAAAGTCTTACGGGGATTATTGCTCGCGGATAAATATCGGAGAGTCCGGGGAAAATGTTCGATGTCGTTCAATCTCTCGGGGTGTCGCTGAACAGCCTCGAAGCGATCGCCGCGTCTCTTCGGCTTGGACACACATACTCGTAATCTAATCGGTCTCTTCGATATGTCCCTCGTACATACGCTACTATATACGGATATCTTTTCGAGTATGTTCTTCACGAAGATAACCCCCGGAGATCTTTGCCGGCATAAATCTTGACTCGTGTCGCTCGCGTTTATCTATCGCATCAATAAATCCACTGGGAAGGTCTGGCCGCGACCGTAAAATCGAACGAAATGATCAGCTCGAACGTTTGGAGTATCGTACTCATTGGTCAACCACGGGCCGCCACTTGTACATGCCGCAACTTCGGATACGAGATCGAAAATTCATTTTTCCCATTTGTGGTGTTAAACATTTTTCCTATGGGGAGAAATAACCATTTTCGTTTTTAACATTAAGGGACACAGCGACGTCTCAAAAATCATTGGACGTTTTGGGCATTAGCTGTTAAGAGGAGGTACCTGAGTAAACAGCGAAAAAAACAGGTAAACTTCGGGAATTTTTATCTCTAAAAATAATGTTTCGATTGGATCTGGGTTTTTTTTTATTGGAAAATATGTACATTGAGGTATGTTTAGGAATTTTTTAAAATAAATTCGTTGACTGGAAGCGATTCAAACGCGATTATCTCAAAACTTAGTTTTCAGAGACGGTGCCAGATGTATCTCGAAAACGGCTTGTCCGATTTTGTCCAAATTTGGAAACAATATTCTTCGATAGTTTTTCTCGTTCGCCACGTAGGATTTTTTTAGAAATTTTCATTCTTGGCGGTATTGCGACCGTTTTAATTTAAGGGGTTACCCCCACTTGCAATTTTGAAAAAATCGATTTTATTTTTATTGCATTTTTTTCAAGTATAAGTATCTGAGAATATGTCCTGAAAATTTCAAGTTGATCCGAACAAAATTGACTGAGATGTGAGCGTTGAAAGAGAAGAATCCGTTGTGTAAACGACCGGAAATTGAAACTTTAAACGCGTTTTTCTCAAAATGGCATTTCTGAAGTCGGTGACCAGGATTACTCGAACACTAATGAACCGATCTTCTCGAAATTTTGCAGGCTTACTTAATACATAAAAATGTAGTCTTTAATCGTTCGATTTTTTTTTTTCGAAAAAATGGCCGTTTTATAGCAAAAAAACGGCCGTTTTTTTTCGTTAAAATCGAACCATTAACTTTGACTGTCCGCCATTTTCTGAAAATCAATATTTTTTAAAATCCTTTGATTAAAGACTAGTTTATACTTATATTTGACTAAATCCATCCGCATTTTTTTTTTCAGATGATCCACTTCGCCGCAATGTTGGTCACCGCAAACCGTGTATATAAAAACATTATTTCATTGACGGCCATTTGCCACTAAACAATGTAATATTTTTCAATAAAAAAATTACTGAAATTTCTTCAAGATGTGTTCTTTAAGATGGTATATTGATCGATTAAAAAAGTTTTGTAGTTTTCTTTAAAAAAATCCATGAAAAAGGCCTTTTTTGCGCGACAAGTGGGGGTAACGCCTTAACATTCGTTTTTCGTTCGCAATTTCCGACGATTTTCGATTGCATACACATTAGATAAAAAAACAATGGTTCAATCAAATGAAAAACCCCTACGTGGCGAACGAGAAAAACTATCGAAGAATATTGCATCCAAATTTGGACAAAATCGGATTTTGATCATTGTAAATGTAAATCTCGCCTTAAAAAACGACGTTTGCGATTCATTTTATTTTTTGTATTTTCCTTGTAAACATATTGATACAAATATCTGTAAAATTTGGAGAACAAATATAAACAATATGTAACAATATATAACAATGACATGGGGGCCGGGTTGATATTCCGAACTTTGAATGCTCCGACGGTTTAAAATTCCTAATTTTAATGTTCCGAAATTACAAGTTTTGTCAAGATCATGCCAGCGAAAGTCTAGTTGACTGTAAACTATGTAGAACGTATAACATTGTCTAGAAAGATTTCAAAATTGACATAAAGTAACTTCTTAATGAAACAAAATTCTTTAAATGATTCGTCGATTTATTGAAAATTATGAAACTTTTAAAATTTCCATAAACCGGGCTACTTTGACAGTCAGGGTAACTTTGACAGTTTTTGGCGCTACTTTCAACTTTTTTATGTAAAAAAAAATTATGTGTCAAAAGTATATAAAACGGCGGCGCACGAGTCACCATAGCACTACTGTTTTTCAGCCAAACCTCTCCGCGTCACGCACTAGAACTGTCGTAAATTTAGTCCCAGAACTAAGAGTGAAATATTTTCGTTAATTATATCATTTTTAGCAGTCAAGTACGGATGGAATTAAAAATAATGAAAAGAAAAATAGAGACGAGTTTGAAAAAAAAGTTCGTTTTTTCGACCATAATTTTTAACTCAAAAGTGACATATTTTTGACAACTTTCGATTCATCGAAAAAAGCACTCGTATTTGACTGCTAAAGCAATCTAAGAAGCTACAGTTCAAATTTCTCGTCGATTGAACGAAAATGATTCGAGTCCTGCTGCCTTAATAACGATGACAATTTGGTTACAAGAAATCGTTGTTTTTCATTTAATTCCATGTATAATGCACAAAATATTACATTTTTTATCAAAATGATTCGGGAGTAACACTTAATCTTTGACACAAGTTGCATTTCAATGTCCTGTCAAAGAAGCCCCACGCTCGGGGCTACTTTGACACTTTAAAGAATGTTTATATCAAATTGTGAGGGTTCGGTGGAGCTCGACTTTCTTATGCATTTGATAGCCAAAGGACACACTGTTCTATTGGAGCAAGAAAAGTTAGTATCTAGGATGTTAAAAAAAAGTTACCTACAAAAAACTTCCAAAACGTGTTCAAAGTAGCCGCGTTTTACGGTATCTTCCCGTGCTCTTAAGGCGTTACCCCCACTTGTAGCGCAAAAAAGGCCTTTTTCATGAATTTTTTTAAAGAAAACTACAAAACTTTTTTAATCGATCAATATACCATCTTAAAGAACACATCTTGAAGAAATTTCAATAATTTTTTTATTGAAAAATATTACATTGTTTAGTGGCAAATGGCCGTCAATGAAATTTGGATGCAATATTCTTCGATAGTTTTTCTCGTTCGCCACGTTGGGGTTTTTCATTTGATTGAACCATTGTTTTTTTATCTAATGTGTATGCAATCGAAAATCGTCGGAAATTGCGAACGAAAAACGAATGTTAAGGCGTTACCCCCACTTGTAGCGCAAAAAAGGCCTTTTTCATGAATTTTTTTAAAGAAAACTACAAAACTTTTTTAATCGATCAATATACCATCTTAAACAACACATCTTGAAGAAATTTCAGTAATTTTTTTATTGAAAAATATTACATTGTTTAGTGGCAAATGGCCGTCAATGAAATAATGTTTTTATATACACGGTTTGCGGTGACCAACATTGCGGCGAAGTGGATCATCTGAAAAAAAAATGCGGATGGATTTAGCCAAATGTAAGTATAAACTAGTCTTTAATCAAAGGATTCTAAAAAATATTCATTTTTCACAAAATGACGGACAGTCAAAGTTAATGGTTCAATTTTAACGAAAAAAACGCCCTTTTTTTGCTATAAAACGGCCATTTTTTTTTTTTTTTGAAAAAAAAATCGAACGCTTAAAGACTACATTTTTATGTATTGAATAAGCCTGCAAAATTTCAAGAAGATCGGTTCATTAGTTTTCGAGTAATCTTGATCACCGACTTCAGAAATGCCATTTTGAGAAAAACGCGTTTAAAGTTTCAATTTCCGGTCGTTTGCACAACGGATTCTTCTCTTTCAACGCTCATATCTCAGTCAATTTTGTTCGGATCGACTTGAAATTTTCAGGACATATTCTCAGATACTTATACTTCAAAAAAATGCAACGAAAAAAATCGATTTTTTCAAAATCGCAAGTGGGGGTAACCCCTTAAAAGAAAACTGTTCATCGATCTCTAAGCACTCAACTATTGATGCAATCTCGTACAATTAAAAAATCCCACAGTTTTATCAAGCCCGAGTAATTTCCTTCTCCATGATCGTTTCCCTCTCTCTCATTTTCGACCTTTCAATTGAGCATAAATTTCGGCAACTAAGAAACGTTTTCTCGCGATACGAGCATTCGAATTGAGCGGATAAAAGAAATTCGGGGCGTCGCAGGTGCGCTTCGATTTCGTCGGGGAGGGCGTGCTCTCAATCGTCCGGAATTATCGGCGCCCCACACGTCGCTTAGTAAGCGATTTATCTTCAGGACACGTAAATACTTATTGAGCTTGCACTCTCGATCGTCGTATCGGAGAGCATTTGCGAGCTCGCGCGTGGCTCGCAAATACTCGAGGATCGAAGAACCGGCCGCAAACAGACCCCCTCCCCCCCCCGCCCCTCGCACAATCCTTCTTCGATTCACCAGACCGCGGAGTAGATTATCGAGAGCGTGCGCGCCTTTCGAGTTCGGGATAAAGAGGGTGACGTGAATTACGACTCGCAATCGATCACTGGCAATGCTGACAAACGTGTACACGAGTCCATCATATCGATGGGATACGTCTCATCGAATTCTCACCGGAGACGAGACTCATCGATATCGATACCGGACGGATAAGCATTTTTTTTTCTTCTGAAACGTGTGTCAGGTTTGCACTTCGAGGAACGAATCAGGTAATCGTTATCGTACCGACGATAGCTTCGATACATCGGTTGAATTTTAACCTTGCGCGAGGATGATTCACTCGCCGTCGGTCCACACGCGGTTGTTGCACTGTTAAGGCCTTAGGCCACAGTAACGGGCATAAAATCATGTGCGAATTTAACAATTTTTTTTTCGTATGAAAATGTTATTCACTCAGAAAAATTAATTACACATCTATTTAGTATGAATATATGTTGGAAAATAGATATATTTTTTTTTTCGATGTACAAAATGGGCGACTACTCGAAACTTCTCGAAACAGCTTTTTTCCCAATTGGCGTGACAAATAACTTCAACAATTTTCACTCCATTTACTTCGAAGGCCATAACCGGGTAAGTAGGGAAAAATTGCCTCCGCATTTTCTTCAGCGAAATTAGGAGTATATTCTGAGGCATAAAAAAAAAAAAAAAATTTCTGAAAATTTCATCCCCGTCAACGCAATGGTTTTGGAAAAATGAATTTTTTTTTCTCCGGAAACGCTTTAGTGGATCGATTCGATTTTTTTGGTACTTATTACGATCAAACGTGTTACGAAATAAAATTATAGAATATCTTGCGAAAGATTAAGGTTAAAAAAAATAATGTTCCTTGTTTTATTTTTTTTTAATGTAATCCACTTGGCGTACAATAACGAATTTTTTTTTTATATAATCTTTGGGCACGTTATTAGATTGTATAATTTTTTCAAAATGATCGGTTTGGTAGGCCACAGTGAAAAAAAGAAACAGACTTTATTGATATATTTTAGTTATATATCTATACAACTAAAATATATCAATAAAGCGTGTTTCTTTTTTTTCACTGTGGCGTACCAAACCGATCATTTTGAAAAAATTATATAATCTAATAAAGTGCCCAAAGATTATATGAAAAAATTTTCGCTATTGTATCCCAAGTGGATTATAGTAAAAAATAATAAAACAAGGAACATTATTTGTTTTCAAACCTTAATCTTTCGCAAGATGTTCTATAATTTTATTTCGTAACACGTTTGATCGGAACAAGTACCAAAAAAAAATCAAATCGATTCACTGTACCGTTTCCGGAAAAAAACTTTTTTTTTGATGTTTAAAAAAATATATTTTTCTAAAACCATTGCGTTGACGGGCATGAATTTTCAGAATTTTTTTTTTTTTTTTTATACCTCAGAATATACTCCAAATTTCGCTGGAAAAAATGCGAGGGCAATTTTTCCCTACTTACCCGGCTATGGCCTTTAAAAGTTACGTTCCTAATTGCATTTCGCAGAGAAGTACGTACGGAATTTCTGATTAATCGAAAACTTTTCATTTTATGAGCAGTTTATGAGCAGTTGTAACGAAAATGTTCACTGAAAATTCATTTCTTAAGGGGAGATATACACCTAGGAGCCGGACAAAGAGGTCATTTTTGTTAATTTTTTCAACGAAAACTATTTGAAATTTCGGATTGGAGTTTTAATTATCTAAAAGGATATGCATTCAAAAATATGTTTAATTTTCTTGATTTAAAAATATCAAAAATATACTAAAAATATAAGAAAAGTGTATGAAAAATGTTTTTATTTTCTGTCACTCTAGTGGCCAGAGCCACCCACATCGATCGAACATGCAGCAACGGGGGCACGTTATTTAAATAATAACAACTTCATAGTTCATCAATATTCTTTAATAAAATAATAAATAAAACTTGTCAAGACTGTGTATTAATTGCGTGTGAAATTTCAATGTCATCTTAATACTATCATAAGAAAAAAAATTGAATATCGACCGGTTATTTGGACCGCCAGCTTATGCAGAACCGTTAGGCAACTATCTGTTGATTTTTTTCTATCAAGTATACAATTTTACCCAAAAATCCAATTACTGATTTAAAGTTCAAGTCGTCAATACGCAATTGCTATTTTTTTTTGCAGCAACGCCCGCATTTTGGGTACAAAACCTAAACCAGACAAAAATAGTTGATAAAATTCATGAGATTGTCGGGCTTCGTACATTGTTCTATCAAAAACGGTATTTTTATGCGTCAACATAGAATGTTCGAATTAAATATATAATATAATGACGGTGCATAAAAACGTCTATTCAAGGCGGAACACTACTGCGACGGGTAAAAAAAAAATGTTTCTTTTTTGCATTTTCTCAAAGTATTCATATTTAGGAATATGTGAAAAAAATGTTCAAGTTGTAATATTGAAAACTGACTGAGTACAGACGATTTAGTAAAAGCAGGTAGCGCAACGATTTACATATACTTTCAACGCAATTTACACAAACTTTAATTTCGTTTTTCTGAAAATGACTTTTTTACTCTACATTACTCTAGCTATATTTATCCGATTTTCAATTTAAAAAAAAAACAAATCTTCTGTCATTAAAGTATCGCTGTACGTGGCCATTTTTGTTTTGTTTGAAATTAAGTATTTTTAAGCCCCCGAATATAAGTAAAAATTGCGCCAAAAATACACTTTGTTTAACACCTGCCATTTCGTGAATTTTTTTTCAGTAAATGTCGACGTACGATGAAAAATACATTTTTCTAGATTATAATACTTCTTCATTCTTATTTTTCAGACCAACTATTGTCCAGTTATTGATCCAGCCTTTGCTGGATTTCTTATACAGAGGCTCTATTATACCTCATTAAGTTTGTGAATTATTAATTTTTTTCAAATAAAACCTCACACGAAATACGTTCAATGTATGCTTAATAAAATACTTTTTTTCCAAATCCCCAATAAATAATCAAGTACACAAAAAAAAATCGAAAAAAACAACCTTTTTCGGCTCGGCTTCTTTTTGGAGTCAGTCAATTGAAACCTTGAATCAAAGTATGCCATTTTATTGAGTATCGATAAAAAGTCTAGTAGATCGAGACTGTAGAAAAAATTAGTTAGATCCAATCGGACCATTTCCCACGGTTCACAATCTCCTTCAAGATCATCGCAAGTAATATGAACATCCGAGCACAGAGCAAAATTCAGTTGACGCCGTTGGCTCGGATGACCGGAAGGACGGCCGGAAGTCGATCTTCGCCAAGTGTTGGGGATTAAATGTGGCAATGCCGCGAGTATTCCTGCTTTGACCCGTTGAGGAAGTGTTTATCCGTTGGCCGAGTGAACCTGTGCCGCTTTCAACTGTTGGGGTGCTCATCGCCACTCGGAAGTCGTGGCGAACGATCCATGACGAGAACGGCAGAATGCGAGGGATGCACCCCTCGTCTCTCAGTCATTTTGATTATTCATCGAAGCTTCCGGCATAGCATTAACCCTTGACGACACTGAAATTCCACCCCGATGACGAGGCTCAATTACGATAGCAGCTAAATGAAAGCGGCCAAAGGGCTCAAACTCCTCGGCACTGTGAAAAATGCTTCTTTTCAATTCCCCTTTGATAATATCCGGCGATGTTTCTGTCCAGCATTCCGCGCGTGACGAACGCATCGAAGACACGCTCCACTTAAGGCTGGAGTCTGAATTAGAAGGTCCGAAAAATCGTTTTTTTTTAATTACTAATTTATAAAGTTACAGAAGGTAATTGTAAATATTTTCGAAGATACAAGGCCAAAAGCAGAGAAGCGTGTGATATTTGAAATTTATATTTTCTCCTATTGAAAACTTTGAAGCGCGTTTTCTGCAGTTTTCATTTTCACGATTTTTCCAAATCGGCGGGCGTGATGGCAAAAAAACTAAACGACGTATTGAATGAAACCAAAGTTTGTTTCCTTCAGTGTGAAAATATCTTCTAAGTGAACTAAGAAAGTCGTCGAAAATCTCTTATAAATAATTTTTATAGCACGTTAAAGTGTTTTTTTAACACATTTCTTTCAAATCTGAGAAAATTTATAATTTCACGATTTTTTCAGCTTTTTTTAAATTTGTCCAGAAGAAAAATATATGACAATTGAACATTTTATTGGTTTTTTTTTGTTTCACTCAATAATTACGAGCTGCATTCTACCTTAATGTTCACTGAGCTCAATTGTTTTTTTTTTGCCTTTTAAAAAAATTCCCATAAGACGTTTTGTTGGACCTTCTAATTCAGGCTCCCGCCTTAAGAAGCAAACTTTTTCATTTCGTACGCTGGATCACTCGGAAGTTTCTCGGCGTTCCAGCTCGATGCATTCTAGGTCGCGACAGACATCCGCTTTTGATTTCCGTATCAGCGAACAGGTGGCCGTTGAGAGTCCCTTGTCGGTCGGTACTGGACACCGGCTATTTCCGCTAGCTCGTATATACGTATAATAACATTACGCCTCGTATCGCACTCGAGCCTTGTCCGTGCGGTTTCCCACACTTGGGATTTGCATTTCGGATATCCCGGATATGTTCAAGCTCGCGTCCACCGATGCGCTCACACGACGTACAGCGGAGAAACGTTCCTTTTTCCATAAGCTTACGGAATCATCGCCGGTTAAGGGGCCAGTCCACTTTGAAAATGTCAAAAAATCGAAAGCAAGCAAGACTTGAAGAAATCGACGATGATGAGCAATCAGAAGGGGTTTTGTACGGTGCAGGAATTGCCGATTGAGTTTAGGTAAGAGTTTTTCATAGTACAAACTTCAAACGCGTTTTTCTCGAAACAACGTTTTCAAAATCTAGCTCCAACGTATCTTTAAAACTAATAAACCGATTTTCTTGAAATTTTAACCACATATTGTAGACATGATTCGCAACAAGATGACCCTCGATGGTTTTGAAATTTTTATTTTTACTCTTTTTTTTTGCGAAAAACTGTGAAAAAACGCGTTTTTCTTACTTTTTTCTTTTTTCATCTGCCATTTTTTTAATTTTTTGATAAAACTTTATATCCGAGGGTCATTTTGTAGCTGGTGTCATACTGAATTTAAGGGCGGGGTAAAGTATTAAATTTTTTTTTTCATTTTTAAAATTTTTTTTAAATTAATTCATAATATATCAAGAATATTGTGTTAAAATTTCAAGTCGATCGGAGTAAAATTGACGAAGTTATGAGTATTTGAGCGTCTGTTGCTCCATGCCGACCAAACTCTTCTGCGTTTTTCAAACTGTTTTTCTGAGACTTGTCATATTTGAAGTCCGTGTGCACGATAACTCAAAATCTACTGAACCAATCGCTTTGAAATTTTGCACAGTACTTCTTCACATAATTCACCAGGTATTGTCGAGAGCTTTTTTGTTTTTTTTAATAATTACTAATTTTTCAACAACAAATTAGCCGATTTTTTAGCGAAAATCAGGTTTTTGGCTCCCAAGTGCCACGAAAAATCGAAAAAAAAAATCCTCCCGTCATTACCTCGAGAAACATCTCCTTTAACAAATGCATTTTGATTTTTTTGTTTCAGATGATTCTGTTGTGAGTTATGGTGCACACCGCAAACCAACTTTTTTTCGAGGCGGCTCCGGGGTTTAATTTTCACTCGTTCAATTTTGAATATTTTGCAATGCAAATTTAGGAGAATGTCGTTCAAATGTTACTTTATTATATGTAAA
The DNA here is from genome assembly GCA_964007375.1 of Ophion obscuratus. NCBI lineage: Eukaryota > Metazoa > Arthropoda > Insecta > Hymenoptera > Ichneumonidae > Ophion > Ophion obscuratus. The sequence continues at coordinate 43,268,709 of OZ023317.1, forward strand.
TTTTTCAATAAACGAACACTATTCGTTACGCCAAAAAAAATCTTAAAAACATGCCTTTTTTCGCCGAATTAACTTTACCCCGCCCTTAATAGAATCGCGAAAATAACCTTTTTTCATGGCTCCAAAGTGTCCCCCAATTGTCTTGCAACTAAAGGGTGTCTCAAAATCACCTGACATTTTCAATTGCGCACGGGTGGAGGGGAAAAATCTCGAACGATCGATATGCAGATGGGCCAAAATGTCGAATTCGAAAATGACGAATGTTTGAATGTAGATAGATCAATCTTACTAGAGTCTGTGAAGTCGAAAATAACAATTACGAATATGAACATCTCCCAAGTTGATATATAGCGAAAAACAAAAATCATATTTAATAAAATATCGAAAAACATAAAATTAATGGGCCTGTATGCATAATACCAAATAATTCGAGACGACAATTCTCCGAATTAAAAAAATGGCGATGGTTCACAATGCAGAAAATCATTCAAGCAAACGGGGCGGGGTTGAAATTCCGAACTTTGAGTTATCGGAACGCTCAAAACTCCAAAAGAATACTACCCCGAAATATCAAAACTCCGAAAGGATTTTACACGAAAGACCAAAACTCCGAAAATCTGAACACCGTCAAAATAATTCGGCTATGGAAGTTTTAAAAGTTTCAAAATTTTCAATAAATCGATGAATTATTTCAAGATTTTTATAAAATTAAAAAGTGCTTTTACGTCAATTTTGAAATTTGTCTAGACGATGTTATACCTTGGACATCATTTACAGTCAACTGTGTAGACTTTCGCTGGCATGATCTTGACGAACCTTGTAATTTCGGAACATTAAAATTCGGAATTTTAAACCGTCGGCGCATTCAAAGTTCGGAATTTCAGAGTGTACGCAGGTGACTGTAAATTATGTAGAACGTAGGGGACAACTAGGAGGGTTGAAACAATTTTCAGATTTCACCCCATATCTCGCAATCGAAACGAGAGATTCGGGTAAATATAAAGTTGTTTTGTACCTTTTTCAATCAACTTATCGATTTTCGACTAGAAATGACTTCAGGAATTATGGAACCTGTAAAAAAAAAATCATTGAAGTACAATATGTCGTTTTGTTTCAACTCTCCTCATATCGAGGTAAGTTGAAACAGCTACGAAGGTGAGTTGATACGCCTGGGAATTGGTACAAAACATGGGTATAAATTATGTCAAAACAAATTGTTATTAAAAGACTTTATTAAAAATTTAAAAACTTACCCTCGACATCGATCGAAGTCTCACTTTTTTATTCCGTCTAACACATTTTTATAAGTTCTAACTGAAACGAATATAAACTTACGAATCTCGCGGAATTAAATAGTAAAATATAGCAAACCGAAAAAATAAGTTGAAAGAGAAACGTTATGGCAAGAAAGCCAATCAATCGATATTCTGACAAACAATTGTGACATACATATGAAAGTTCTCCATCAGTGCAGGCTTCGTGCGACCATGCTTTGCACTCCAGGCATTGCACCCACTTTTTATTTCGCCTGCTGTTTGAATACGATTCCATACAACACAAGCAAAAATTCTTTTCCTCGTCTTCACTTTCCACGTTCTCTTTGTGCTTGATCTTTCGTCCCGTAGAGTAACCTCTTCAGCGGTGAGGTCATATATTTCTCGGCTCGCCATGCCTCTATCCGTTTCCCTAATATACTTATTCGGCATCTGAAATAAAACAAATGTAAAGCTTGCAAACCACACCACAAAATATAAACGTATGAAAACATTACTGCAACCGAGGTGAGTTGAAACACCTTGTTTCAATCCTCCTAGGTGTCGAAAATGCGATGCCACTTGACTCGGAACTCACTATTGACAAAGAGTATTGCAAAACAACAAATTCAATATGACAAATCGAATGCTAAGTTAGTAAGCTTCCAAACAATGCATATCACATACCATCAAATATATAAACAAGATAACCAAAGCTTAATGAAAAATACGACAAATACTTACTTTGGCCAACTTTTTTTGGCGCGGGTGTCGATGTGACGCAACTGAACTTGCAAAGGCACCGGAGCGAACTGACAAGTGGCGGGCGTCGTAGCAATGAAAGAATGGTATTGTTGCCAGCTCGCCAACAATCACATCTACCGAGACATTGACACTGTTTCAACTTACCTTTGTGTCAACCCTCCTAGGTCTCCCCTATGACATTGTCGAGACAAATTTCAAAATTGACGCAAAATCACTTCTTAATGGGAGACATACACCTAGGAGCCAGACAAAAAGGTCATTTTTGTGAATTTTTTCAAGGAAAACTATTTGAAATTTCGGATTGGGGTTTTGATTATCTAAAAGTATATACATTCAAAAATATGTTTAATTTTCTTTATTTAAAAAAAATCAAAAATATACAAGGATTTTGTATGATCCTTGGATCGTCGTAAAAAAATCTGCGTATACGGTACCCACTGGCGTTTCTTCAAAAATCATCTGAAAAAAAAAACCAAAAAGATTATTATATTAGATACTATAATCTAGTACTAGTCATAGCCGATTTTGAAAATATCGATTTATGAAAAAATGGCGGACGTTTGAACATAAATAGTGATTTTTGGGCCAAAAAATTAGTTATTATTTTGCCTATAAAACAAAAACTAAGTAACGGAAAAAAAATCCTGTGATAAGTACTAGATAATGGTGTATAGAATAACCACAAAAAACCTCAAGGCAATCGGTTGATTGGTTTTCGAGAAATCTTGGGTACCGATTTGAAAAGCGTGGTTTTGAGAAAATTTGGGAATGAATAAATCATGAAAGGCCATAGCCGGGTAAGTAGGGAAAAATTGCCCCCGCATTTTCTACAGCGAAATTTGGAGTATATTCTGATGTATAAAAAAAAAAAATTCTGAAAATTCCATCCCCGTCAACGCAATGGTTTTAGAAAAATGAATTAAAAAAAATGAAACAAAAAAATCCGGAAACGCTTCGGTGGATTGATCCGATTTTTTTTTGGTACTTGCTATGATCAAACGTGTTACGAAATAAAATTATAGAACATCTTGCGGAAGATTAAGGTTTAAAAAAAATAATGTTCCGTGTTTTATTTTTTTACTATAATCCACTTGGAGTACAATAACAAAATTTTTTTCATATAATCTTTGGGCACCTTATTAGATTATATAATTTTTTCAAAATGATCGGTTTGGTACGCCACAGTGAAAAAAAAAGAAACAGACTTTATTGATATATTTTAGTCGTATATCTATATAACTAAAATATATCAATAAAGTGTGTTTCTTTTTTTTCACTGTGGCGTACCAAGCCGATCATTTAGTCACATATCCGACGTTATTGATATATTTTAGTTATATATCTATGTAACTAAAATATATCAATAAAGTGTTTCTTTTTTTTCACTGTGACGTACCAAACCGATCATTTTGAAAAAAATATATAATATAATAAGCTGCCCGAAGATTATATGAACAAATTTTGGCTATTGTACCCCAAGTGCATTATAGTAAAAAATAATAAAACAAGGAACATTATTTTTTTTTCAAACCTTAATCTTTCGCAAGATGTTCTATAATTTTATTTCGTAACACGTTTGATCGGAACAAGTACAAAAAAAAAATCACATCGATCCACTGTAATTTTTACTAACTGTAATTTTTACTAACTGTAAAACTTTTTTTGATATTTAAAAAAAATCATTTTTCTAAAACCATTGCCTTGACGGGAATGAAATTTTCAGCATTTTTTTTTACCTTAAAATATACTCCAAATTTCGCTGGAAAAAATGCGGGGGCAATTTTTCCCTACTTACCCGGCTATGGCCTTTGTCAACTTACATGGAATCGTCGATACCAGGCATAGTGTAGGTCTTCCACGGTCGACGAAATGTTCACAGCTTCGAAATCGAATTTTTCGACCATCTAGGTGCACATCTCCCCTTAATAGAACAAAAAATCTTGAAATAATTCGTCGATTTATTGAAAATTTTCAAATAGTTCATACGTTTTATTAATAAATTAAAATGTCAGGTCATTTTGAGGCATCCTATACGATGCATCGTATATTTTTAAAAAACGCCATTATCGTCAAAGTAAGGTCTTGCGTGTGATTTCGTGCGCCTAGCTTCGATGAAAAGTAACAATCGATTGGTGGTTCAATCGCGGTGGAGATTCTCGAGTTTTTGTCGCGTGAAAGTGCTCAGGGCTCGGGCGTACGAAAAAGCGAAGAAACGAGCGTGGGATAATTAACCGAGTAAGTTATGGGCAAAGGGCCCAACCCCCTCGCCACACGAGAGACGAGATGAAAAGCATTCGCCGCATTACTCAAGTTGAATAATTAAGAGGGGAGAGGCCCGTAGTTATTATTTAGCAGTCGCTAATGATAATTGTATGGAAATATGAAACATAGCCAGGCTCCTCATGCTGGATCCGTCTACTGTCTCTCTTCCGTCGGTGCTTCTTACAGTCGCAAGAAGACACTCTAATTTCAATACCGGTTTTCATCGTGTGTCTCCCGAGCGCTGTTATTATTTCACATATTCATCGTGTCAAACACACGCGACCGCGTTTTACTGGAGCATATTCGTCTCGTGTTCCGTCCTCCTGTGTCTTGATTCCCTCGTGATTTTTTGAGATACCCGCGCGGCCGACCAACGTCCCCGACAAGCTCGTGAGAAACCGTCTGGAATTACATATTTTTCTACCCGGTCCTATAAATTGGGCGCTCGCGACAGTCGCGGATGATCCTCGTAGAGAAACTCACGGGGGCGATGAAAAACGAAGAAACAAAAATCCCGCGCAATTCTCGCGGAATCTCGAGGGAAAGAAAGAAAAAAAAATTAGCAAAGCGGGTTAGTGTGATTCGCTCGCAGCGGGACTTCGAGTGTCTTAAAATTCGAATTCGCAAGAGATACAACGAAGATAAGCGAATGGCAAGAAAAAAAATCGAAAAAAAAGAACGAGTGGGGAATCGAAAATCATGAGCAAGAATTCTCGAGGGAGATACGCTGTAGTATAAATAAAAATCAACAATCAAACGAGAGGTAGCTCGATCAGTGGACATTGATACACACACATACACAACGCTGATTAGCTGAGCCTTAAAACCACGTGTTCATATATATATATATATCAACTTGCATTCACACGGGCATTTAACTGCCTCGCAATTTAATTATCCGCGGTGGTTATCGCGAAATCGTTCCTTTCCCTCTTATTTATGAACACTTTAACCGATGGACCGCGAGTTGCTTCCCCAGCGGCAAATTTATACCCGGCCTTGAGGCTAATTAATATTTGTCGCCATTACGCCCGCGGACGAGAATAAGCGCGCGGTTGTAATCTTCGTCCGTGTTGTCTGTGATGCTGGTGGCTTCGACGTTGACCATAATGCGATACTCTTGTGCATGCATATACGTATAATATTATACATACATCCGCGCCGCAAGAAACAGCCTCTTCGTGTTCAGCACGAGCTTCGTCACTCACAAAAGCTAACGCTGAAATCTCTATAGGTAACTATGGAGTAACTGGATGTACCTGGATTCCACGATTCTAGCTAAATCGATATCGAATTGAAGATAGAACGAGGTACATGTATCAAGTAAAATTGGCACCCTGAAAATTCCAGGCTCATTTTTATCGTGGACTCTCTCTCTCTCTCTCTCTCTCTCTCTCTCTCTCTCTCTCTCTCTCTCTCTCTCTCTCCTGCTCTCTCTCCGTGGGGGAGATGAAAAGAGGATATATCTGCGATTTTTGAGTGGACCCACGCGATATGCCTCGAGCTAATGACGATCAACGATGATTATCGTTCACCGAATATGAGTTCGAAGAAGATAGGGCGAGGTTGCTGCTGCTTGCGTAATTGTGGGAATACCGGACGCGGTACGAATCCTTGGGATCGTTTTTCTTGTTTTCTTTTTTACATTTTTTAAATGGCTTCTCGTCTCCGTGTACTTCACAGAGAGAAGAGAGAGAGAGTGTGTGTGTGAGAGAGAGAGAGAGAGAGAGAGAGAGAGAGAGAGAGAGAGAGAGAGAGAGAGAGAGAGAGAGAGAGAGAGAGAGAGAGAGAGAGAGAGAGAGAGAGAGAGAGAGAGAGAGAGAGAGAGAGGAATAAGCTCTTCCCCGGTTGCGTGCGCACCCACGCTGGCCTGAATGGTAAGCGCGCATCGTGCCAAGCCCCGGGGGCCCTATACGTGAGCCCTGCTCCTCCGTGGGTTTCTGTACTACGTGCCGTATGGATGCACCATGAGAGAAACCACAGAGATTCCACCTTCTGGTATACATGAACGAGAGAGAGAGAAAGAGAGAGCTTCCCTCGTTCTCCACGAGACTCGCATTATCCTATTTACGTCGATAGCCCTTCGTGAGAGACGCAGACAGGGAGAATCCGTGATCCTGGCAGGCCGGAGGAGGAAAAAAAAAATAGGAATAAAATTCGCGCGATCGCGTGCCTCTCATGGGAAAGGCGAGAGTAAGTTTGTTCAGCAAGTATACACGTTTATATACACGTGTGTATCATTATGGATATGGGCAAGTACGTCTGAAAATGATTCGCTGGGTGAATCGAGTCCGAGAGATCAAAGCCGCATCGAAATATCCTACGAATACCTCCCGTGCAGAAATTGTCGCAAGGATCCAATTGGATGCCCATAGTGGTTCCTACGACCTGATGGGATCCAATGCGATGACCCATTGGATCCCTATACTGAAGCGTCATGCTCGTACGTTGGATTCTTATCGAGATTTTCCAGTAGAATCCAATGTGAAAATCTAATTTGAATCCTAAAGGATTCCCACATTATCGAACAGAATCCGATACGATTCTTAATGATTCCCGTCGCATTCTGTACGTTGAATTTTTTAGACCATATATGTAGATGTACAATGGTGTCGAAGTTTGCATCGCTGGAATGCAACGAACATTCTTCTTGATATTCTTATTTCTTATTTTTATTATTATCTTAACTCTTTTTTTGCGGCTTTTGGTTACGCATTTTTCATAAGGATTCTCAAAAGTGTTTCAGTGACGTTCGTGGACTAAATGTGCTAAAAAAATACGACAATGAGAAAAAATACGTTTCCGTTGCATTCCAACGTTGCAAACTTGAATACAATGATGTACAAAATAATTGGATCTTAAACAGTATAAATCTTTTCATAAAAAGGCTTGAATCGCTAAGGAAAGTACATCTTAACCGATTTGCATCACATCACTGAATATCCATTGTAATTATCGTTTGTTGTTTATTTGACTGCACTTTGACGTGCCCGTGTAGAAATTTGTGTCGGGAAAAAGTCCTGCCCCTGATCTGCCACTCTAGATATTATCAGGCTCTGGTCGGGCCTTCCACCCTGGAATAGGTTCGCAATGTAACGGGTATGAGGCTAGGTCCCGATCCGCCGTTCCCTTTCTGGGGAACTGATCAGGAACGGGCCGGAGAACAAGCAGTAAATGACCAGGAAAGTTGTAGGAAATTCCAAATGACGTTTCAGCGTTTTTGGAATCCTTGAGGAGGTAAAATCGAGAGTGTATTAAATTTAGTATATCGACTACATATTGTTTGTTGGTTATCTACTTGCTAAGGTACTATACCAGGTGTAGAAGTATGAAACCGGAAGTTTTTTGTAATAATTACACGTCTGTTCGTTGAAAATGATAAAAAAGATTTTATTCAAAATAATCTCCATTGCTATTCATACATTTTTCCCACCTCTCTGGCAGTTTATGAATGCCAGATCAAAAAATAAACAGTTCTTCTTTTGAAGCGAACCAGTTGTCGAGCCATTTTCGTACATTTTCATACGAATTGCAGCGTTGTTTAGCGAGAGCGTGTCCCATTGATGCGAATAGATGATAATGAGACGGAGCCAAGTCTGGAGAATAAGCCGCATGCGCTAGTATTTCCCAATTGAAGGCCTCGATCGTTTCCCTGAGCCGTTTTGCTGGGTGTAGTGGAGCATTATCATAGAGCGAAATGACTTTGTGTTGTCTTTTTCCATATTCCGGTCTTTCAAACGAATGGAGACGGCTTTCTGCGTCACATTCAATTGATCCGCGAGTTCTTGTTGACTTCGAGTATCATCTTCATCCAATTAGGCTTGCTATTCGTTGCCTGCGAACTTTTTCGGTGGTTTCCCACGCTCTTCGTTCCTCACGTCAAAATCACCACTTTTCAATTTTTTGAACCACTCGAAACACTGTGTTTTACCAAGAGTATGTTCACCGTAAGCTCCGACAAGCATTCGATGCGCTTCTGCAGCAGTTTTCTTCAAATGACAACAGAAAACCAATGCTGTCCGCAGATCGTAGTTCGTAGGCACGAAACTCGACATGTTTGAGGTTATAGCAAAACATACCGGTGTAGGGAACTTGGGTTGTTGTGTGTTGAAAATCTTGGTCAGCTGTTAGAGGGAGATGATGGCGCTGCAGACGCGGTCTTACGGTCCCTAAACTGATGGCTAGCACCATCTATAGGGATATTCCGGTTTCATACTTCTACACCTGGTATGAGTGTGCGCATACGCTTGCTCGCATTTCCTGATAGGCAAAGAGACAGAAAACCGTACACAGATCCCTATCCGAACGAAAAAGGCCTAGAGTGCGAAGGGTTATTTCACAAGTATCACAAAATCATAAGCGTAAGTGCACGCTGTAATCATAGCACTTCTGTACGTGATACATCTCACAGGACGAACTTTTATCCTCGTAAGATGGTACTTTGCTTTCGCGAAGCTCTTCGCTTGTAGCCACCTGGCGGATTGTTGGCGAAATACATTCAGGGAATATCTTCCTGGCCAGAACATTGATATTTCCCAACGTGGCGACAAGGTGTTCCAAAACCACGAAAAACCTGCTTTACTTTCTTGTCTCATAAAATAATTTGGCTATTCTCTATGCTCAAATCATTAGTTATCGTAATCCCAGTATTTATGATAAGCATTGTTATCCTCGTTGATTATCATTGATGAAATGAATGCTTTTAATGATGAATAGAATTACGACAGATGTATTAGTTTTATCCCAATCAATTATAAATATCTTTGATGAGATGAAAAGCAAAGTAACTGTTCTTTCATTCTTGAAGACAGGCTCCACTTTTCCGAACATGTCAATGTTTTGGCCGGGTGGACATTATGTGATGATGTACTTGCTCGCAATGTATTCCGGCCAGAAGATTGTAATTTCCAAACATAGAGGGTAAGCCGTAAAACCGATTTTGCGATCTTCTCGGTTTGTTCCATGGGGGCCCTCCCAGGTCAGGTAAATCAGACAATGTACGTCTGGTGAGGGCCGGACACAAAGTAGGGACTGCCCGGTGCTGCACGAGTAACACCACACATGTGCACGCTCACGAAGCGTGCAGGTTATGTTTCGCACGCCAAGTTTTTTCTCGTGACTTTTCACATATTTTCGATTTGAACGTGGTAAGAATTCTCAAGTAGCGTTCATCGGGGAACAGTGCAGAATCCAATTGGACCCCAATGAGGACTCCCTATGTGTGGTGTCTTTAACAAATCCCTCTAGAGATATGAGTGCATCTTGCGACTCCCCAACATATTTGTGCACGGGATCACGAAAGAACATTTTTTTGGACATCCAACAAATACCGGTTGAGAATTTCAAATGAAAATTCTCAAACGGCGTCAAGCGCGGAATCTCCTTGAATCCGAACAAATTTCAGCACGGGCTACATCATGCCATGCAGCGGATTGGGCATCGTTATTGCACTGAGCATCAAGAGGCATCATGCACCTACATTTGTCTCACCGATATTCGCTACGTTCTTCGAAAAATGATTTTTTTTTCAAAAAATAGAGAATATTCCCGTGGACCACTGAAAACCCTGCAAGTTCACAAGATTGTCGTCTTCAACCTCGAATAAGCTCACCGAACTATCGAATCGAAGAAAAAGCGTGAAACATCTAAACGAAGGGCTCGCGACTAGGAGAATTTAATTCACGAAGATTGGGAGTAAACCAAACGCGGGTGTGTTATCGAGGCGATAGCTCGTACCCTCCTGTTATTCTCGATTCTCTTTCGGCATACAGATACGACTTTCCGTCGCTTTTTTTATCAGGCCTCACTTCTGGTCCCCAACTTTGCTCTCTCCCTCGCTCTTTCTGCTCGCGCGTTATATCCCGTCTGTATCATTATCGCGACAGGTTGTTTGTCGTCCGTTCAGGGTTGATGGTGTATACGCGGGGAGAAACGTGGCGAGAGAGAGAGAGAGAGAGAGAGAAAGAGAGAGCCGCAAGAAGAAATGGGCAGAGAGGTGGGCAAAGGTTGGTTATACCCCGTAAGCCAAATGTGTGCCACGAGTCAACACGTGGTGAGCGTATGGCGGTTCTTCGAGAATGTTTGACTTTCCCAGACGTACGTGCCCGAGGAAGGCCGCGGTCGTAGTGGCGTGTAGCATAATAATACATACGGATACACCCACACACCTAGGCATGTACAAATATACATACATACACATACGTTGAGACGTATCTACCTGCCTAGTGCTCTTAGGCCCTACCGATGAGACGTGAGCCTTCTAAGATTCCTCAAATGTTGTCTCAGGCGGGTTAGATACGAGTGTATAGAGTTCAACCCTAGATAACGGGATTCCCTTGAGATTAGAGCAAAGTGATGGCGCGCCCTAAGCTTGCCCATGCACGAGAGACCTCTCTCTCTCTCTCTCTCTCTCTCTCTCTCTCTCTCTCTTTCGCACAAGCACCCATACTAGCAGCCCCCAAGCACGGAATACCAAACAGCAGCTAGGACGAAAAAGCATATACATTTATATACACTCGCTAAAAAAAAAGAAAACCTCCGTATACTCGTTTGTTTATTTTCATGCTGACCCTCCCCTTTTCCCCTTAAGGGGCTACATCTACCTAGAAGCTCGGAAAAAATAGCCAAATTTCGAAAAAAAATTCTGAGGCAAGTTTGGTGAAAAAGAAAGGCATTTTTTTAAAACATAGGTACCTTGAGAGCTTTTGAAAAAAAATCACCAAGAATGCAGAAAAACCACAAAAACATAGCCACCGGCAGATTACACTGTTTGCGAAGAACCACTTGATGAATTGTTTCCAAACGTGCAGGAGATGCGGTGAGAAACATTTCAAAATCTATCTACATTTTTTATTGGGTACGTAAAAATTACGATTTTTTTTTTTTCATAGATTCTGTATGCTCGATTTTTAATTCGTCGCCGATTTGTTAAGGCATGAGTTTGGAAATTTCAAGAAATACATTTGAAAAAAAATGCATCTAATAGTACAATGTGTCAAGAATATTTTCCCAAAGGTGCTTGAACCGACGATTACATAAAAATAAAATAAAAATGGCTCCGTTTTATTCGTACTTTAAACTTTAATCGCTTTTTTTCCCTCAAAACTGTATTTTTGACGTACGAGGACACGATATCTCGAAAACTAAAGCACCGATCTTGTTGAAATTTTGCACACTCTTTTTTAGATAGTATTGACTAGTGATTGAACGAAGAATTTTTTTCTTTGATCACAACTTATTTAACAAGGCGATACATAGTCTAGATTTTACCGATAATCGTACTGTGTTGCGTACAACTCTACCAAAAATTCGAACTTCAATTTTTTTTTAATTCTTCGTTTCATCACGAGCTATACTCGCCTACTAACAGCAAATATTTAGTTTTTTGACTTCAGATAAAGCTATCATGAGTTATCCTGACCACCGCGAGGACACTTTTTCTCTAAGGGGTCTCCGAAAACCAGTTCTCAACGGCTGAATTTCCAAAATTTGATAAAATATTTGTCAAATGTTGTACTTCTATAGGCTTAAAGTTTGCGTACAATAATTCTTTCGTTATGTTTAAAAAAAATGCGAGAAAATATGTTTTTATTGCACTTCAAAACCAATGTCCCCCTTGAAAAATGATTTAAAAAATCGACGATCGTCAACGACTCGTATTTATTGTTAACTTGAATGAACCGTTTGGTTTTTAGATTTCACATGGCCATGTTTCTTGCTTTACTGTATTTTTTAAGGAGTTATGGACACCCGGGAAAAGAAGTTCATGTCTGAGTGGATATTGTCATATATGTTTCAGATATTGTCATACATGTATCAGATATATTTATATCTGGCATTTTACAGTATCATATATGATGAGGTCTGATCATATTCCACATCACATATGCATATAGAAGATCATATCTGACCAAATACAGTATCTGGCCTGACCATATATGAACTCATATCTGTTTATATCTGGCTAAGTATCAAGGCGAGTTGGTACCGTAAATTCGTATCTGAACATACATGATGTGATATGTGAACGTATCTGTTCGTATAAGATCATATCCGATCAAATACGGTACCAGACTCCGCTATATAGATCTCATATATGTTATTATCTGGTCAGGTACCAAGGCGAGTTGGCAGCGTGAAACCATATCTGAACATATATGATGTGATATATGAGCAGGCACGTTCATATAAAATTTTCATCCCATCAGATACGATACAAAACCTGGAAAATATACAAAGTCTTATACACTCATACCTTGTCGTATATGCAGTTCAGTTGTTCACACATGAAAACATCTGAATATATGAAACGATTTATGAAGGTATGAGACGATATCCGATCAGATATGGCACCTCACCTGACTGTATTATATGTGATCATGTGAGTCACTATAATATTATTAATTATTAACACGTCAAGTGATGACGTGTTAATAACCCCGCTCTATATATGTAAACATTTTAATATTTTCATGACTGCAGTAACAAGATTTGATCTGTCTCAACAGGGTAAGATTTGCTCTGATATAGTCGGAGTCATACCTGGTCTGATGGTTCAGATAAATTATGATTCTATCATATGTGCAGGTCTATTGTTCATAGATGTCCAGGTCTACTGGGATCCACGGTATTTTATTCTTATACGGACAGACAGATCTGGTCCAATAAGATTAGATTTGCCTGACATGATCAGATCTGGCCCAATAAAATCAGATCTACCTGACATGATCAGATCTGGTCCAGCAAGATCAGATCTTGCCTAACGATTGGATCTGGTCAGACCTGCTGCGATATGGACGGGTCTGCTCTCAAAATTATCAAAATGGCTCTGATATGATCATACATGCTCAGATATAAGCATACATGATCTGTCGTGACACTACATGAACAGATATTGCCAATTTTCTTGTCTGATCATATCTGATTCTACAAATATGATTCAGATATATTCAGATATGAACGTTTTTCCCGGGCAGTTAAAATATTCAAAAAATCGATTTTTTAATCATTTTATTTTCGTAATGTATATATATTTAAGTACACACAGAAAATGTCTTGCCAATCCGGCGAATATTCTCGATGTTACACGCACATTTGTAATGACGTGTCAGAGCTTTCGAAACTTTAAACACGTTTTTCTCAAAACTGTGTTTTCTAAAGTCGGTGAGCAAGATTTCTCGGAGACAGCTGCACCGATCAGTCTCAAATTATAAAACAATCTTTTCAAGTATATTTTTTAGTAATTAATCGAAGGTTTTTTCTCACCGAGAAATATTTTCCACTTTAAAAACAATTTAAGGCCAAATGTTTTGTCAAAAATCGATTTTTTTTCAGAAGAGGCCATATTGTCAAAAATTACGATCTTGCTTATTCCTTCGATCAATTACAAGATAATCCATTACATCAACGAAATATTTTTGGTTTTCTTCTCAAGAAAAAACCTTGAAAGATCGATCGTTGTGAGCCCCCTGACTGTACATGACCCCTTAAAGGCTCTCAATATATGTACCTTTGTGTTAAAAATTTGATTCTTTGTCACCGACCGTTACTCAGAAAGAAACTCGGACTTTGGCCATTTTTTTCGGGCCCATAGGTAGATGTAGCCCCTTAAGGATAACTTCGTTCCTTTCATCCCGAAGGATACTATATATCATCCCGTGCTCCAGCGAAATCCTCCACGTTAGCCTCCTGCCGCGGCCATATCTCTCCCATTTTTTTTTTCGTCGTTTTTCCATTTTTTTTTCACTCGGATGCTGCACGCGCGCCCCTCTCGCGAAGTATTACGCCACGCGGGGCACATACGCGCGGATGTACTCTCGAACAATGCCGAGCACGGAGAGTGCAGCCTTCGCGCATCGAACCCGATAAGAGCATTCCCCGAGCCCGCGAAATTCCGTACGAAAGCGGCGTGTGTGCCGCGCACGGAGAGTGCCCACCTCGAGGGCGACCTCCGTCCACGCGGCATCCGCAGCCTGGTCAAAAGCCTTATCTTCCTCGGCCACGTAAAGCACTTTGGGAAGAGTACCCGCGCGCTACCTCGAAACCAGAAATATCTTCGGGAAGAAATCCCTCCCCCCCCCCCCCCCGTGCCGGACGCGGAGCCAGAGCTGCGCGAAGCGTGCATATCGTTAAGGGACTCATCGCGGAATTTCCGCAAGATCCTCACGCGAAAGCGCATGCATTCGCCGAAAAAGGACCTGAGCATACTTGGATCATTTATGTCGCTTTTGCACCTCGTACCGGGAATACAAATTGTACTCTGTTAGGTGAGGGTAATTAATAATTTTAGTGCTTTTTAATCCAGCTTGAGGAGTATTATATGTATGTATATGTACGGACTTTTACGAACCGCTTTCCTCGCGTGCTCGTCCGAAATTTGTGGAATGCGTATGTCGGGAATAAATTTGAGGGTCGTATCGTATTGGGGGCTATATACCAAGATTATAATGAAAACGACGTTTTTTCAGATATAATTAATACAGTCGAACATCGATATAACGAAATCCTCCATATAACGAAAATTTGTCCATTCCCTTCCGGTTGGCACTCGAAATCTTTATGCAACGATATACTAATATACATTATGCTCTAATTATTAATTGCTTCAATTGAAACGTTTTTTGTTCTTGAAAACTATTCCTATATTTGTAGTATCTTCTGATATATTTTTTTAAAGAACATTTTGAGGAACACGATCTCGATGTAACGAAATATCGATATAACGAAATTCCCTAGAGATTCGTTATATCGAGGTTCGACTGCAGGTAATTTAAGGGGAGATATACACCTGGGAGCCGGAAAAAGGTCATTTTTGTGAATTTCTTCAAGGAAAACTATTTGAAATTTCGGATTGGGCAGTATATATATTGAAAAATATGTTTAGTTTTCTTTATTTAAAAATATCAAAAATATACAAGGATATTGTATGATCCTTGGAGCGTCGTAAAAAAATCTGCGTACACGGGTACCCACTGGCGTTTCTTCAAAAATCATCTGAAAAAAAAACCAAAAAGATTATTAAATTAGATACTATAATCTAGTACTTGTCATAGCCGATTTTGAAAATATCGATTTATGACAAAATGGCGGACGTTTGAACATAAATAGTGATCGTTGGGCCAAAAATTAGTTATTATTTTGCCTATAAAACAAAAATTAAGTAACGGAAAAAAAATCCTATGACAAGTACTAGATAATGGTGTATAGAATAACCACAAAAAACCTCAAGGCAATCGGTTCATTGGTTTTCGAGAAATTTTGGGGTACCGATTTGAAAAACGTGGTTTTGTGAAAAACGCTTTTGAAAATTTGGGAATGAATAAATCATGAAGTTTGTCAACTTACATGGAATCATCGATACCAGGCCCATACTGTAGGTCTTCTACGGTCGACGGAATGTTCATAGCTTCCAACTCGATTTTTAGGACCATCTAGGTGTATATCTCTCCTTAGAAAAGCAGTTTTTCATACAGTTTAAGGCGGGACACCACTGTGACTTGTAAAAAAAAACGATTTTTTTGCATTTTCTCGGAGTATACATAGTCGAGAATGTGTGAAAACATTCAAGTTGAAATATTGAAAATTTACGATAATAGAGACGATTTACTGAGAGCAGGTAGTGCATTGATTTACGTATACTAACATTTTTAATCGCATTATTCTCGAAACAACTTTTCTCGACCTGCCCGGAACAATAAATCTCGCTCTAAATGTCCGATTTTCAATTGAATAAAATTGTACTTTTTCGAACACCCGACGTCTTGTGATTTTTTTCAAATCGACTGCATACAACGAGAACTATATTTATATACATCATGGAACTTTCTTATTTCGATTTTTCAAACTAGCCATTGTGAAGTTATCGATCTGGCGGTAGTATCATATCTTTTATATACAGGCTCTAATATATCTCAATAACGTTGTCAATTTTTTATTTTTTTGAATAAAAATTTACACGAAAAAAGTTCGATGCATGCTTGATGACATAACTTTTTTCCATATTCGAAATAAATAATCTAGTGAACAAAAAAAATTCCGGAAGAACGACCTTTTTTGATCTGTCACAGTGGTCTTCCCTTACTATATACTCGTAATCACATCATAAAGAGAAACACTGAACCCACAATCAGAGAATGATTGAAGCTAATCAATTTGCTTCACATTAAGTATTTACTGGAGAGCTTCCGTATTAATGAGAAGCATCGGGCCCCTGTCTTTTTCAAAGGCGAACGTTATTTTTGTAGGTTTAAGGGACAGCACCAGCCGTTTTAACGGCAGCTCAGTTCAAAGAAACAGACATTAGAAAACGATAGATATATCCTCAAAATCGTATTCCAACGCGACCCGCTTCATTGCGGCCCGCAAAAACGAAAATACAGACAAAAAGTACAATTTAATAATATCAGTAAGATATATACACACACACACACACACACACACACACACACACACACACACACACACACACACACACACACAGTAATATAGTGTAAATGTGTGTGTGTGTGTTTTCCTTTTTTCCTTTATTTTCCTTTTTTACTATATATATATATATATATATATATAATAGTAAAAAAGGATGTGCATACTTCTATGAAATATCTCCTCAAAAAGATTTTTTTCGCGTCGGATTATTCCTTAGCACATAAAAAAATCAGTACTGTATGGAAGTGTTAATGCGAACAATCCATATTAATAGAAATTAAGTTAATTAGTGTTAATGAACTCTCATTAAATTAAATCAAAGTTTTTATTATTACACTTTCTTATTTTTATTTCATTATTTCATAGTTTTATTTTCTATCCTAATATGAATTCAATACTAATTATTCAATTCCGTCGAATTTCATATCGATTCAATATTATTCAATAACCACATTCTATATATATTTCATCAGTTTTATTTTTTCCAAATTATCAAAAATTCTATTCATCTTTTATCAGTTTGTATTCAAAAAATGTTATCAAAAAATTAATAAATTAAACTTTCATCAAACGGACTCAAAGTTAATAAAAAAAAAATTCCTAAAATGACAAAAATTAACGAATGAGTTTTTCCTGAGATTCAACATACAATTGGATTCATACAAAAGTCAAATTGACATATTCCCATCAGCAGCGTGCACCAAACAGAAATGAAATAATAAACTCGGGCAAAATATTCGGGCGTGTCGGCCTAGGGGGGCGGGGGGGGGGAGGGAACGTTCGTTACGTTATTGAGGGTCAAGTGAGGAGCGCGTAAGGGGTCATATCATACGAATTGTGATACGGCTTCGTGTTCGCCCGAACTCGGTAACATTACAGATTCATTACACGTAGAGGCACGCACACGGACGTTAGTCCGCGAGGCGGCTGCGTGCTCGAAACGAGACGAAAAAAGTCTCATATGCGGTGGGAATAATCCACGAAAAAGCCTTGAGGAAAGTATCATAAGGTGGAAAAAGCCACGCGCATATGTATACATACATACATACGTGTATATATGAATATATACATAAACATACATATATATATATATATATATATATATATATATATATATATATATAAACACGCTTAATAAATCCATAAATTCAGCGTGTCGCTTCCAACCACAAAGTGCGTCCGTGTGCGCGTGTATGGGTGCGCGGTGGTTTTGTGCGCGGTTCATTCGGTGAACCGCGGTTTTCTTCGCTAACGAGAGAATTCACGTTGCTCGCGGACAACGCAGTATAAATATTGAAAAGGACTTGAGGTAGTTAATAAGGTGTGGTACCTGACGTCTTGGTCTCATTATAACAGGTGCGGGCTACGTTTCGCTCTTTGTTTGATCAGTCGCCTTTATTTTCGTATTTGCTTTACGTGACATATACGCGTGTCCCTATATCCAAAGTTTCTCCGGTACATTCTCGTCCGGGTCGTCGCAGGCGTGCTCCAGAGGTGTGCTCTCGAATGCTCCGAGGATCCGCAGCAGCACGCACCCCAAGGCAAACGTCGCGACTCCCCGGTGCAATGTTTTAACAACGAATCGTTCACAAACGAGTCGAGGAAGGACCTGCCCCTCGGCCTCGAGCTTTTATTCCGAGAGACTTTTATTGTGCAGGCTGCTGGCGGATCGTGATGAGAAGGCACGAAGGCAAACACTTTTCCGGTTACTCGCGGGACGCACTTCTTTCTGGCCGCGTCTCGGGCGGAAATTGTCGATATTGTCGTAGGGATAGAATTGGATCCGTATACAAAAAAAAAACTATACCTAAGTTTGCTCGTGAAATTGGGATTTAAATTGGAAATATGTAGAGTAGGGTGGCCCAAATTTGAGCTCTATTTTTTCCTTTTTCTGGGGACATTACGATATCTTTGGCGCATAAATTTGACTATTGGATTATAAAATATGGCCGAAAAAAATACGAAAAACAAGAATAACTTTTTTTGTTTTGAGCCTTAGTTTTGGATTTACAGCGCTTCGAAGAGAAAAAGTGTATTTTTCTGATTTTCTATGTAAATCGAATTTCCCGCGTGTTTTACATTGTTACGTCGTACTTTGTTTGGGTTTGTTCTTGTTTATTTTCTCGACATAGCGCATTCCGAAGAAAGCTACATTAACGTAAACGAGTTAAAGCGCTTAATAACGAATAATTCATAAAACGTGCTGTATCTTCTAAAGGAAGCCAAAACCGCGATTTCTTAATTCTCAAAAAAGTATTTCTTTTGCGCCAAATATGAATAATCCATGATCAAATTAAGGCGCCAGAGATATCGTAATCGTGCCCATGTGGAAAGTGCTCCAGACCCACCCAACGATTCCACACACACACACACATCGAAGGTGCTCCAAACTCACTTAACGAGTACGCATACAAATGAAAAGTGCTCCACGCCCACGTGTGTGTTTGTGGTAGTAGTGGCGTTTACCGTATGTATTACATGTTTGTATATACATGATTGAGCAAATTACCGATTTTCAAAATTCAATATCTTAAAAAATATTGCGTTACGCCAAAATTCCTTTTCATAGGGTCTCTTATATCGTCAAAAAGAAGGTCTCCGCCAAATTTGAAGCCAATCGAAGGTAACAGTTTTTCGGAAGTTTATCCTAATCTTTAAAGAAATTGTTTCATAGAGAAAATAAAAGATACGACAAAAAATGATGTTCAAGTATATGTACAGCCAAGTTTTAACCTCCTCTTCAATCCTGTAACGCCGCATTTTCGAGTTTCATTACCCTACGAAAAAGTCGCATTTTCTATCGAATATGGACGCTGCATGGTCAAAATTGGGAACCACAAACATAATAATGCTTCGACTTTTGAACCCCCTGTTTCACCCCCTTAAACGCCGAATTTCAATTTTTGTCACTCTTGAAAAAAGTCTTATTTTGGGCCAAATATCAATAAACCAGGGTCAAATAAAGGCGCCAAAGATATCGTAATCGTGCCCTTTTTCTCACAACACAATTACACTATTTGAAGAAAAAAAAAATTTCGCGAAATCTGCGAGCAGTCAAAAAATATTTAAAGGTCGCTCAAGCCTCCCAAAAATTTAAATTTTCAATAAAAATCGATTTTTTTTTCGTTCACTTCTCACATGAATTTTACGCGTCATAATTTTTTAATTAACCTCGCGAAAGTTCCAGCCGGTCAATAAATATTTAATGGTCGCTCAAGAGCTTCGAGATTTCCAATTTTTTAAAATTTATTTCATTCATAAATTTGAAACTTTGCAAAATGTTAAATTGATCGTTTTTATTTAGAAATAGATTTTTCAAAGTTACATCACACTAATAACCCAATAATTAAAATCTTTGTTCCGATAAAATAATTCTATAAAGCTCTCGTCCGTCGACAAAATTATAGGTCCCCCGTTCTATCGAGTTAGAAGTGGAAGGTAAATTTAAAAAATCTGATTTTAAAGAAAAAAAGTATTAATTGTGTTGAAAATCATACAAAGTCACATTTATGAGTGAGGAGAGAAAAAAAATTGGCGGCAATTGGAAATTTCGAAGCTGTTGAGCGACCACGAAATATTCTTTCGTCGGCTAGAGCTTTCGCGAGCTTAATTAAAAAAATTTAACTCATAAAATTCATGGGTGAGAAGTGAACGAGAAAAAAAATCGGTCTTTTAATGAAAAATTAAATTTTTGGGAGGCTTGAGCGACCTATCAATATTTTTTTACCGCTCGCAGATTACGCGATAATTTTTTTTTTTTTCAAAGGAGATAATTGGATGGTGAGAAAAGGGGAAAAAAATAGAGCTCAAATTTGGGCCACCCTAATGTAGAGTTTAGGCAGTGTTCTATGAGGGGGCGTAGGTTGGGAGCAACTTTGTTGAGTTTTTTTAACTATGCTTAGGGTTTCATGGGCTGGGACGTTTGTAAACAGAGATACCACGTCGAAATTCCCTGAGATGTCGTCTGGTTGTACCTTGATGGAGTGAATCTCGTTCAGGAAGCCTCGGGAGTTTTGGATGTGGGAGTTGTTGAGGCCTACAAGTCCCTGCAAGGGGCTGCAAGTTGCAGAGGAAACATGCCAAATGATATGTGGGGCTGCCTATGTTGCTGACAATGGGCCTTAGTGGAACATTGTTTTTGTGTATTTTCGGTAGACCGTAAAGCCTGGGTGGTAGGGATTTCTTGGGTGTGAGGGCTTTAATTAGGTTCTTTGATAGGCCAGCCTTCTTTAGAAGTGTTTTGGTTTTCTTTTCTACACTCGATATGGGGGCACGTGATAGTTTCTTGTTCGTGTTAGTGTCCTCGAGCAGGTTTATAATTTGAGAAGAGTATGTGGCTTCCGGATGGAGGCCGTGTTGAGGATCAGCGTTGTGCCGACGTTTCGCAAACGTTACAGTCTGCATCATCAGGGCTGAGAGCTCCGATACTGAAGCTCTCGTGTCTCAGGTATTCCTTATATAGTTGCAGTCATCGTTCTGGATCGCTGCACCAGCCAATCAGATGTTTTAATTGATCAGCTGGTCAATTAAAAAACCGGGAGGACGGTGTGCCAAATAGGATTGACGTGATATCCTCCATCTCTGTTTAGATTGTCCGGATGTTTTCGGATTTCCAAGCCTTCTCGGTGTTTCCTGGAAAAATAGCTGTTTGATGGGGCCAGGCCCCATTTTGTCGAACTGGATGGCATGACCAGTCTCCATCCAATGTTCGGCCAGCGCTGATTGTGTAATATGGCCATATTTGATACACCGTTGATGTTCTTTGATCCGTGTACTGATCTTCCTCCCGGTTTCTCCTATGTACACTTTACCGCATGAGCAGGGTATCTTGTATACTCCTGGTGCACTTAATGGTGGTCTTTGGTCTTTTGCACTCGGAATCACTTGTGCTAGTTTCTTCTGAGGTTTGAAGATGACTCGCACGTTATGTTTTCCAAGGACCCTCCCTATGCGATCGGTTATGCCCTGAAGGTATGGAAGGGAAGTTGTTGCGGTTATTTGTCCTTCATTCTCCCCATCAGGTGCTGTAACCGTTTTCGGATCAGCTATTTTTCTTTTTAGATTTTTGATCGTTCTTTCGATGTTGCCTGGCTTGTAGCCATTGTCTCCTAAAGCTTTTCGTAGGTGTTCTAGTTCAACCTCCAAGGAGTCTGGTTCGGAGATCGCTAGAGCTCTGTAGACCAAAGAGCTTATGACCGACTGTTTTTGGGAAGGGTGGTGATGGGACGTAGCATGGAGGTATCTATCGGTATGCGTTGGCTTCCGGTAAACTTTATGGCTCAAAGTGCCATCGCTTTTCCGTTGCACCAGTACATCCAGAAAAGGGATTTGATTTTTTTATTGACCAGCTGATCAATTAAAACATCTGATTGGCTGGTGCAGCGATCCAGAACGATGACTGCAACTATATAAGGAATACCTGAGACACGAGAGCTTCAGTATCGGAGCTCTCAGCCCTGATGATGCAGACTGTAACGTTTGCGAAACGTCGGCACAACGCTGATCCTCAACACGGCCTCCATCCGGAAGCCACATACTCTTCTCATTACATAAAGAGCCGTGAAAGCCTTAAAACTAAAATCAGGTTTATAATTTGATTGCAGTAGTCCGCCTCGTCTATGATGACAGTTCCCTTTATCTGGTCATGCCATTTAGTTTCCATTCGACCATTCAAGACTGGTCATGCCATTCGGTTCAACAAAGCCCAAAGTCCCAAAAGTCTGGCCCCATCAAACAGCTATTTTTCCAGGAAACATCGTGGTCCATTCGGATGGAAATCCGAAAACGTCCGGACAATCTGAACAGAGACGGAGGGTATCACGTCAATCCTATTTGGCACACCGACCTTCCGGATTTTTAAGGCGTTACCCCCACTTGTAGCGCAAAAAAGGCCTTTTTCATGAATTTTTTTAAAGAAAACTACAAAACTTTTTTAATCGATCAATATACCATCTTAAAGAACACATCTTGAAGAACTTTCAGTAATTTTTTTATCGAAAAATATTACATTGTTTAGTGGCAAATGGCCGTCAATGAAATAATGTTTTTATATACACGGTTTGCGGTGACCAACATTGCGGCGAAGTGGATCATCTGAAGAAAAAAAATGCGGATGGATTTAGTCAAATATAAGTATAAACTAGTCTTTAATGGAAAGATTTTAAAAAATATTCATTTTTCACAAAATGGCGGACAGTCAAAGTTAATGGTTCGATTTTAACGAAAAAAACGGCCGTTTTTTGGCTATAAAACGGCCATTTTTTCGAAAAAAAAAATCGAACGATTAAAGACTACATTTTTATGTATTAAATAAGCCTGCAAAATTTCAAGAAGATCGGTTCATTAGTGTTCGAGTAATCTTGGTTACCGACTTCAGAAATGCCATTTTGAGAAAAACGCGTTTAAAGTTTCAATTTCAGTTTACACAAAGAACGGATTCTTCTCTTTCAACGCTCATATCTCAGTCAATTTTGTTCGGATCGACTTGAAATTTTCAGGACATATTCTCAGATACTTATACTTCAAAAAAATGCAATAAAATAAATCGATTTTTTCAAAATCGCAAGTGGGGGTAACCCCTTAATTGACCAGCTGTCAGGCCTGACAAAATTTCGACTTGGGTATGTGCGGAGTCCTTCACTAACTCCTATAGAGATGTGGGTGCATCTTGGGACTCCCCGACAAATTTGCGTCCACGATCACGAAATGATATTTCCTTTTGAGATATCCAACAAATTCCGGTTGAGAATGACAAATAAAAATTCTCCAGCGACGTGAATCGGGAAATAGCGCCTTATCCACGTGGATACCAATGTGGACTTGCTGCGTGCGACGACATGTCGGCAGGTGTAGAGTATTCAAACATTTCCCGAGCGTTAAAAATAAAGGGAGAAAAAATAATCAACATGTTAATCGAATTCCGAATGTTTCAGTGGCGATACGCGTAACGAGTGTAACATGTACAATATGTCGCGTATAAGGCGAAGGCTTCTGCCGAAATAAAGTACACAAGACACCGCGCACAATTGGCGTTAGGGTAAAGCCAGCAAGGAGCACGCACTTTATAAACTTTTATTTATAGAAAAATTAGTTTTTAATGATAAACTTAGTAGTTCTCATTTAAATTAAGCTTTGGTCATGTGGGAACATTATTTTAAATATAAATCTTAGGTAACAATTTCGAAAAATATAAAAAAGGGCTGAGACTTAGAACTCGTTCCGTGCGCACTCTTAGGGTGCTGTGTGGCAAAGAGTATACGCAGTGAGATTCTTTCATAGAAGCTAAAAGTGTGCAGGAGAGTGGAGTAGTGGTAAGGAATAGTGTTAAAATACGTGTTTTTAATCTATAATCACTATAATTTTCATAAGCGACCAAAACGGCGACATAACCTCTCAAGAAAAACAAAATTTCGGTCACAAATTTGAAGTATAATAATATTCGTTTGATGGAAATGAATCGCAAAACTTACCAAACGTGTTTAAAATTGTTAACAAATAAGATCAAACACATCCAATATCTATTATTAGTCATAAAGTTGGAAATAAATACCTTAAGGCCGGAGCCTGAATTAGAAGGTCCGAAAAATCGTGTTTTTTTTATTGCTGAAATCGATAGATAAACTACCCAAGAATATATTTACAAAGTTACGGATGCTAATTGTAAATTTTTTCGAAGATACGAGGACAAAAGCAGAGAAGCGATTGATATTTGATATTGATATTTTCTCCTCTTGAAAACTTTGAAGCGCGTTTTTTCGAGTTTTCATTTTCACGATTTTTCCAAATTGGCAGGCGTAATAGCAAATAAACTAAACGACCTATTGAATCAAACCAAAGTTTATTTTATTCAGTATGAAAATCGCTTCTAAGGGAATTAAAAAAGTCGTTGAAAAAGTCTTTCTAAATAACTGTTGTAGCACGTTAAAGTGTTTTTTTTAACACATTTTTTTTCAAACGTGAGAAAAGTTATAATTTCACGATTTTTTCAGCTTTTTCTTAAGGCGAGAAATCCCTTTAGGAGGGTGCAAAATAGGTATTTTTCGGGAATTTTTTTGGAGGGGATAAAATAATCTGATCATTTTCAAATTTGGACATGAGTTTATTATAACTGTCAAGTTTAAATTTTTTTTTTTTTGGGATGACCAACCAAATGGCGGCATTATTAAGGGTTTTCGGACGCCTGTTTGCCGCGACATCGAAAACTGTTGCAGTTGTCACTCTTTTTCATTTGATCTGAAAAAGATTTAATAAGTGTCATTCGTGTACTGAGATATTAAAGGGAAGGATATACCTAAAAAATTGATGAAAAAGTGCAAAATTGAAAGTTTGGGAGCCTTTTTACTTCAAAGTTCGAATTTTCGACCATTTTTTCGACATTCCTGACCCCAAAAAAATAATTTACTTACACGCTACCTTTCAAACTTTAGGTATATCCTTCCGATAATATTACTGTGAGTAACCACCCAAAATTTCATCCAAATCGGTCGATAACTTTTTAAGCTACGACACGAGCAGTTTTTGAAAAAGTCGTTTCGAGATAATCGCGTTTAAAGTTTACTCGCTACCTGATCGCATGCTGTCCCCGCGCTCTAGACTACATGCGATAACTCCGCAAATATTCAATATTCCGAGTTTTCCTTTGGTCAGTATATTTTTTCGGTATCATACTTTCGAAATATGTTTAAAAAATCGATCTTTTACAAAATCCTAAAGGGATTTCTCGCCTTAATTCACCCGGAAAAAAATTAATGACAATTGAACATTTTATTGGTTTGTTTGTTTCAGTCAAGAATTACGAGCTGCATCTTTCCCGCATTGGGGACTGCAGTGGCAAGACACATATGGAATCGACTGATAAATCTGCAGTCATTGATTATTTCATGTTGAAACATTTTTTTCATACTTTTCAAATATACATCAAAAGATACCTCAATGTTCACTGGGCTCACTTGTTTTTTGCCTTCTAAAAAAAAAATTGTCGAAAAAATGCTTTTTTGGACCTTCAAATGCAGGCTTATGCCACTGACAGGTCAGGTGGTGTTTTTATTAATTATTATTGTAATTAAAAGCACTGCGTAATCTTTGGTAGCGCGCACTCTTTAGTCGCTCTACCCTACTCGCGGGCATATGGTATTTTAATAAATGCGATCGCGACGCGTCGCGATCTCTCGATTCGTGAGTTGGGTCGAGAGATCCAAGGAGTGCCACTTTTGAATGTCGAACTCGCGAAAAGTCGCGACTCCGCCTTCTCCCTGTCCCTCTACGTGCAGGCTCACTCGCGAGGGCAGCTTTCATCGACGAACGTGATTTCGCTTTTGTCCTCCCGTGCAACTTTTATTATTCGCTGTCCGCGATGCACCTGCCCGTACACACACCGCAAGAGTCACATTTCCCTCGCGGCTACGCTCTTTCACTTGTACCTCGAGATCGTCGTGGCCTTTGCGCTCGTAACGTAACTTATCGAACTCGCAAGGAAAGTCGTCGCGGACTCTCGTGTATGACGATGAAAAATCGAAGAACGCGGATGAAAAAAAAAAAAAAAAACGAAGAAGCCGAGCGAGCAACGATACGTACCGCTCGGTCAGCCTTGTAACGAGAAACTTCCTCGGATTGGAAGGAGATGACACGTCGTTTACGCTTGGTACCTGCAACGAGACACTGCGAGAGAGGAAGGACTTGGCTTGAAATCAGATAGCGCACACGAGCGACAGGCACCTGCACCGATTCGTTATAAGTAACGACATAAATAATCACCGTCACTCATATACTTTTCCACAATGGAAAAGTATTAATCCAGCAAAAGAGGCGAAAACCCAGCATTTTCAGTGTATAATTAGAATTCGTCACCGAAGCTAGATTGTTGCATACTGAAAGTAACCCCAATGAAATGTTGCCTCTCGACTCGCCCCAACCCTAAGAAATAGGGGTTGGAAACTTAAAAATCGCCGTATCTCGGTAATTAATAGCCCGATCAAAAAATATTTCGAACAAAAGTTATTTGGAATAATAGAATACGTATAAAGTTATCTGATGTCCAACCCCCTATCGTTGAAAATAGCGATACAAAAATGATTAGAAAGTTCGGGGTTGATGCGTGTGCGATTTTGTGCCGCTATTTTCGAAGATAGGGGATTGGACGTCACGTAACTTTATACGTATTTTATTATTCCAAACAACTTTTGTTTGAAACATTTTTTGGTAGGGCTATTCATTATCGAGATAGGGCGATTTTTGAGTTTTAAACCCTTATTTCTTAGGGTTGGGGCGAGTTGAGGAGGGAAATTTCATTGGGGTTACTTTCAGTATGCAACCATCTAGCTGTGATCAAAAATTCTAATTCTGTGCTAAAAGTGCTGGGTTTTCATCTCTTTTACTGGACTATATATGAGGCGACGTTCATTATTGTTGCAATATGAGACGACATTTCGTGTACCCAATTGCATGCGTCAACTCACTGTTGATGAGGGGTGAAGTGTTTTTCAATCAAATCGAAACCTAAGAGTACAACGATGAAAGATCTCAATAAGCTGAGTGGGCAACTAGACTAATAACTGCACTTAAATAACTGACGGTTACATGTCAAAGAATTCCGGAAGAATGGTCTTGAAAAAATTGATGTGATGACAAAGGAATCGATGGACAATTTACGCTCGGTCAAACGTTCTTCATTAAACCGGGCCACAATTGAATTAATTCGTAGACATTTGATAAATGTTACTTTCTTTACATCACGTTGGTAGTAGGATCAGATTAGATTATTTAGAAATATTTTTGGAGCTTTTATATGAATTGACATCAATATGTCAGCTAACTTGACGGTGGAATGTGGCAATTTAAAAAAAAACACTGTTTAAATATTTTGCTCTCGTGTTTCACTGCACATGGGGATGATTTTTTCCAGCTAATTTCAAGCACAAAGCATTCTCTACAAATTTCAGGGTGAGCAAACTTATAAACTTCTTGTAGAACGCCAAATCTTAGTCAATTTTCATGATGTTTTGGAGGGTGAGGAATGTATATATATTTTCAGGGCCATAGGTACTTTTTATTACATAATTCTCGTTTTCGAAACGATGTTTGTTGCTTAAAAAACGTGAAAAATGGAGGTCCAACCGGAGGTCCAACCGGTCGCCGTGAAACTATCTGGAAGGGAGGCCGGATGCGGTGTACACGCCAGCACCTCGTACGATTATCTGAGAAACAGTCTGCGGGAAAAAATTGATTTGTATATGAGGTATTCCACGTGAATCCGGTTCACTTTTCCCCTGACCCCTGCCAATTCGGTTGATTTTTTAAATCTGATTCCATTGACTCTAAAAGGCACCCTAATTTTTTTTACATTTTTCGAAACAACCCTTAGTAAAAAAAAATGTTCTCCGAAAAGAACCCCACGATATAAAAATCTGCAAAAATTCCCAAAAATGCGTGATTATATGTAAAAATTATAATGCTATCACCCGCAGTGGAAGTATCATTTTTGCTGTGCTTTTTGAGCGATCAACGTTGAAAAAAATCCGAAGAATTGACTGCTAACTGTTTAAGGTCCATGATTGTGATTTGGTTATTCAAAAATGGTCAAAAAAATTCATTGTGGGTATCAAAATATTTAAGTATCCGCCCGAAGTAAGCGGTTCTTGAATGTATCAGATTTTTAAAAGTTAATCGCTCAGAAAATACGAAAAAAATAATACTTCCCCTACGGGTGATAGCTTGAAAATGTTTACATGTAATCATGCATTTATGGGAATTTTTTCAGATTTTTAAATCGTGGCGTTTTGTTTCGGAGAATTTTTTTTTTATACTAAGGGTTGTTTCGAAAAAAGTAGAGAAGATTCAGGGTGTCTTTTAGAGTCAATGGAATCAGATAAAAAAAATAAATCGTATTGGTGGGGGTCGGGGAAAAAGTCCACCGGATTCACGTGGAATACCTCATATACATGTGGAATCCAGATCGAAAAAACATGATCCACGATTGAGTGAAGAAACCTTTTTGTGAGAGATGGGAACATTTTTTGGATCTTGAATTTTTTTTCCCAATTCTCTATCAATGTATTTTTATCCCCTGAACACGAATATACCATTCGTTTCCGCCAAAACCCTAATTTTTTTAAATTAAAAATCGTCGAAAATGTATCGAATGGGGTGTACCCCCTTACGCTTGCTGTCCAACAAAAATACAAAACAAGAGGACTATAACTTCGTCCCCGTTCAAAGTGTTACACACTCCGTTCAATTGAATGCACCCCTTCTCAATGTGGGTCAAGAAACAGAAAAATAAAGGGGTAGTTCATCGCTTAATTCTTTTTTTTTCAATGAACCCATAGTGGATTTCTGATTGTTTTGCATTAGTAGAATTTTCGCTTCTGTTTCACTGAAATCGTCGGACCGCTAGAGAGCGAAACTTCAAAAAGCAACGCCTGACACACTTCACTTTAGGGGTGGTTTCATCCCTTAATCCTTCTTTAACACACTGGGTCGTTTCGACCCGGACGAATTTGAAATAAAATGCTTACTTTCCTAAAATTCAAACTTTTCAACCATTTCTTACAACAATTCAATGTTATGCTTTTCGAATTCAATTATGCAGACAGATAAAGAAACGTTTAAAGTGCATCCCGGATTTTTTTCAATAAAAACCGACCGAAGGATTGTGAAGGGCAGGTGGATGAAGTACTATCCGGGTCAAATTGACACAGTGTGTCAAAGACGTAGCCAAATATAAGTGTGTCAAGAAAGGGAAAGGGAAACCCTTTTATCCGCCGAAAAAACATATACGTTTCTAATAGTCTTTGATGCTCTACCACATACATGACTTTCAATAAAACCGAATGCGAACAACAAACTGATGTGCCTTGTTAGGGGAGCACGAAAAATCTTCTTCGAGAACGATTACGCACAAAGATCACGGTGAACGTTTCGTTCCGACGATTTCTTTGTAAGAACGAATTTCTTTTTAATCACGTAGCCTATTTAAAAAAAAAACCAACACGAAAAAGAAAAAAAAGAAATATCACAGCAGCGCGGTCGTCCGCCTCGACGTCAAAGAACTTTTATCTGTCGTTTTTTTTCCAGCCAACACATGTCGCACATGCGATAATTACGCGCGACAAGAATGATCCTTGCGCAAGGTCCTATCCAAAGCAACGAGAATTTTCAAGAGGTCTCAACTCTGCAAGTTTTTTTTCGCTTCTGTGGCGAGCTCTTTTCTCGCGAGAACCCCGACAATCGCAATGTGTAATTGGAAGGGTTTATGACTTTTGCGTCCTCGCCTCGTGGCTACCGCGGATAAACGCGAGAACACGCGGCGTGCGTTTAGATAAACTTTTTTTTCCGTATATCGTCTCAGCCGCGTCTGCCCGAGCTCGCACTCGCATTTATCTCACTTATTCTTGCGGATATATACGAGGCAACAAATTGAGAGCTTTGCAGAGCAAACGCATGAGGTGGAAAAAGTTCGCAGGCCAAGCTAGCCGCGCAGCGATACATCGCGGAAAATAATGTATTCGAAGCGACTATAGAGTAAGTGCGGTGTAGTTGGCCACGTTATTTTCAAGGTTCCGTCAAAATAAAAGCACAGACGTTTCTTGACTTATCTTCATTTGTAATTAAACTTTGAGATAATTTACGAAATTCCAACAATCTCCTATCCCGAGTAGAAATTTCTTAGGGTTAGCCTGACCAGGATCAGGCCCCGATCGGACTGTGATACGGGTAACACCTATTACGGACATCCTGATCCGGACCCGATCGGGCCGGAAGTATTTAGGCCCTAAATCAGGCTATACTAAAATGGCCCTACTAAGGGCGTCCCTGATAAGATCCTACTAAGGCTTTCCCCGATAGGGCCCTTCCAAGGCTTGCCCTGATAGGCCCTACTAAGGCTTTCCATGATAGGGCCTTACTAAGGCTGTCCCTAATGTGGCCCTACTAAGGCTTTCCCGATAGGGCCCTACCAAGGCTTGCCCTGATAGGCCCTGCTATGGCTTTCCCTGATGAGGCCATAAGTAGGCTTGCCCTATAACTGCCTCAGCTGTCGATAGATGCACATAACCTCTTAGTTTCCATATGGAAACTTCGATTTTACAGCATCGTAGCTTCGGAGTTTCGATGCATTCCCGAATTCTATTTAAAAAAGGTGCTATGGACTGTCACGACAAAAAACGTTATGCAACTTGGATGCGTTTTAGAAGCTTTCGGCAGCTTTGTAAGGCGAAGAGAGAGAGAGAGAGAGAGAGAGAGAGAGAGAGAGAGAGAGAGAGAGAGAGAGAGAGAGAGAGAGAGAGAGAGAGAGAGAGAGAGAGAGAGAGAGAGAGAGAGAGTGGAATATTATATATATATATATATATATAAGGTTAAGTTTCAAAATCTATGGCATGTGATTCGATAAACCTCTTTAATTGTCACAATGATAATAACTAATTGATATACTTTATGTGATACAACGAATAATTATAGAAATTCATTTGGTCTCTTATGCCATATCTGGGACCAAGATGTTATAAGCACTCGGTAGCATAGGGGCAGCGTGCTTAGCTTTGGGTAGGTAGGTACGAGGTTTGATTCCCATATAGGCGAAATATTTTCTTCGAACAAAAACATTTCAGCAGGCCAGGGAATGACGAATTATGATACAAAATCATTGTAGTGGAACTCTAAATTAAGTGGTTCATTCCATTTTGGATTTTTGAATTGTTATATGCATTTCTTTCTGATCAGGCAACCTTATAGGGGCCCGATCAGGCAACCAGGTCAAACCCATATGTGACACAACGTTACATTTCCTAGTAGGGCCCTTTCAGGCTGCCTTATTAGTGCCCTACCAGGGCAGTCAGGCAACCTGACCGGGCCCTGATTTGGGCTCCATCAAAATTTCTACGAGCGATCACATCAACCTCAAAATTACTATTTCAAAAAAATCACTATTGGCTATCTCTCCCGGGTGTGATGGCCATGAGCAGAGGTGAGATGGCCAGTTACCAGCATTATGCTCTCGGTTTTCTCGTTGGTTTTGTGCTTTCATTCTTATTTTTTTTTTTCGTTTGACCACATCTAGAACACATATAATCGAAATCAGTATAATTTCTGTTCAGTATATATAATCACGCTGAAACCCCTACCCTCCCCTTAAGTCTTGTATATATTTGAGTGGAGAATCTTTCGATCTACCAAATTATTTACAGAATTCCAATAAATGAAGAGGGTTCGGTGCGTTGCATTGTAAGTCGGAACATTATGTTGGGCCGTGACAACACTTTCAAGTTTTAGATTGAGTATGTTAATGGCTATAGCGCATATCTCGCAATTTTTCATATATGCGACATAACAAAATGTTCGTAACATTTTTCGAAAAAAACAACAACAAAAAACGTGTTTTTTTCACCGTTTTTGGCAAAAAATAGTGAAGATCAAAATTTAAAAAAATCCTCGAAACGCGCTATACATAGTTGTAAAGAATATGTGGTTAAAATTTCACGAGGAGCGGTTCAGCAGTTACGAAGATTTTATCAACAAGCCGTCGAAAAACGTTGTCTCGAGAAAAACGCGTTTAAAATTTGTGTTACATAATTTCATACAATTTTTTTAAAATGAATTTCGTATGTATATTCATTAAGTGTAACAACTTTCATATGGATATCTATAATATAAACCTATCAAAAAAATTAATGAAAATAGCCCTTTTTAGCGTCTAAAGTGAGAAGACCCCTTAAAGAAGATAATTATCGGTGAGAAAAAGCAAAAAAAATAGACTTCAAATTCGTGCCATCCCAATGAAGCTGCGCAATATGAATATCGTTTCTTTCCATTTCAAGCTTGTGCACACCCTTAAAAATCTCAAGGACGTAAATCAACATAGGATACATTGCGTATCAAACCAAAATCTAGTAAATCTGAGTCCAAACAAATTTATTCAGTTCAAACAAACCATTTCCAACCGTATAAAACCGTATAAATCCAACCGTAATAAAATTTACGATGAGCTCGCGCTTAAGCTTCCCTTTCGCCGGATATTTGTGATCAATTTATCCGAAATCGCGAGAGCAAACGTTCGCTTGCGCCCGATCAGAGGAAGATTCTTCCTCTTTCGATACGTGACGGGAATTGATGTGCTATGCACTCTCGGAATACGAGCGAATCGGCATTCCGTACGTCTTTTGAATAGTCGAAATCCTCGGAGCAGCGAAATTTCCAATCTCTAAAACGGTCCCGAGAAAAAGGTTAAGCTATTCCCCGCTTCCCGTTCCATCCACCCAATAGATCGCGGGATAATAGTCAGCCTCCTAATGGCACAGCAATCGAACGTTTTTCACAAAGCTGATTACTCATTAGACTCACACGTGGAAAGCCCCGGGCAAGATAAATTTTCGCTTGCAATCGCGCGCGGACTCGCGCATATCTATACACGCGCGCGTCGTGTGAGGCGAACTGGACATTAAATATTTTTCGACTGATTGTAATTGCTATGATCGTGACATGGCCAAAATCGAGTAGACAGCGATTACTTCGTCCAACCACCGACCACGATCGATATTATTATAGGCGGGATCGCGATATTACGATCGGCATATATCGATGTGTGTGGTAGGCATTTAAGGTCCGATGCCTCCCTCCTACCCTCTATAAGTGTATGTCCGCTCTTTCCGAATGCTTGTATCTT
>OZ023317.1:43302265-43546192 GCA_964007375.1 Ophion obscuratus
GTTGGGGCGGCGGTTGATACTGCGGTGGTACTTGTTGATCCAACGGTTTCCCAATCACGTGACTATTCGCGCCAGGATGCAGATGCTGCTGATGATGGTGCTGTTGATGATGATGATGATGCTGCTGCTGCTGCTGCTGCGGCTGCTGGGCCTTGCTTTTATTTGACATGGCGGCTTGTTTAGCTGCGGCCCTCGCGGCGTCCCATTTCACCGAAATATTAAATGTCCCGTTCGTCGTTCGCGTCCCGACAGGCCCCTCCCACCCTCTGACGGGGCCTCAACGGCTCGGCCCGGTCGTGCGAGGACCAGCAGCCGATATTATATGGGTCAGGTCAACCGGAATTCTCACCACGATCAAAAATCATCAGCCAAAGACTTTCAGCTACATCGTTGTACTCTCGCGATTTTTATGCTCGCATGTATCTATGTAAATGCACGATTGGCGTATATACTTTGTAAGAACGTGCAGTGTTTAACGAGAGGGGGGAACGGGCCCAATCTTTCTCCCCCACTCTCTCGGAATGATGAATCCCCTTGGGCACTCGACGCACCAGATAACTCCAATGGCTATATTTATGTATATATGTATATATGTTGGCTTTACGATAGCCCGGCACTTTGTTCCGCCCGATTATCACCTCGAATTCCTTGTGCGTGAATAAAGTCTCTGGTTACTGTCCTCTTATTCGTTTCTCTCTCGTTAACATTATGGGTTACAATCGTTGAGGCACTTGCTTCGCAGTTTCGAAGTTATCGCAGCACGGCCTTCAAACACTTGTTCACACATCGTTCTCCACATAGATGTGTATATATATATATATATATTTATATGTATATATATGTATATAATTATCTTCAAAAATATTTATATATTATATCGAAGACTCTTAATTTCCTACTGGGGTCCTACTGATGAGTCCCGGAATGCGAATACTCCGAGTGGAAAAATTCACGTTTGTCAAATTCGTTTGTCTCGTTGCTCGCAAGGACGAGATGGTCGAGTGCGTATATGACGGAGGGATAGCGTACACTGTCGGCGATGAGCGAGGTATACGACAGGTTTTACGCGAAGCGTGTACGAGAGACAGGGCCGATCAGTGCGACACTCGTAGCCGAGTGAAAGGTGAGCCCCCAGTCAGAGCACCGCCGAGCCTCGTCGTGCATTCGAAATTTCCCGATCGCTTCTCGTCCAAGCGCATGAGACTTTCCTCCGGTATCGGGGACACGCGCAACATTTTTTTCCAATCGCCTTTCCGTGCTCACTAGCCTGCTTTTTCTACCGCTTTTGCGTCCCCCTCGAAATTCTTTCGAGGTACTGACGGTGGCATTGGCCGCGTGAGAATCGTGATTCCCTTACGAGGGGGAACAAAAAAAAACAGCCGGCTCGTTAAGCCGATCGTGGAAAGTGCACGGGGGAGTCGATCCAATTATGGTGGCTCACACGCGGGCTCGTTACTCACGCCGGTGAATTTCTACTCTTGTTTCCATCACTTGTTTGGCTTTCGTGATATTTGCGTGGCTTTGAACGCGCGTGAAGGAAAAGGTGCACTGCGTTGGTCAGGAGATTCTTTTCGGCAGTCGACGAAAGTCTTCCTGCTTCTCTCTCTCTCTCTCTCTCTCTCTTTCTCTCTCTTTTTATTATTATTTCTTACTGTGAATTTACGTTTGCCTACAACGACACTAGGGC
Organism: Ophion obscuratus; assembly: GCA_964007375.1. Lineage (NCBI taxonomy): Eukaryota > Metazoa > Arthropoda > Insecta > Hymenoptera > Ichneumonidae > Ophion > Ophion obscuratus. Next base: position 43,303,953 of record OZ023317.1, read on the forward strand.
ATAATAAACGAAATCAATCAATCAATCAATCAATCTCTCTCTTTCTCGTTGTTGCCGTGCTCGTTTTCCGCAGCTACGTATATCGCGAGGTAAGAATGTGAATACGTAGCGCGTCGCCACACGAAGATATTAGTCACGTTGAATGTTCGTCACTCCAGCGCCACTTTCGAAACTCGTGCACGTATGTGTATAGCTCGTCGAAGCGCAGCCGGCACCTGCAACGTCACAGAGCTACGGAACACGGAAGGAAAGAGACGCGTGAAAATCTCGCTGACATGGCCACCTTAAAGTCCCCACCTTGCTCGCGGCACTCTTCCGAATGGGTATTCGATGACTACGCAGCGAAAAATTCCAGTGATCACTTTGATTCCCTCGTGCTCTCGGTAGTGTCTCGTTTTTGACCTGCACGGAATTTCGTTTTTTTTTTAACGATCGCTTGGGACGGAGTATTTGTTTGTTTCAATAAGACGTAACTTCACTCACTTGTAACGAACATCGTCAGGCGCCTGCTGGCCCCCGACTTCTCCAATGAAAAGGCGGCGATGCCAGCCGCGGAATTCCGGAGAGCAGCAGCAGCCTGTACGAGAATCTGCCGAGAGTTTCTCGAGCACTCCAATGAGTCCCCCTCCGGACCCCTCCGCATAGGGCACGCCGCTTTCAGAGCGGGGAACACCAGCCAGGCTCTCCCTTCTCCTACGCTCGCTCGGTTGACACGAAACAGACTTTTGTCGTTTCTTCGGTATTGTACACGCTCCTGGGGACTCCGCGGCCAGTGGGCATTCGGAGGGCTTGGAAGAACGATTGGAAATTGATGTTCTTGAATTTTGAGATTTGCAAGCGAGATTTGTCGGAGTGATAATTGAACGAGATTTATCGTTGGATTGATTAAGGGGAGATATACACCTAGAAGTCGGAACAAAAGTCATGTTTGTGAATTTTTTCAAGGCAAACTATTTGAAATTTCGGATAGGGATTTTAATTGTCTAAAAGTATATACATTCGAAAATATGTTTAATTTTCTTTATTTAAAAATATCAAAAATATACAAGGATATTGTATGATCCTTGGAGCGTCGTAAAGAAATCTGCGTATACGGTACCCTCGGGCGTTTCTTCAAAAATTATCTGAAAAAAAAACCAAAAAGATTATTAAATTAGATACTATAATCTAGTACTTGTCATAGCCGATTTTGAAAATATCGATTTATGACAAAATGGCGGACGTTTGAACATAAATAGTGATTTTTGGGCCAAAAATTCGTTATTATTTTGCCTATAAAACAAAAACTAAGTAACGGAAAAAAATCCTATGACAAGTACTAGATAATGGTGTATAGAATAACCACAAAAAACCTCAAGGCAATCGGTTCATTGGTTTTCGAGAAATTTTGGGTACCGATTTGAATACGTGGTTTTGAGAAAAACGCGTTTGAAAATTTGGGAATAAATAAATCATGAAATTTGTCAATTTACATGGAATCATCGATACCAGGCCCATAGTGTAGCTCTTCTACGGTCGACGGAATGTTTATAGCTTCTAAATCCTCGACCTCGATTATCTAGGTGTATATCTCTCCTTAAACGAGATTTATCATTGGATTGATTAAGGGATTAGGCCACAGTAACGGGTATGAAATCATGTTCGAATTTAACAATTTTTTTTTGTATGAAAAAGTCATTCACTCGTAAAATTAATTACACATCTATTTAGTATGAATATCAAGCTGTTAGAAAAAATATATATATTTTTTTCGATGTACAAAATGAACGACAACTAATATTTTCTTTGGTATCTTTTTTTAGGCGTTCCGCGGCGTGACATTTAGCATCCACAATTTTTTACTTAGAACAAAAAAGAAAAATTCTCGTCAATTAGAATACCTAGAGAAGTACGTACGGAATTTAAAAAATATTGTTTGATTCAAAAGTTGTAGGTATTTGAATTGAAAATTCAAATTGGAATTTTCAGTGAAAAATTTCGTATAAAACTGCTCAAAAAATGAAAAGTTTTCTATTAATCAGAAATTCCGTGCGGACTTCTCTGCGAAATACAATTAGGAACATAACTTTTAGAATTGAAGTAAATCGAGTTGAAATTGTTGAAGTTATTTGTCACGCCAATTGGAAAAAAGCTGTTTCTAGGAAAACGCGTTTAAAGTTTTAGGTACTCTATGGCCGTGCCAGAGGTGGGCTTACGTTATACGCTCAAAGTCGGTGAATTTTTTTTCTTGCTATAAATCGAATAGTAAATTATTCGTAAGATGATAAAGGACCGTTTTAGCGAACAAAAAAATCGACTTTTGGAAAGTTCTACTGTGGCCTTACCCCTTAATCGAGATTTATCATTGGATTGATAATTGATCGAGATTTATTATTGGATTGATAATTAGAGAGGTTTATTGTTGGATTTATTTTATTGTTGGTCGTTTTGATCCGATTATTTTTTCAACTGACTGTATCGCAAATCGGAGTTATCTATTCGGCCGCAGTGCGGCGCTCGAATGTTCCCCCACTCCTACTCTATAGTAGACACTCGGCCCCCATCCTACATCCTGGCCGTGTACTGAGCACAGCTGTAGAAAAAGGACCTGGGGTCGAGTCGACCCCGTTTATGCAGTAGTGCGGTGAAAGCGAAAACTTTTTGTAGTTGTTGTGAAATTTGGTGTTTTATTACTAACATGTGAGTTACGATAGAAAATGCGCATTAGATATTTTTTATTTTGCGCTACTATAGTAAATTATGTATTTAGAATGTCGATCATAAAACTAAAAGCAAGCGTCGATTGCAGTAAATGTAAATAATATTGAGTCATTGAAGTAAAAAAATGCGGAATATATACGTTTTCAGCAATTAATCTGCCGAAGGAGTCGATTTTTTTCATTTTTCACTATCCTGAAAATACTCAAATTCAAACCTCCGAATACACTTTTTGGAAAGACGGTCCACACTGTTCTTTTTTTCGCATCTACAAATCCTTCTCTTTAAAAATGTCGAAGGTTTTTTTTCTTATATTTTGAGAAAAAAGTTGTGGTATTTTTCAACGCATCATCCACTTTCAACAAATGTTTGGTCACTTATTTTTTGTATTTCTAAAAAAAAAAATTTCGCCCGTAAAATAAGGATCATTGACGACAAAAAACGTCTCTACAAAAAGATGCATATTTACCGAAATACAACGATCTAAAAAACGTCTGCGGTCCGATCGACCCCATATGCAGTCAGATGATCGTAGCGGAAGTGTGCAGTCGAAGGGTTAAGGGGCCAGTACACTTTGAAAATTTCAAAAACTCTATTTTTTTTACTGTTTACGAAATATTGTGTCAAAATTTTATGAAAATCCGAGCTGTCTCAGTTTTTTTTTACCTGAACGTCAGGACCTCATTTCGTGTACCTGAACGTATAGCGCGCTCGGCCGACCCATCGGCCTTTCATAGATAACCTTCAAAAACGTTTTTCACGAAACGTTTTCAAAATCCAGCTCCATCGTATCTCTAAAACTAATAAACCGATTCTCTTGAAATTTGAACCACATATTGCAAACATGATTCGCAACAAGATGACCCTCGATGGTTTTAAAATTTTTATTTTTACTCTTTTTTTGTTGCGAAAAACTGCGAAAAAACGCGTTTTTTTTACTTTTTTCGTTTTTCATCTGTCATTTTTTAATTTTTTGATAAAACTTTATATCCGAGGGTCATTTTGTAGCTGGTGTCATACTGAATCTAATGGACTTTGATTTTTTTTGTTTCAGACAAGCCGTTGCCGAGTTGTGATGCAGCTACCTAGCCCACCTATTTTTGAGGCGTTACGTTAAACTATAGTTTTTGTACTTAAAAATTAATAAAAATGAATTAAATTTTTTTTAAATGTATTTCAAGACTTTATTTATCAAGCCCAACAACTTTTATACTCATATCTTTTATAAAATCCTAAAAAAAAAAAAATCGCGAAAATAGTCTTTTTTCGTGGTTCCAAGGTGGACTTAAGGCGGAATATACATTCAGACAGGAACAAAATAAGCAATAACGAGGGATTTTTTAAACTAAGAAATAATTATTCTACAATTATCAAACTTTAGGTATACTTTAATAGTATATTTAAGTATACAAAACAATTTTTTTAAATTAATTCATCATCAAAATGACGGAGCTGTGACAGAGTGTTACGGCAAGATCGCCGCGGGAGTTTCGAATCGGCGTTCAGTTTAGCTTCCCGTAGACTTTGATTTGCAAAAAAGATCAAACATTTTTTCAGTTAGAACATGTATAGTTTCTACGTGACGGTAATTAAAATAAAGAAAATGCAAATTTAAGATAATGACACACATTTACAAAAAAAAAGCAACATTTCACGCAACATTTCTGCAAAATGTAGATTAAAAAAGTAGTTTTTTTTCCAATTTTTCAAAAAAAATTCTCGTCAAGTAGAAGGTACCAATATTATCAATGTTTCTACCAAGTTTCAACTCAATCGGCTTTATAGTTTTTGAGTAATCCTGCACGCTAATTTCGATAATGCAGTTTTCAAAAAAACGCGTTTGAAATTCACGCCCGCTCCGGATCCGAGCGGTGAGGCACAGCGTTGACGGGCTGTAATGTTTGAAGTTTTTCGAATTTCGCTTTGAAACTTTGGGAAAATATTCAACATATATAGTTCTATCGTTTAAAGAAAACAAAAATAAATCGATTTGTTGAACGATGTAAATGTTTATCCCTCCTTAAAGAGATTTATTACTGGATTGATAATCGAACTGTTCATATATTTCGAGTCTGGATTGAACCTAGTGTTTTCTGATTTTTCATCTCGGAAAACAATAAACACTGCCATTCAGTCTTGGTTAATTTTTTTTTCCAGAATAAAGATATTTTCAAAATTCATTTTTTTAAAGTATATTGTGTCGGTTAATTCATACAGCTTGTTGGAGACGAACGGTTTCGAATACTCGGTTATGTGCTTGAAAAAGTCAGAACGGTGAGAGACTGGTAAGGGGGAGTAGCCCATACTGGCAGGAGCAAGGAAGAGTGAGGGGGAAAAGTGCAAAAATTGGGGAGGATATTTAATTCTCCCATTATGTTATCATTGGTGGTTAATTCAGTCGAGTGATTTTCGTTTCGAAAAAAGTAGCAAAGCCTTTTTTATTTCAGTTTTTATTCGATTATCATTTCTTATTCCGAATTAAGTTTTTTAAACGCTTTATTTCCAAAAACAAAGAAAAATAAAATCGTCGGAAATGCTACATGTGTTATTTTAGTTTGCCTGAATGCCTGTTCGAAATAAAGGTTTATTTTTTTATTAAGTTAATTTTTTAATTTCATTAATATTTAGTTATCATTAAAAATGTTTAGTTGGTACGCATTAGAATTAACGTTGGTTAATATTTCGTTCTTCAAAAACCAAATAGTAATATGAATCGACTACGCATAGCCCAGACTCAAAATTCGCGTTGATCGATGTCATATATTTCGTATGAGAGTGATTTTACGAATAAAAACGACGATGCACTTTTGTATCACTTCTCAGTTTCGGCAACAGTCGCCAAATATCAGTTGTCCAATGAATTATTTCTTTATCGTTTCGATGAGTTTTACAATATATCCTGAGGATTAAAAAAGGAATGCTGAATCGTCGATCGAGTATAATTTTGAGGGATTAGGCTACTGTGAGAATGACGTAAAAACCCAAACACTCGTTCGTCGCTTGAGGCAACGCAAATTGAATAGAAAGGTCCAACGTATTGGGAAAGAAAACGATATACACGATTTCTCGATATCTAAGGAACCGATTAACTGGAAATTTGGTACACTTATTCAGTGTTATGGTAGTTTAGTCTTGACCGACGTTTTTTGAAACATTTTTTTTAAATGTGTTTTTCTCAATAATGTCGTTTGTCCTCGAAAAATCAAAGATTTTTTACTTGACGTCTGTATAATGGTTGAAACACGATAAAAGAAAAAAGCTCGGTCAAGTCTTGGCCAATATTAGCTGTTTCAAGGAAAATAACTCGTTTTTTTTTCGTTTCTGATCAACCGAGTGGCCAAAATCAAGTACACCGTTGAGCCCTTCACATGCAAAGATTCTTCACAAGATTTTTTATAACTTCTTTAATTATTAATATTTATTCGTGAAATTTGGTACACTACTTTGTTGATGTACACAGAAATAAATGCCCTTAAACGACTTTCCAATAGTCTTACTTATTCCTTTAAAACTATTTGTTTCAAGTAGACGTTCCTTCGGTCGTCACAGTAGCCTAACCCCTTGAATTACTGTCGAGTTGGAGAATATTGTAATAATTATCAGCAAGACAGCGTCTCATGATAGCAATAATAATAAAAAAATAATCCTACCGAGAACAATAAATGAATAAACAAATATACAATCACGAGAATTAACAAATAAATAAAATAATGAATAATTCGAATGAAAATCAATAAACACAATAATAATTATCAACAAAACAGCGGCTAATAATAACAATATTAAGCAATAATGACAAATAATCCTTACGAGAATCATGAATGGATAAAAAAATCAGGCTAATTAATAAATAAATAAAATAATAAATAATCTTAATGAGAATGAATAAATAGAATAATAATTATCAACAAAACTCCTTAATTTGGAATACGGGCTCGATATTCTTCCCTCAACTCTCTTTATTTTATCATATTCATGCTGCCATTTCTTAATTATAAAAGACTTTATAAACCGCGCAAAATTGTATTTTGATGCGTTGTCTTCGCGTAGAACAACAAAAATACTCAAGGTGGTACGCTATACAGTGAACTCCCAAAAAATCGGCAGTAATTTTTAAAATACATTGTAAGAAAACTACTCATAGGCTTAACGGGTTATACGCAGTTAGAAATTTCAAAAAATCGATTTTTTTAAATTGCTTTTTCGGTATGAACAAATATGTGAGTATATTTCCTGAAAATTTCAAATCGATCCAGCGAATATTCTCGGAAACACACAAATATTTGTAAGGACGCTTGGAGCGCGTCTCCGAGCGCCCGAGAAACTTCAAACGCGTTTTTCGCAAAACGGTGTTTTCAAAGTCGGTGAGCACGATTTCTCAAAAACGGCTCAACCGATCGGTCTGCAATTTTAACACAACCTTGCCAGATATATTCTTCAGGTATTGATCGAAGGAATACGATTTCCGATAATTATTTCTATTTTTTTTTTCAACGATTTAACGAATAAAATTTGGTCGAAAATCGAAATTGTTTCTTTCCGGAGCCACCATTTTGTCAAAAATTAAAATTTCGACTATTCCTTCGATCAATACCTGGATTCATCTATCCCCTAAAAGAATCGTTTTGGTTTTTTCATTTTAAATAATCGAAACCGGAGATACTTTGCTCACCGCCGGACACTTTTTTTTTCGGGGACCTCCAGGAGACTTCCTACAGGAGCAATGTTAATGAATATTTTTGAAAATAAAACATGCCAATCTAAAGCTAAAAGATGCCACTACACTGCCTAATACTTTTCGTTTTGCCCAAATGAAATCCTTTTCCAGAAAAAAATCGTGAAAAAACGACTTTTTTGGCCTTGCAACTGCGTATAACGCGTTGATCAAATCTGTCTTTATTTAAATCCGGAATTCTCTCGACACGAGGACGAATCCGCTCAGTCGGCAAACATTCCATCGCGTACTTTTCTCCAAGATGAAAATTATCGAAAAAAGTCTCACTTTGTGCTTCTAACATAGCGTAAATTAACCTCTTTTTCAAAATTTCATTTATCTCGGCCAAATGTCGGCGTTTGCAGCCATCTTTCCCTCGCTCACAAATTGCGAGGTCCATCTGCCACTTCGCATTGGTCGTGCGTGCGAAATTCGAGTTGCAAAAAAATAATTTATCGCACAAGTCGGATGAAAAAGAATTTCGTGGTCAAAGTGCACGTCGACGTTGCTCGTGCATTTGAGTATTTCTGACAAAAAGGAAAGGTGAAAGGTACAGCGAATTGTAGGTCATCGCGAGTGTTGCGAAGGGATGAGCCGACAAAGGGATGTACCTGCGGGAAACGTGGGTCTTCGGATACAAAAGCAGGTACATTTGTACATAGACGTGGGAACTACGAGGATTCCCGGGTCTGTTCACGCTAGACGGCAGCTAATCGACTTTCCTTGCGCGTGGCACATCGCACTGCCCAAAACGTTCCCCGTCCATTCTCTCTCTCTCTCTCTCTCTCTCTCTTGCTTCTTTTCAAAGACCACTAGCCCCGCGTTTCCACTTCGAAGATCCTTCTTCCTGCGTGTTCTTAACAGTATTCTATAAATTTCTCCATCGCAATGCAACCAAGTCCGAGCAGCGTAGTGTTGCTTTCGATAATGGAATAAAACTTTTAACGTCGAGAGCGAAACGGATAAAAATAATCGACGAAAACATGCTCGAAGCTGCATATGTATCGTAGCCTCGTGACGTCACAAACACAGCGTTTCCAAGGGTAACGATTTTCGGCTACCTGTGTGCCGGGCGAGCAGGTGCTTCGCAAAGGAAAAAAAGGAACCATCGCAGCCTCCGGACGTGCAGGCTCCGAAATTGTTTCGCTCCGAAATTCTTCCATCGAGTCACGTGACTCTTCATCATCGCAAAGAATTCGCTTGAGATTTTTCGTCTCTCCGTGTCTACCTCCGTTAGTGTAATTATGAGATTTTCCTACGGATATAACGATGAACACGTTTTCGGAGATTTCGATGGAACTTTAAATGGGGCAATATTTTCGCTTGCTGTTGTTCGTACCTCGGTTCGACATCTTTATTCTAATATGTACAAAAATAGGGGAGGGGGGGGGTATCGTCTGCGAAACGTTCAATAGACGTATTGCTTGGCGAGGGCGCGGAAGAATTTTGCTTTGCGAGTGTTGGCCGCTTCCCTCTGAATCTCCTCGTTGTTGTTCGAGTTCAGTTCCAGCAAGCCGATCACGCGTATCTGTAGAATTATAGAAACATTTTTGTCTGCAAGGATATATGGCGCAAAGATATGCGTAGACGAGAGTTGCAAAGTTGAGTGAAATCAGGTGCAAAGTATTTGTTATTTTTTCTTCGTGTACTGATCTTCGTTGCACTCTTGGCGTTGATCGAATTTCCTGTTCCTTTTGGGAACGGTCAAGCGTTTCGTCGTTTAAGGGGTAAGGCCACTGTAAATTTTTTGAAAAATCGATTTTTTTTTATTGGCTTAAAAAATAGTTTAAACCCTCTAGTTTAAACCCTCTAAATAGTTTAAACCCTCTTGTTTAATTTTTTCCAATAAAAAATTATTCGCAAAACTTTAAACGCGTTTTTCTCGAAACATGGTTTTTCAAAATGGCACGCAGCATAACTCGAACAATTTTCATTTTTTTTACTTGAAATTTTAACCAGATGTGAACATTTACATTATCTTGAGAATGTCGATCGGAATTTTCAAGAACTTTATTTATTGATTTTTTATTAACAAAAAACTTGCCGTTTTTTTCGTCAAAAATCAATTTTTTTTTTCAAACGCACGCCAAATCCTCAAAAATTGATACTTTTTAAAATCCGATCGACATTCTCTAGCTATAGCCCTCTAGATTAATGGTTTTTTTTTTGTTCTAGATTCAAAAGTGCACCAGTGGTGCTGCGTGCCGCGGAGCCCTGGAAGCAAAACATGTCCCGGGAAGATAGCTGTGGAACCGCCATTTTGTTTTTTTTTACTGTAAAAAAATTTTATAATAAAGTTTAATGTATGCCCGATAACACCATTAAAAGTTTTTTTTCAAATACCTTCAATTTCGGGAGCAAAAAATTAGTGAAAAAACCTTTTTTTTTGGGCCGTTACAGTGGCCTTACCCCTTAAGGCGAGAAGTACCTTTAGAATTTGCAAAAAATCGATTTTTTTTAAACATATTTCGAAAGTATGATACCCAAAGAATATACTGACCAAAGGAAAACGCGAAATATTGAATATTTTGAGTTTTACCAATCAATCAATCAATAGAGTTTTATTTGCATAACTTTTTAAAAGTTTTTTTTTACAAAACTTATACAATGTCAGACAAAATATGTTTAACAAATCTTATAATCTCTCAGTCTCTCTCTTGTACTCTCTTTCGAGTTTTACCATTACAATTATAAAAAATTACAATTAAAAGTTTTCACATGTTGGAACTTTAAACGCGATTATCTCGGAACTACTTTTTCAAAAACTCTTCGTGTTGTAGCTCAAAAAGTTATCGACGGATTTGGATGAAAATTTGGAAGGTTACTCTCAGTAATATTATCGGAAGGATGTACCTAAAGTTTGAAAGGTAGCGTGTAAATAAATAATTTTTTTCGGGTCAAGTATGTCGAAAAAAAGGTCGAAAATTCGAACTCTGGAGTAAAAAGGCTCCCAAATTTTCAATTTTGCACTTTTTCATCGATTTTTATGTATATCCTTCCCCTTAATATGTCAGTAAACGAATGACACTTATTTAATCTTTTTCAGATCAACAGAAAAAGAGTGACAACTGCAGCACTTTTCGATGTCGCGGAAAACAGGCGTCCGAAGAGCCTTAGCAACGGCGCCATTTTATTGGTCATCCCAAAAAAAAAAATTAACTTGATAGTTATACTAAACTCATGTCTAAATTTGAAAATGATCAGATTATTTTATCCCCTCTAAAAAAATTCCCGTAAGATACCTATTTTTCACGCTCCTAAAGGTACTTCTCGCCTTAGTGTTAAGGGGTTGGGTTACGGTGAAAATGTCAAAAAATCGTTTGTCCCTTGAGGCAACTCAAATTGAAGAGAAAGGTCCAACATATAGTGCAGGAATTGAAAATTGAATATAAACTTATGATTAAGGGATATGCATAACATTGGAATTAAAAAAAATCGATTATTTTATTTTATCATTGCGTAGAGACTTGACTTTGATTTGATTCAAAGATTTTGTGAAAATTCCAAAAATTGACCGAGTTATGACGATTTCAGTGGAGCAGGTCAGAACGTCCTGTTGCGTTACGGCTCCAGCACTTCGCGATGCATTGTATGGATTCTAAGGGCATTGATATCACTGTCCAATCCGGCTGTTTGATTGTTGTACGGTGCAGGAATTGCAGATTGAAGGTACGAAAAATAATTGTGATTTTATCTCAAGCAAGTAGTCAATAAACCGAGGCATTTTCTTACGATTAAATTTTTCAAACAACAATTGGGACGAAATAGCGCATTTCATAGATAGAAATTTTGAATAAACGGTGTTTAATTTATTTTACTAGCTCTATTAGTAATGGAGATATAAGCGACGAAAATTAATCCCATCACTTCTCACTCAACGTTTCATCCCTTTCACTCATCGTTCCGTTTTTCTCATAATGTTCCTTGCTCATATCTCCATTACTAATGGAGCTAGCAAAAAAAATAATACATTTTTTATTGTCAATTAAAAAAGAAACATCTTTTATTCCAAACTTTTTTTTCCACAAAACGCACTTTTTCGTCAAAATCGTCATTATAACAATTAAATTGTTTATTACGGGAAAAAACGATTCTAGAACAAAATAAATGTTCCATTTGTGTCGCCCATACCCGAAACCATAAAGAATCACCGAAAATGTGAAGCAGACCCAAACATTTATACGAAAATGGTATACGGAAAAAGTGGATTGAGTACGTTTTCTTCTCTTGCGTTTATCTCGAAAGTGTACTTTCCAATTTGGCGTACGTAATATCTCAAAATCAAATCGTTCGATTTACTTCAAATTTGGATTAGACATATTTGATAACATATTCAATCGACTGACCGCATGATTTTTTCATATGTTCGTCCGTTTGTTAAGAATAAACGTTTAAATTCGTTATTTTTGGTCGATCATCGACCTTTTCTTTTAAAAACAGTGCCTTTTATGCAATTTTTAAAATTTCGGAAATGTATCCGGTGCGTCTGTAGCTTTACCATTGTACAAAAAGTATATTTTTACATTTTTGACTTTAGATGAATCCACTTACCGGAATCATGTACGCGAACGAGCCGTGCGGAGGCTACAGCCCTGAGATTAAACAACGATTACGTTGTTTATATATATTTTGCAATTTAAAAAACCGATGACATGTCGAGACTATGTACTATCTGTGTGCGAAAGATCGACCTTATCGTCCCAATACCTGAGACGGAAAAAAAAAATGAAAATCGATCTGTTTTTTTAACTTCAAGGTTAAGCATACCCCTTAAAACGATAGAACTGCTAGTGAAACTTTTAAAATTGATATTTCATATTTTTTAAATATCTACGTTTGGGTACCTTTTGAGTACTTTACCTATGACGAGTGGCCAAGGAAGGAACTTTTTTGTGGTTATACTGTTTTGATTTTCAATTTTGCTCAACATTATTTTTCACTTTTTAGTACAGTACCTTTTGAATAAAAGTTTGTTCTTAAAAATGTTGTTTTCGTTTATTTTATTTTACACTTTTTAGTATTGGAATTTGTTTATTCATTTGCCATGCCAGACCTCCATGTCATTCAGACATCGGCGTAAGAAAATACCTTGCCTTAGGTTACAAAGGTTTCGCGGGAAAATGTATAATAGTGTAATTATAAATAGTGCTCAAGTCAACGAAGTTAATGAGCCCAAACTCGATTGTCCTACCATTTGCCATTAGGAAATTTTAGTTTCCACCTCCCACCACCATTGGTCGTGTTCGTTGGGCCTCATCATGTTGATATGAGCAAGTGCGCATGCGCATAATGTTGCGCAACGCACAACTGCGCAATGAAACGGGTCATGCGCGAAACGAATGGTCGTGTTCGTTGGGTCTCATCATTTTGACTGCGCATGCGCATAATGATGCGCATTTGATGATGCGCACGTTTCATTGCGCAGTTGCGCGTTGCGCATCATTATGCACATGCGCACTTGTTCGTATCAAAATGATGAGACCCAACGAACACGACCAATGTCTCGTTTCATTGCGCACTTGCGCGTTGCGCATCATTATGCGCATGCGCACTTGTTCGTATCAAAATGATGAGATCCAACGAACACGACCATATTATCAGACTCTCGTTATCATGTGTAATGAAAAGTGCTCATGGTAACCATCCTAATGAGCACAAACTCGGCTGTCCTAGTATATACTTTTAAGGAGTTGCATTGCCCACCTCCCACCTCCATCATCAGACCAGCTCCATGGTACCATATTATTGCTTCATCACCCAACTTACATAGCTATGCCAAATTTCAGCTCAATCGGATGGCAGCAAGTGCTTGAAAAGTGGATTTCAAATTTTAAACTGGAAACACAAACATCCGAACAAAGCAAGTCAAGGCCTTAGGCCACAGTAACGGGTGTAAAATCATGTGTGAATTTAACAATTTTTTTTTTCGTATGAAAAAGTGATCCAGTCATAAAATTAATTACACATATATTAGTATGAATATTAAGCTGTTAGAAAAAATATATAATTTTTTTTCGATGTACGAAATGGCCGACTACTCGAAACTTCTCGAAACGGCTTTTTTTCCAATTGGCGTGACAAGTAACTTCAACAATTTTAACTCGATTTACTTCAAATTTAAAAGTTATGTTCCTAATTGTTTTTCGCAAAGTACGTACGGAATTTCTGATTAATCGCAAACTTTTCATTTAATGAGCAGTTTATGAGCAGTTATATCGACATTTTTCACTGAAAATTCATTTCCTAAGGAGAGAAATACACCTAGATGGTAGAGGTCTAGGATTTAGAAGCTATGAACATTCCGTCGATCGTAGAAGACCTACACTATGGGCCTGGTATCGATGATTCCATGTAAGTTGACAAATTTCATGATTTATTCATTCCCAAATTTTCAAACGCGTTTTTCTCAAAACCACGTTTTTCAAATCGGTACCCAAAATTTCTCGAAAACCAATGAACCGATTGCCTTGAGGTTTTTTGTGGTTATTCTATACACCATTATCTAGTACTTGTCATAGGATTTTTTGTCCGTTACTTAGTTTTGGTTTCAAAGGCAAAATAATAACTAATTTTTGGCCCAAAAATCACTGTTTATGTTCAAACGTCCGCCATTTTGTCATAAATCAATATTTTCAAAATCGGCTATGACAAGTACTGGATTATAGTATCTAATTTAATAATCTTTTTTTTTAGATGATTTTTGAAGAAACGTCAGTGAGTACCGTATACGCAGATTTTTTTACGACGCTCATGCAATATCCTTGTATATTTTTGATATTTTTCAATAAAGAAAATTAAACATATTTTTGAATGTATATACTATTACATAATTAAAACCCCAATCCGAAATTTCAAATCGTTTTCCTTGAAAAAATTCACAAAAATGACCTTTTCTCCGGCTCCTAGGTGTATATCTCCCTTTAAGGTAGTACGAGCGCGCAATCTTGATTTCTATAGATTTTATTCAAATTTTAACCAGACAATGTTCATATCATTATGCATGTTTCGGTGAAATTTTACAACAGTCGACTATTTAGATAGGGAGATAATGGGTTTTAAAATTGCAACTTTTAACACCGCAGAGCATTGAAATTTAGACAGAATGATTTTCCGTAAAAAAAATTGTCCCCTATAATAAGAAGACATATGGCAACACCGCAGAAGAGTATTGTTGAATATTTCGAGAAAAAAATAATTATCGTTTTCCTGAATTTAAAAATGTTGTCATAAAAAATATTTGCATTATAAATATTAATATTTTATATTGTTTATGTTATCTTCAATAACAAATAAAAGTCTTGGTTCATTCATAACTAATTAAAAACTGTGTTCGATTGGAAATTACTTCCAAATGAAAATTTGTGTTGCAGCATTATTTTAAATATGCCGCGCAAACTCACGTCATTGGATACGTGGAACGATGCGGTGTTGCCATATGTCTTCTCATTATAGGGGACATCTATTTTTTACTGAAAATTATTCTGTCTACAATGCATTGTTAAAAGTTGCAACGTAAAAACCTATTATCTCCCAATATAAATAGTCGAATGTTCTGAAATTTCACTCAAACATGCATAATGATATGAACAATGTCTGGTTAAAATTTGAACAAAATCGAATTGAGTTCAAATACCTACAACTTTTGAATAAAACAATATTTTTTAAATTCCGTATATATCTATATATATCTATATATATTCTAACAGCTTGATATTCATACTAAATAGTTGCGTAATTAATTTAATGAGTGAATCACTTTTTCATACGAAAAAAATTGTTAAATTCGCACATGATTTTATACCCGTTACTGTGGCCTAAGGCCTTAAATGAAAGCTTGTAAAAGGAAAATTGACCGAATCGTTGCATTCGTTCCTGTGTTCGAGTCCAAGCAATTCACGCACTCATCTTACCGCTAGGTGTTTACGATGATGTTCGCCCCGCTTGGTGTGCAAATTAATGAGGTATTCCAGTATCGTGGTGTCCCAAATGCAGTGATAATAAGCGTCCATCGCGTCGGCACTCGTCGAGCTCTTCTGATCGCTCGCCGCCATTTTGAAAGCCAGTGAATAATCGACCTCCTCCAAGAATTGGCACAACACGGCAGCCTGGGTGTAGCACTGAAGATGAGCGCAACTCTTGATCATACGACGATAAACGTGATCGTCTATGTGCGCTCGAGGAACTGGCTGGCTGAACAAATCGCTCGCTATCATAATCGCCTCGAGATAATACTTCATCGCACTCTCGTAGAATCCTAAAACTGCGACACGTAGCCGATTACAATGAAGCCCAGCGGGAAAAGTTCTCGTGATTTGTATTATTTCTAGATGCGGATTATTGTGGATATCGGAAATAGATTTGTTTCTTTTTTCCAGTAGATTACCGAAATTGAGATCACCCATGACTCGTAGCCACGGTATGTTGGTTGGATAATACTTGAGAGCCTGCGTGAGCAATTGGAACAACGTTTCGCTGATTGTCTTCAAGTTGTACGAGTTCGAACTGAAAATGAAAGAAAACATTAATTATTCCGTCGTTTATTGAACTGCGATACTTTTCAACCCATAAATATCAATATTCGACATGCAACATTTTTCGAACCAAATCGAAAAGCGTTTTTCTCTTTCTTTTACCGAAACTAAATATTGTGCAGTAGCCGCAATGATTTGATCGCACAGACCTCACTGAATGTTATTTTCATGACTTATTTCCAATTTTTGAACCAAATGGTTACTAGAAATCGAAAGGTCACTTTACTGTGAAAAAACGCTACATGTCGAAAATACGATTGAAAATAATATTACTGAACAATTAGGTCGTAGTGCTTATGGAAGCTTTTTTTTAAATTTCGAGACGTACTTTGGTACACCAGCTGGCCACAAAGAGAGATACTGGACGTAAAGTTCGAGGCTGGTTTCGTCTCGCAACACATTGTGTAGTCGTGCGAGCAATGATATCGCCACTGTGAGAACGGTGGGCTCGCGAAGTCTGCTCAACATTCCCGTTGCACTGACAATCGCGTCTCGGGCTGCGCTTCCACTTGGATTTCCACTGCTCCCGCGTTTTTGCGGCTGATCCCGGTTCGGAGCGAATATAGTGAGAACTGGCCATGTAGCAATGAAAAATATTAAAATATATATATTAGACTGGCCTAAAAAAAATCTTGATCAACAAGTTTCGAAGATCGAAAGGAAAGGATCCATGATTACAAAGGCTCTAATTTGAGGTTATAAATCCGTTTACTACATATAATAATCCCACCGATTGGGCAAGACCACTTATTGATTGTATCTATCGAAAATGGTTTCCTTTGGAAAGGAAAACGTTAATTTATCACGTGGAAATCAAATAGAGAATTGAAAAACCTCATGAGTCATCGGTTAGAATTAACCTATAGGCTGCTCCTTTCACAAGCTTCGTTCTTCTATTATCGAGTAATATTTGAAGGGGCGAGAGCCCGAATCGGGGAGTTTTTTTGGGCCAATCTAATATATGAGGCATTCCACGTCACTTCAGCCAGTAAAAAAAAATCCACAAATAATTTTGAGAAATCGAGTTACTTTATTGAAAAATGTTCACCGAGTGTCGAATTTTTTTTTTTAATTCTGACGTTTTTTCTCTTTGATTACCATTTTTTTACATTTTTCCATTCAAATGGCTGTATCGTTGGCAGGATTTGACGTATTTACATTCGTAAAAAAAGAAAATGCGCGTATTTGTCTAGCCTACCAGAAAAAAATTAATTTCGATTTTATTGAGCAAGTCGAACGTTCGTTTCAGGGCAAAATATGCAAAAATATTTTTTTTCTCAAGGATAGACACTCGTTATTTTTTTTTTTAATTTCCCCGAATTGTGAATACGAAAAACGGATTTTTGGTATTTTTTATATTATGGGATTCCTAAAAACCGTGAAGTAACAGCTATGTTTATTTTTTAATATTTTTTTAATTAATATTCGATTGAAGAATGCGGAGCACTCCAAGGCTCCAATATATGTGACATATATGTCATATGTATCTCAAAAATCTGGTAACCATACAGCGAGTGCTCCACACTCTTCAATCGAATATTAATGAAAAATAAATAAAAGTAGCTGTTACTTCACGGTATTTAGGAATCCCATAATATAAAAAATACCAAAAATCCGTTTTACGGCTTCACAATTCGGGGAAATTCTTGAAAATAAAATAACGAGTGTCTTTCCGCGAGAAAAAAAATATTTTTGCATATTTTGCCCTGAAACGGACGTTCGACTTGCTCACTAAAATCGGAATTAATTTTTTTCTGGAAAGCTATAAAAAGACGCACATTTTCTTTTTTTCCCGAATGTAAATACGTCAAATTCTGCCAAAGATACAGCCATTTGAATGGAAAAATATTAAAAAATGGCAATCAACGAGAAAAAACGTCAGAAATTTTTAAAAAATGTCGACACTCGGTGAATATTTTTCAATAAAGTAACTCGATTTTTCAAAATTATTTGTGGATTTGTTTTTTTTACTGGCTGAAGTGACGTGGAATGTCTCATATATATATGAGGTATTCCACGTGAGTCCGAGGGACTTTTTTCGTGACCCCCGCCAATTCGATTTTTTAAAAATCTGATTCCATTGACTCTGAAAGACACTCTGCATTTTTTTACATTTTTCGTAACAACCGTTAGTCAAGAAAAATATTTTTCGCCGAAAAAAAAAACGTTCCCAAAACGCGTGATTATATGTAAAAATGTTCAAGCTATCACCCGCAGTGGAACTATGATGTTTTCTGTGCTTTCTGAGCGATTTACGTTTAAAAAATCCGAAAAATTGACTGCTAACTGTTCAAGGTCTATGATTGTCATTTGGTTATTCAAAAATGGTTAAACAAATTCATTGTGGGTATCAAAATATTTAAGTATCCTCCCGAAGTAAGCGGTTCTTGAATTTTTCGGATTTTTTTTAACGTTAATTGCTCAGAAAGCACAGGACAACATCAAACTTCCACTGTGGGTGATAGCTTGAAAATTTTTACATATAATCACGCATTATTGGGAATTTTTTCAGATTTTTCAATCGGGGCGTTTTTTTCGGAGAATTTTTTTTTTTACTAAAGGTTGTTTCGAAAAATATCAGGGTGTCTTTTAGAGTCAACGGAATGAGATTTTTCAACAACTTAAACAATGTTAGTAGGTATGAAAAATGCTTGCCAAATTAATGCAGTATGTCAGTTTACCGACAATCTTCTCGTAACGCATGACAGAAAGTTTTGGGCCAGATAAAATAACCCGTTTTATTATTAATTTGGCAGAGAATTCATCAAAATGCCCTATGTTACCTAAATCCCAAGCTTCCCTCGGAAACTTCCGAGAGCCTTTGTTTCTGACGATATCCTGACAGACGAGGCTAATGGCCGCCGCGAATTCGCAGTGACTCCAACGTTTCTCAAGACTCGTCAGATAATCCCATTCGCTCATGTTCAATAGAAAGACCGTGCAGTACTCGATTATTTCTTGTCGGGGAATAACTTGATCGGTGGACTGTATGGACGCCAAGCACTGTTTGCATTGTTCTATCAAAGCTTTCCCGTCGCCTGAAAGAGAAAACAAAATTCCAGTAAAACAAACATTCTACCGCGCCCAAATAGGGTAGAGGTTTGGAAATAATTTATATGGGTTCCACGTAGTGCATCAGCCAATGGTGGACACTATCAGACAAATGTGACTTGCGTCCTCCAGCTTCGGCGCTGCCATTTTGATACAAAATCTCGCGAAAGAAATTTTGAAGATATGAAGGTATGTAGAATAAAGTCCAGTAAACGGAATTGTCATTGTACCATCTGAGTATCCGTAAAGAATTGTCGGAATTCACATTTTTTCCGATTTTTTCAGTGCCAACTTATTGTAGCAAAATATAAATTATGTGTACGAATGAATGTCGCGAAAATGTTCAATTGCACGGTAAATAATCATAGTTATTATTTACATATATGTTTAGTTGAAGAAGTTAGGGTTATCAGAAAATTTATTTTCGATGTTTGAAAATTCTCATTCTCATGGTCAATTCTCTTAAAATGGGCTTTGGTAACGTCACACGGTTCGCTCGAAATTCGAGGCTGTTAGATTGAAAACAGTGACTGCCAAAGGTCACAGCTGCGTTACGCGCGTTTTGTGCCGGTTGGGGTTTTCACAGGTTATGTAAAAATAAAAGGAGGCAATAAATGATTAAAAAAAAAAAATTAGTGCGTCGTAAAGTTTTCGATGACAAAGACAGTGCTTGTGCCTACAGCCATCGGACTATGCTCATCGAAGCTAGAAAAAGGGAATCCATAATAATGGATGAATGAATAAGTTCCCCTTACTCGCAATTTGATTTTAATGTATTTGGAATCGGCGTATTAGGTCTTCGATTGGCAAGGGTTGCACGGTCAATAAACATCGAGATATTCGTGATGCCGTCAATAATTATTGATGTCTAACCGCGTCAGCAACTATCTTGAGACGTGTATTGAGACGAATATCGCCATATTTATTGACGGTATAACCCTTGCCATTAATCCTGGTTTCTAGATTTCAGATGGACCGTTTAAGGGGTAAGGCCACTGTAAATTTTTTGAAAAATCGATTTTTTTTTATTGGCTTAAAAAATAGTTTAAACCCTCTAGAATAAGAAGACCCCTTAAAATAAGAACTTCTTTTTTTAATTTTTTCCAATAAAAAACTATTCGCAAAACTTTAAACGCGTTTTTCTCGAAACATGGTTTTTCAAAATGGCACGCAGCATAACTCGAACAATTTTCATTTTTTTTACTTGAAATTTTAACCAGATGTGAACATTTACATTATCTTGAGAATGTCGATCGGAATTTTCAAGAACTTTATTTATTGATTTTTTATTAACAAAAAACTTGCCGTTTTTTTCGTCAAAAATCAATTTTTTTTTTCAAACGCACGCCAAATCCACAAAAATTGATACTTTTCAAAATCCGATCGACATTCTCTAGCTATAGCCCTCTAGATTAATGGTTTTTTTTTGTTCTAGATTCAAAAGTGCACCAGTGGTGCTGCGTGCCGCGGAGCCCTGGAAGCAAAACATGTCCCGGGAAGATAGCTGTGGAACCGCCATTTTGTTTTTTTTTACTGTAAAAAAATTTTATAATAAAGTTTAATGTATGCCCGATAACACCATTAAAAGTTTTTTTTCAAATACCTTCAATTTCGGGAGCAAAAAATTAGTGAAAAAACCTTTTTTTTTGGGCCGTTACAGTGGCCTTACCCCTTAAGCTGGAGGGTGCCCACCGCCAATCGTCGTGAAAAAAATGTCATCGTCTGGCGGCGGCCATGTTTTTGTTCTGTATTTTTTTAAACGTTCTGAATATATGTACTTTTGTGTTTAAGGCAGTACGAGCGCGCAATCTTGATTTCTATAGATTTTGTTCAAATTTAAACCAGTCATTGTTCACATCATTATGCATGTTTGAGTGAAATTTCAGAACAGTCGACTATTTAGATTGGGAGATAATGGGTTTTTAAATTGCAACTTTTAACACCGCAGGGTCTACATTGAAATTTAGACAGAACAATTTTCCCCAAAAAACATTTGTCCCCTGTAATAAGAAGGCACATGGCAGCACCGCATCCTTCCACGTATTTAATGACGTGAGTTTGCGCGGCATATTTAAAGCAATACTGCAACACAAATTTTTATTTGGAAGTAATTTTTAATCGAACAAAGTTTTTAATTAGTTATGAATGAACCAACACTTTTACTTGTTAATGAAGATAACGTAAACAATATAAAATATTAATATTTATAATGCAAATATTTTTTTTATGACATTTTTAACTTTAGGAACACGATAATAATCTTTTTCCTCGAAGTATTGAACAATACTGTTTTGTGGTGTTGGCATATGTGCCATGGATTTTTTTTGTTTTTTGAAATCTTCATATTTTTATGAAATCTTCGTAACGAAAAACTGTCGAAAAAATAGGCCAAATTAGATACTTTTTTCAAACTGTCGCCATTTTGTCAATTTTAATTTGAGAAAAAAAAACCTCCATATCAAGATAGCGGCTTGCATACTGAATGATAATCTTATTACAAATGCTGTTTCAGATAATAGTTACGGCCACAACCGTGTACAACGTGAAGGCTCATTTTTTTAAAGACATTGTCAACCGTCAAAAAAAAATTAAAAATAAACGTTTTAAAATTTATACTCCGTTTTTTATGAGTGCTTTAATTTGACATAAAAAAATCAGACTGATCAGCGTATTTTAAAAACCGAAAAAAATTACGAAAATCAGGTATTTTTTCGTCCCGTTACACTGTGATGATCCCTTAAAAAAAAAGCGCTTGTTTTCCACCAACCGTTTCCCACAAAAAATCGGAATTAAGCAATTGTTTTCGAGCCTCTAGGTAGATGTCGCCCCTTAAGTATTACGAACAACTTTTCCTCCTACTCACTTCCGTTATTTTCCGGCCACGAGTTCAGGTGACGATATATTTCGACCAAGATCGATTCCCAGCCGAGTAATTTGCCGAGCTTGTACGTGAGATTGGCAGGGCCCAGAGGCTGTTGCTGTATCTCCTGTTCCAGCGCGTTAAGCAGTTCTTTGGCACCGTGAAAGTCCTTGGACATTACCAACTCTCGGCTCTTTGCGAGCAACACGTACGAATAATCCTGACGAAAGCCGCGCGGTAACGACATGACCGCGCCCTGAAGTGGAATCGGCAATTCCCAGCGACTGTTGACTCGCCAAAGTGGATTCATTGGATTGCCGCCGTCCAGCAATATCAGCAGCTCTCGAATTTCTCGGGCGTCGTACGACAGTATCAAGCGTCTCTCCAATTCGTATACCTTGAACTTTGGACTCTCTGCGGTAAAACGGACAACATAAGATTTAGCCTCAAAACGGTTGAAAACGAAGGGAGAGTTGATGGTTCGTCGCCTAGATCGAAATAGATGAAAATTGGATTGTGAATTTCAATAGGGTTTTTTTACTCTATGTAATAAAACTACTAAGAATTTGTAAATAAGGTATTTTTCGGAATAAGCAATCGAATAATGTTGATTTTAATTTATAAAAACACAAAGTGAATTTTATAATTCATTGACGAAAAAACTTTTTCTTTCTGTTCAACGAACATGCGAAACGGTATCCGCCATAATGGATTCCGACGTGACGTCATTGACATAGTAAGCAAACAAAGCGGTAGACGTATTACTGTCTAAGATGTGAAAGAAAGCGTCACCAACTATATCGACGCTGCTTACGAAAAGTAGCATGGTTCAGCATTTTTGCGAAAACAAGCACGTTTGATATCACCGCGAAAACTAGCATGTTTTGGCTTCAGACGCGAAAACTAGCAAGTTTCGGTTTTCGCCACGAAAACTGGCACCTTTCGATATTTAACGCGAAAACTAGCACGTTTCGGCTTTCACCACGAAAAAAAGCAGATTTCGATATTCACTGCGGACATTAACATGTTTCAGTAACACTGGAATTGTTTCCGACTTTTCTTCCATGCTTTTTTACGCCTTGCCTCTATTTTTTTACTCCAATTACTTTGACCGCAATCGGGAATTTATGATTTTTTAGGCCTCTCAAAAAATTTGAATTGGACTTCAATTAAAATAGCAAGTATTCGGGAAATATCCATTCAACCTTACGGCGATACAATCCACGTTAAATATTATTTTGACCAAGGACGAGAGATGAAAATCTTTAAAACAAACAAAAACATGGATGATTTTCGAATGTTCCAATTAAAACAGAATAGTAGTTTTTCTGAAAAAAAAATCCCCAAAAAGCCTATTTTCGGCCTCTAGAGTGGCCTACGGACTTAAGGAGAGATATACACCTAGATGGTCGAGGTCGAGGATTTAGAAGCTATGAACATTACGTCGACCGTAGAAGACCTACACTATGGGCCTGGTATCGATGATTCCATGTAAGTTGACAAATTTCATGATTTATTAATTCCCAAATTTTCAAACGCGTTTTTCTCAAAACCACGTTTTTCATATCGGTACCCAAAATTTCTCGAAAACCAATGAACCGATTGCCTTGAGGTTTTTTGTGGTTATTCTATACATCATTATCTAGTACTTCCCATGAGATTTTTTTTTACGTTACTTAGTTTTTGTTTTATAGGCAAAATAATAACTAATTTTTGACCGAAAAATCACTATTTATGTTCTAACATCCGCCATTTTGTCATAAATCGATATTTTCAAAATCGGCTATGACAAGTACTAGATTATAGTATCTAATTTAATAATCTTTTTGGTTTTTTTTTCAGATAATTTTTGAAGAAACGCCAGTGGATACCGTATACGCATTTTTTTAAGACGCTCCAAGGATCATACAATATCCTTGTATATTTTTAAATAAAGAAAATTAAACATGTTTTTGAATGTATATACTTTTAGATAATTAAAACCTCATTCCGAAATTTCAAATAGTTTTCCTTGAAAAAATCCACAAAAATGACCTTTTTTCCGGCTCCTAGGTGTATATCTTCCCTTAAACATTTTCATCCACAACTTTCCCGGTGTTTTTACACTAGTACTCTTACATTTGAAACGACACATCAATGTTAGGGATTGCAACTCATTTTGAAGCAAACAAATTTACGTATTCCCAATTGGCGCAGCGTCGATGATTACTATACAAGTGACGTCACGAACCGAAGCATCATGGCGGCCACCGTTTTCGCGCGGAAATTTGAAATGTAAAATTCAAATGCATTTTTATGACACTTATCGACTTCATAAAATAGAAATAAAAATTCTAGTAGTTTATTACAACCAAAGGGTCAAATTGAGACAATTTTCAAAAGAGAATGTAATACCCTATTGGCAACTTACGAGTATACGTGACGAGGGAAACTCCCCAATCGTCGTCCAACAGTAGCGACGGTAATTCGACGTCGTCGGTCTTCGATCGTTTCTCAATTTCCAATATTTCCTCGTGATTGAACAGATTTTTGTAATTTTGATTAGCGACAATTTTACGAGCCAGCTCGTCCATATCCCCCATCAGAACCATGTAGTGAAGATAACGAGCGATTCTACGCCTCTCCGTTTCCTCAGATTTGTCCAAAACGTGATCGATCGCCTGAAACACGATTGAGAAGCTTCACATACTTTTTGTCGTGGCGAATATCATCGATTTTCGATAATCGACGGAAATTCATAAATTCAACGGTAGTTCGGTCTTTCACGAGATCAACAATTTTTTATATTTCATAAATCTTTACCCAGAAGAGAACGTCCAGACCTTTGTCCCCGGAGTTCTTTATTTCAACGATGTAGTTACCATGGATGACACTGCCATCAAGAATCTTTCGGAGCAAATTGAGACACTGAATTCTCAGCAACAAATCACGCGCGACGATAATTTTCCTGTTCACCAAACCTCCCTGGATGTCCAGCTCCAAATTGTCTCGATACACCTGCGGTATCTCTCGAGAAATGTTGTCCATTTGCAAAATCTCCAAGATGTTCTTCGAAAGAGAAAAAAAGCTCAGTGCGGAATAAGCGTAAAATAAAAACGCTTGTGAGGCGTTTCACGTCACGTCAGCCAGTAAAAAAATCGACAAATAATTTTGAAAAATCGAGTTACTTTATCGAAAAAATATTCAACGAGTGTCGACATTTTTTAAAAATTTCTGACGATTTTTCTTGTTGATTACCATTTTTAATATTTTTCCATTCAAATGGCTGTATCTTTGGCAGGATTTGAAGTATTTACATTTGTAAAAAATGAAAATGTGCGTCTTTTTCTAGCCTTCCAGAAAAAAATTAATTTAGATTTTCTTGAGCACGTCGAACGTCCGTTTCAGGGCAAAATATGCAAAAATATTGTTTTCCTCAAGGAAAGACACTCGTGATTTTATTTTTAAGAATTTCCCCGAATTGTGAATACGAAAAACGGATTTTTGATATTTTTTATATTATGGGATTCCGAAACACCTTGAAGTAACAGCGATTATTATTTTTTAAATTTTTTAAATAATATTCGATTTAAGAGTGTGGAGCACTCGCTTTATGTTTACCAGGTTTTTGAAATACATGAGACATATATGTCATATGTATTGGAGCCTTGGAGTGCTCCACACTCTTAAATCGAATATTAATAAAAAAAATATTAAAAAAAATAAAAATAGCTGTTACTTCACGGTGTTTAGGAATCCCATAATATAAAAAATACCAAAAATCCGTTTTTCGTATTCACAATTCGGGGAAATTTAAAGAAATAAAATAACGAGTGTTTTTTCTTGAGAAAAAAAATATTTTTGCATATTTTGCCCTGAAACGGACGTTCGACTAGCTCAATAAAATGTAAATTAAACATTTTCGTTTTTTACGAATGTAAATACGTCAAATCCTGCTAAAGATACTGCAATTTGAATGGAAAAACGTTAAAAAATGGTAATCAACGAGAAAAAAACGTCAGAATTTTTTTTTTAATTTCGACACTCGGTGAATATTTTTCAACAAAGTAACTCGATTTTTCAAAATTATTTGTGGATTTTTTTTTACTCGTTGAAGTGACGTGAATGCCTCTTATGTGTTCGGAAATGTTTTGCGCGGTTTACCGTGTACTGATCCTTGATCGAAGCGTATAATTGCTGCGTCAGACTCTGCTCGTAACCTTCGATGGGGACTTCGGTGGCCAAACAGTATCCATCCAAGTAATTCTTTTGCACTCTGCAAAACAGCAACGATTCAGTTGCGCCCAGCTGATCGAACAGCGATTTGGCTGCAGAAACGTGATGCCTCGCTAGTTTGTATTCCTCCCGCAGCAAATGAAACGAAGCGAGGTCGTAGTGAATCTGTAAAGTTGAACAAATTTTTTTTACTCCAATAAATTCAGTAATTTTTATGGTGCTGAAGTTTGCATCGCTGGAACGTAACGAATTTTTTGTTTTGTTTTCATTGCCGAAGAATTTTTTCGGCGTATTTGGGCTACAAAAATCACTCGAACGTTTTTCAGGATCCTTGTTGAAAATCTACAACATCAATTGGCAGGAAAATATTTTCGATAACGAAAATAAAAGAAGGCAGAAGAATCTTCATTGCGTTCCAACGATACAAACTCCAATACTGTTAATTTTTGTTCTTGAGTTGGACAATCATTAACCATGGTGGCTAAGAAGTTTTTCACCTGACACTTGAATTCCTCCAACGAAATACTGTACATGTCATCCCAGTTTTGCTTAATTTCCATAGTATCCTCGGTAAGCATCTGGAAGGTATCTATCGAAGGGATTTTGGGCGCCAAGTCGTTGGACTCCAGGATGGTATTGAGTACATTGAGGCTGTTGGGTATGTGGGCCTCCAGCTTTCTTATGATGTCGTCCGCAAGTCCAGGAGGGACGTACGTCGACTCCTGCGTGCCTGGCCTAATTTAAAAGGAAGCGAGACCGTTGCAATGTTGAAGCGGCATAGTTTTGATTCGGAAACGAATTAGAGGGTGGGCGATGTTACATGTGAATGAACTGTTGCTTGATGTGCCTATTGAGGGCTCGGTAAACGATAGCTCTGATGTGCCATCTGTGATAGAGCACTACCGCGAATAAAAGTTGACTCGATATCGAGGATATCGGAAAGTCAGGCAGGACCGGTATTTCGACGACAAAATCTCCGGTAATGAAAAATAAATCTTGGAGAAGAGTCAATTGCATCGGCAGAGGAAGCTTCTTCTCGAGTATGTCCAAATCCCATTTCAAATGAGCGGCTACTTTGAGCGAGAGGATTTTCAGCGCTATGCTCTTGAAGGACCATTTTCTCAGTATATTCATCTTTGCTTCGCCCATCTCCGCGTCCAAAATCTTCACCTCGTTTTCCCGCTGGTCGGAATTGATACCCATAAATTTGATTATGAGATCGGTGGGCGATGGATCTGAAATTACATTTGATAAACAATCATCCAATTTTGCCATAACATTGAACGTGTGTTTAAAGTGCGAGTTTTCACATTTTTGAGGTTAGAAACGTGTTATCGTCACTTCGTTACCTGGACATAATTTCGACAGGTGTTTCTCGAGCAAAGATGGATTTAGTAAAAACTCGAACCACAATATAGTGTCTGGCGATATCGGCACCGTCCCCGGTCTCAATAAATCGACGTCCATCTTTCAACGACCGGGCGCAAGCCTGTTTGCTAGGTTATGTCATTGTTTTCACGCCGGTCGAGACGCCATTTGGTATTGTTGCATCCACACACAGACCGTGGTTGCATCAGTGGGGCCATGGAGACTAGAGTACAGGAGCCCGAACGCTGTACTGTGGACGCGGGCTATGGAATCAGCGAAAATTTTTACGGAAATATCCGCTGGCGCTGCTGTACTCAAGATCGGATACGACAGAGATAGAATGAGAAAAGAGAGAGCGATAGAAGAGAATATTCAAAGCGCAGTTATGCACGCAAGACAGATGGAAAAAATAATAAATTTATTCGTTCGTCGATTAATTCTGTCATCGTGCATTTGTTAATTAAATTATATACATAGGCAGGGGCGTAGCGTCGGGGAGCGGAGGGAGCATTCGCTCCAGGGCGCCGAGGTCTAGGGGGCGCCCCCGCGATGATCGCGAGCCCAAATGAGGGGGCGCTTGAAGAATTTTGCTCCGGGGCGCTGGAAGTGTAGCTACGCCACTGTACATAGGCAATTATTATATACCCCATTGAGCGGAACTCGCTCCAAACCCCATTTAACGCAACTCACCCCCAAGGACGCACGCGAACGAACACCCATCGTATGCTTGGGCATTACTTGGATGGGTGACCGCTTACGTATGAAAATTTGTGTTCTATATAAACATGCATGAATATGGAAAAAAATATAACGAGATGAGTACAATAGCGTTACTCGAAATGAATGAATGAATGAATTAATTAATGAGCTGTTCTTTTATTCCGAGGAAAAACACGCGTGGTCATAACAGAAAAGATTATCGATGCACTATGCACTCCACAACACTGATTTTTACTGCAATTAAAAAATCCTTATTAGAATTTCGCATTCACAGACGAACAGCCAAGAATGATATATAAATATTATAACCAAGAATTCTCCAGTTCATATATACGCTCACTTCATAGCGTCACCGATGCCATACTTCACATCCTCCCCTGTCGGCACTAGCGCTTGATGTGGCTGAATTTCGAACCAAAACTTTTCGTCACTTTCAGGGCCCACGTTTGGGGTGCTTTTAGCATACGCGTTCGGGCTCCTTACCTCTAGTCTCCATGAGTGGGGCGTTGACGCGCTGTGTTCGTTGTCGGTGGTGATGTTTGGAACAATTCAGTCGTAGGAATTTGCGACGTTAAAGTCGATAAAAGCGGGAGATAAACGGACGCGTCCTTGCGATAAAGTCGGTAAGAAGTAGGTTGATGCATTGGTCAATTTTATTTGTTCTCTCATGTAGTCTTTCGCAATGAAATTCGTTCGAAATCTCGTTAATCGAATTGCTATAAATGCGAAGATTGGCGTTTTATAATGTGTTTTATCATTGGCATTCTATCAGTATCATGAACTGAAGGGCCTACTATGACGCCCCGAAAACCAGAGTTATTGAGACATTTTATTTTGAAGGCATAAGGGCTAAACTTCCGAAAAACGGAAACCGAATTTCGATCTGAAATTTGGCATACTCCTTCCTTTTAATGTTAGAAGATATCCCCTAAAAAGATTTTTGTTGACACGCTATAGTTTTCGAGATATCCATTTTTGAAAGTAATTGTTGGGTTAAATAAATGATTGCACCGTTCTCACAAGGATTCACGAATAATAATATGGATTTATTTAATACTTGTTGGCACGTAGCGTTTTACATATTAGCCTAGCCCGAAGATATAAAGATATAAGATGGGTAACATTCTTCTAATTCCGAGAGTTCACACTAGGGGAGAGTATGGATGGAATAAGGCTCCCGTCGGTCCGATGGCAATATACCGACACCTGCAGTCCGATAGTGCTCGTGTGCTTAGCCAATATGGCCCTTAACACTCCCACTTTGGCTCAGCACACCTTCTTCGCCTTTTTGCTTCTTAAAATTTCAGATCCGCGGTTCAGGGCATACGTCGTCTCGATGTTTTTGAAATATTTGCCTCGAGAGAGGCTTTGTAAAGATGTCAGCTTTCTGTTCGTCAGACGTGACGTATTCGAGTACAAACTCTCCAGCCTCGAATCGTTCTCGAATATAGTGGTAACGTACCTCTATATGTTTCGTCCGTTTGTGGTAGACGGGGTTCCTTATCAGTTGGATCGCGCTCTGGTTGTCAAGGAACAATGTAGTATCGATGTCAGGGCCTGATACGTCGCGTAGCAATCTCTTGAGCCAGACAATTTCTTTTACGGTATGGCACGCGGCCATGTATTCCGCGTCGGTAGTCGAAAGGGCTACACTTTGCTGTCGCTGTGAGTTCCAAGAAATCACGCTGTTTCCGAGCTTGATGACGTAACCCGTGGTTGATCTTCGGGTCTCAAGTTCCCCGGCGTAGTCAGAGTCACTATACGCCCTTAATTTTCTGCCGTCGTTGACCTTAAAAAGAAGTCCTCGTCGGGCGGTCCCCTTTAGGTATTTCAATATCCTTTTTATCCCGTTCCAGTGAATTTTTGTAGGGTTCTCCATGTATCGACTCGATCGATTTACCGCGTAGGTGATATTCGGTCGCGTGGCGACGGACAGATACATGAGGCTGCCTATGGCCTCGCGGTACGGTGCCTCCGTTCTTTCAGTCTCGTTTGTCGTGTGAGCTTGTACGCATGGTTCGGAGTGTGGATCGGCCGGTATAGCTACCGCGTTAGCGTCAGTCATCCGGAAACGTTCGATTATTCGCTGAGTATATGCCTCCTGGTGCAAGAAAACTGATCCGTCGGGCTCTCGTTGGATCTGCATCCCCAGGAAGAGATTAGCCTCGCTGTCGGTGATATCGAATTCCTTTCGCAGTTCGCAGAGCAATTCGTCAATCGCATTTTGGTCTTCGGCCACGACGAGTCCGTCGTCGATGTAGATTGCTAGGATCAGTTTCTTGCCGTCTCGGTTGCCGGTGAACAAGCACGTATCTGCGATGTTTGCTTTGAGATCGAATTTACTGAGAAAATCCGTGAATCGCCGATTCCAGCAACGAGACGATTGTTTCAATCCGTAGAGGCTACGATTGAGCTTGCAGACCTTATCCGTTCCGTCCGTGTACCCTTCGGGCTGTCGCATATAAATTGTCTCGTCAATTTTTCCATATAGGAACGTGGTTTTCACGTCGAACTGCTTCATCATCATTTTTTCTCTTGCGGCGGTCGCGAGAACTATACGGAGCGAATCGAAACGCACGACGGGGCTGAACGTTTCCTGGTAATCGACGCCGTATATCTGCCGGAAGCCGCGCGCCACCAGTCTGGCCTTGAGCCTGTTTACGTTTCCTTTTTCGTCCCGCTTCTTTTTGAACGTCCATTTGCAGTCGATTATTTGACGGTTGTTTGGAGGTTCGACGAGGTTCCATACGTCATTGCGACGTAGGGACTCGATCTCCTCGTTCATTGCGGCTCTCCACTCTGCCGAATCGTTGCTGTCGATGGCTTCAGTGTACGTCAAAGGCTCCTGACCTTCGGCGAAGAAAACCTCGTCTATGCTCAGGAAGTCATCGTATCTGGCAGGCGGTCTCAAGTTTGCTCGGTCTCGAAGAGTCCTTCCTCTTTCTTGTTCCGCTGGGGGTTCTTGCGTACGATTTTCGATTGCGACCTCGATTTCGTTTTCGATCTCGTTACTCACACGTTGGACGGGTTCTCTTATGATTTCTCTTTCAGGTTCGTCAACGTCCGTGACAACGTCCTCCCCTGTGTCGATCCATGTTTCGTCCTCGTTCTCGTCGGTCTCTTCGTCTCGGGTCTTCAATTTTCCTGTGAAAACAACGTCCCGAGCTGTTTTGACTCTCTCTTCGTCTGGGTACCAGATGCGATATCCCTTCGTGTCCTCACCGTATCCTACGAGGATCCCGCGTTTCGCCTTGTCGTCCCACTTCCGTCTCTTTTCTTTCGGAATATGAGAGAAAACTTCTTCTCCGAATATGCGTAAGTGCGTAATATTCGGTTTTCTTCCGTGCCAGAGCTCAAAAGGCGTCATGTCCTTGACACTGCTAGTTCCTGACCTATTCAGCACGTATGTGGCCGTGTTCACGGCTTCTGCCCAGAAACGTTTGTCGAGCTTCGTCGCGTGGAGGATTGTTCGGGCGGCCTCAACGATGGTACGATTTTCTCGTTCGGCCGAGCCATTTTGCTCGGGGCTGTAGGCGACTGTCGTCTGGTGAGTGATACCGTAACGATGTGTTATCTCTTCGACTTCGCGATTGATGAATTCGAGGCCGTTGTCTGTGCGTAAAGTTCGAACGCCTCTTGGACATTGTTTTTCGGCTTTTCTGCAAAAGTTTTCGAGGCAACGTTTTGCCTCCGTTTTCTCGGCGATAAAATATATGCTCCTATAATGTGAATAATCATCTTTCAGGAGCAAAAGATATCGAGCGCCTCCGATGGACTTTTCCTGCATTGGGCCGCAGATATCGGCGTGCACAACTTCTCCGATCTCGCTCGT
The DNA here is from genome assembly GCA_964007375.1 of Ophion obscuratus. Classification (NCBI taxonomy): domain Eukaryota; kingdom Metazoa; phylum Arthropoda; class Insecta; order Hymenoptera; family Ichneumonidae; genus Ophion; species Ophion obscuratus. Next base: position 43,335,941 of record OZ023317.1, read on the forward strand.
TTTTGTCGTGCTCGGCGGAAAGGGGAGTCTATGCGTTTTCCCTATAGCGCATTCCTCGCAAAATCTCTCGCTTGAATCTCTCGTTTTTATCTGAAACTGGTTAAGGATGCCCTTGACTTGTCGGTAATTCTGGTGTGCTAACCTTTCGTGCCACGTTTTCAGCGAATGTGTGGTCGCCACGTTGGCGTGCGCAGTCTCCGACAGCTCGTTGTCCTCTACCGGTGGAATTATCCGGAACTTCATGACGAAGAGTTTTCTTCGACGCTCTCCCACTGCGACGATGCGCCCATTCTTGAGTAGCTCGCAGGTCGTGTTGTTCGACCGCATTTCCATACCTTTATCCATGGCCGCTCCCGCTGAGAAGAGGTTGTACTGTAGCTTGGGCACATATAAAACATTTGACAGGTGATTTTCGCTCCATTTTGAGCCATCAAATGTGCGAACGTTTATGTTCCCTTTCCCTTGAGCCTCGATGTGGGCTCCGTCGCCTACGCGCACAAGCATTTCTTGATCGAAAGCCTCGTAGGTGATAAACCATTCACGCCTGTTGGACATGTGGTCGCTTGCGCCGGAGTCGAGGTACCATATACTCTCGCTGTCTTCCTTGTTGTGAGCCATGGCGATAGCCTCGCTCACGAAGCCTATACCGCAAGACTTTCCGGGGCCTCCTCCGCTACCGCTGTGTTTCTTCTCGGTGCACTCTCTCGCCCAATGACCAGGCCGTTGACATTTGAAACACTTGCCTGGTTTTTCAGAGTCCTTTTTATCTCCGCTGCTTCGACTGTATCGCCCTTTTCCTCGTTGAGACCTTGACGCTAAGGCGTTTGCGTCACGCTCGTTCTGCACGGAGTTTCGAGTTTCCTCTATCAGCAGTCTCGAAGTGAGATTTACCAATGTGCGCTCTGCCGCGGGGGCAGATTCCCATGCGCTGACGAAATATTTGTAGCTGGCGGGAAGAGTAAGCAAGATCTTGGTCATTATCATCGAGTCGGATATTTCCTCACCCATAAGCCTGAGGCGATGTGCTAAATCCTCGAGTTTTGCAATGTGAGTGGCTATGTTGTCCGAGCTCGCCTTTTCCGTAGTATACCATTTCTGCTGGAGCATGTGGACACTCGCTTCCGATTTTTGTTCGTAGACGCTCGTTAGGCGTGTCCACATTTCCTTCGCTGTTTCGCAGTTGATGATATGCAGGGTAGGTTGGGGGCCAATCGTCGTCGCGATTATCTTTTGTGCCATCCCGTCTAGCTTTCGCCATGCTTCGACACTTTTTTCGTGCTGTGTTCGCTCGTCTGCCGTCGCCTGTGCGGCCGAATCTTGGGGCATTGCACTTGCACCGTTCGCGACGTCCCACGCGCCAGACGCGTTCAATATCACTCGCACCTGGAATTTCCAGATGCTCCAGTTCTCTATGTTTTTCAGTTTTGTAACGCGCGCGAGTTCACTCTCCATGGCTACGGTTATTATTTTTCACTTGCACGCGGCGTGGAAATAACCTCAAAAAATCTCGTGTGTTTATTTTTTTTACTGTTCGGCACACGGAACCCGAAAATAATTTTCGTGCGGTGAATCTGGGCCCATAACCTGTTGGGTTAAATAAATGATTGCACCGTTCTCACAAGGATTCACGAATAATAATATGGATTTATTTAATACTTGTTGGCACGTAGCGTTTTACATATTAGCCTAGCCCGAAGATATAAAGATATAAGATGGGTAACATTCTTCTAATTCCGAGAGTTCACACTAGGGGAGAGTATGGATGGAATAAGGCTCCCGTCGGTCCGATGGCAATATACCGACACCTGCAGTCCGATAGTGCTCGTGTGCTTAGCCAATATGGCCCTTAACAGTAATTTTTTTCGGTTTGATGGGTTGATACCCAACAAACCGAAACTCGGATATGTGGAATCGTGGGGTGCATAAAACACTGGGGTGGGCACAGGGGACCTCGCATGGGTGCGTGGAATCGCGGGGCGCGTAGAACACTGCGCTGGCCGCAGAGCACCTCTTCCATTTTTGGTTTTTTATTCGATTTTTTTTCGCTTCATTTTTTTTCCGTTTTCTTCCTTCATTTTTTTCGTTGATTGTTTTTTTTTGTCATTTTATAATTTTCAATTCGTATCATCCGTATCATAAAGCGAAAGTTGGAGTCCCGAGAGCATGCACCAGTACAACGTATCTGTAAAAATGAGCATTCGCTACATGAGGTTCAACACCATAAGCGTGCCGGCCGCGGAAACGTTGGAGGGGTTTTCTCCACACCACGGTCTTACATACAGGTCTAACAACGGCGGTAGTGGGGGTAGGCACCTTTAGCGGCTCTGTTTTTTATGTCGATTTCTGCCGCTTGGTGCGTGAAGGCAAGGGAAGGTAGTGTGCGACGAAGAGAGAAATTGCTCTTCTGTCATTTTTCCTCCTGACCGCAGCGCATGCGCCGTTTGCTTTAACTTAATTTACCGTAAAGTCATGTTTTACCCACTTTCTTAGAATGTATCGTTGGAGAAAATGTTTCTCACACACGAATTGCGAAGGCATGAGCTGAGAAATTCCTGGAATTGCAGTGATCCATTTTTGACGACGTTCGATATTCGACGGAACCCGAAACACCGAACGTTTTTCCTTTACTAACTGACGTCCAGTATCACACGTTGGAACCGCACACGGATTAGTCGTCATTATTATGTAAAAATCCGCACGATATCACCGTCATAAAAAAACACGTGATTTTTTTAATAACGGTTATGTAAAACTTTATAGTAGCCGATTAAGTGAGGTTGTGTTGCCACATGCGTCTTCCGCTGTTTCGACTATGATTTGATTGAAGCGATGCGAGCGGCGGTCAAGGAAATTAACGAGCCGACAGTAAGACGACCACCCCCACCACCAATATTTGATTCAGTTGCAAGACCTGTATGTAAGACCGTGGTTGGGTCCACGGTGGTTGGGTCTCATCATTTTTATTGCACATGCGCATAATGATGCGCATTTGATGATGCGCACGTTTCGTTGCGCAGCTGCGCGTTCCGCATCATTATGCACATGCGCACTTGTTCGTATCAAAATGATGAGACCCAACGAACACGACCAGTGGTCGTGTAAACTGCATTATATACGAAAACAATAAAAGCGATAATACGACCATTTACATCCTTTTTTCTCCAATGTCTCACAATACATCATTCTTCGAAATGTTTTTCACACACGTACTGAGACTCTTTCAGTCTCGGAATAGCATCGAGCCATTTTTTGTATCGTTCGACGTTTATGGGCACTCGTAACACCGAGCATTTTTGCTTAAAACTTTTGTACCCCGTTTTACAATTGCGAACCGCGCAACTCTTAACCACTTCGCATTTGTTTCGAAAAAACGACCAAAAAAATTTCACTAACGCGTATAAACACGATAAAAGAATGTATCACGGTAAATCGCGTAGGACCTCGTGGTCGCAAATAAAGGTTATTTCGACGCCACAAAATCACGTCACGAAAATCGTACACAAAGGGTGTACTTCCGCTTTTCGGAAGTACACCCTTATTTTTTTACCGCGATGTATCGCGCTCTCCGCTTTGTGTGGATATTCGTCAAGTTTGGGCGGTAGAAACCCTCCTTTTGTCGCTGCAGCGAACGGTTGCCAAGTATTATTAGGAAGCACCATCTAAAATACAAAGAAAATTGTAAACTATACATAAGAAAAAAAAAACATTCTTCAAACCATACAAAGTCCCAAAAATTAAAGATTGGCAAAATACCAACAAAAAAATCAGAAACCAGAGAAGCAAAAAAATATTGAAAATCCCAAGACCATTTAAAGTTAATAAATGAACCCTAGAAATCTACCTGCAAAAAAAATGAACTGCGGAAAAACAAAAAATGAATATACGATGCTCTGTGTCTATCTTAATATTCCACGCACGCACATCCGAGGTGACCCGCGTTCACATTAGTGTTTCACGCACCCAACCATTCCGCACGCACATCCGAGGTGCTGTGCGCCCACCACCGTGTTTTACGCACCCCACGATTCCACACGCCATCCGCGGTGCCCGGCGCCTATACCAGTGTTCCTCGCATCATTAGCACAAAACGGAGAGCGCGATAACATATCTAGGTATAGCCAGAGCTGAGCCCGTCAGCTATAGATATAGTAGGGCCGTAGTGAAAAAATAACTTTCAAAAATCGACATCTCGAAAACTATGGCGCGTTGCCAAAAATCCTTCTAGGGGATCTCTTAAAATATTAAAAGGGAGGCGCATGCAAAATTTTAGAGCGAAATTCGGTTTCCGCTTTTCGGACGTTCATACCTTTTTACAGTTTGGGCACGCGCTTACCAGCCAGAGTTCACGAAGTTTTCTACTTCATCGACCGCTGTTACGAGTTATCGGTGGTTTCAGTATAACGATTTCGTATATTCTACTACGTTAATGTCACATAGAATACTGTCGATCAGGAAGAAAACTTGATGACTTTGATTTCCATTCTTATCGAGCGTTCATCTTGCTTATTCGCAGTCGTAAAAACAGATGTTCTTCTGCATTTGGTTGTCAACCTCACTCGATCAGCCAGTTAGTGAATGATTCTCTTTGTCGAGTTTACGGAGCTACCCAGAGTTGCCAGATTAGACTATAAACCGCGATTTGGGCTATCTTGGGAGGCCATTTCGCGGCCCAAAATTTTGAAACGCTTCAAAGCGCCATTTGGGCAATATGCGAAAATAAAATGGCTTCCTTCGGGCCCTTAGACCATGCAACTACAGGCCGCGCTTTGCATAGTTCGCTTCAAACAAAACCATCCGCACATTTTTGCAGGGAGTGAGGAAATACACACATCCACACAATTTACTACGGTCACAAATTATCATCACGTATTTACTCACGCACATAAAAAACATATCATCACATAACATGATACAGCACGCTAACAAAACGATTATGGAAAAATCGTGTTCTTTTTTACACACTATACGTATATGTGCACCAAAATAGAAGAATAGAGGAGCACCCGAGTCGATAAAGCAATCGTTAACAACTATTTTATGGAGGTAACTTCCGTTATGGGTTTTAGAGTAATATATTTTATACCTATAAATAATTGAACGTAGTGAATTCATATTTATGAAAATCTTAAATAAAAATATACAATTATACAGCCATCGAGTCATTGTTATGTGATTCACATGGTGTGATTTAAAGTTTGTATGAGATTGCGCCATGGACACAAAAAGTCTATTATTGTCCCGCTTATATCCATGGTCACAGACAACACGAATTTTAAATTTATGATTATGAATTGAAGGAAAAGTAAACTTCAAATGTAAAAAAGAAGAACTGTTTATTAATTACGTATCATAAAATAAAAATACATAACGAACGACCAACATAAAAAAGCATTTTCCTTCAGCTCGATATATTCATATACCCCCCGCGTCCTTTTCTCAGCCGACAAGGGAAGCTGAGTTCAACTTGAAGAAATAATTCAATTTCTAACTTATATCGGTGCTTTTCCTTCATGACCTACCAAAACCACGAATTTGGGCTATATGCGAGCTTTTACCGCGCTATTTGGGCTTCGTGAAGTCCCGCAGTTTTTGGGCTACAAAGCGGCGTCTGGCGGCGGTTTCGCTCACTACACGTCTGGCAACTCTGGAGCTACCTACCTGTTTGATGATGGGGTAGCAAGCAAGTAACCACGATTCGAGTAGTGTTCACAGCTCCGGATCACCGAATAGCTGCAGTTTTCCATCGACGGTGGCCTGACAGATACGGCCACAACTACGGCAATTGATTTGTCGAGTCAGGGTCAACAACCGCCTACATTGAATTGGCGCAAAATTGCTCCTCTCTTCAAGCGCACCAATCGTCATTCAAGTTCTCGACCGTTCTCAGCCATTTCCGAAACGTAGCCCATAGCAGGATCGAACTTTTTTTTGTTCCTTTGTCCTTTTTTTCAAGCGGGATTTCCGGCAAAGCCTGTCCCTCTGGCAAGAGCCCGTTGCGAAACCGGCGTTTCGCCTGAATTCTTCCCGAGACCCGACATTTACTCTCGTAATTCGTTAAATTTTTACGTCCTTTCTCGAAAACTGTTGAAGATTCGTGGCTCTTGATTTGACTGAATTTACAGTTCACGCGGAGCAAATGCTCGCTTATTATCGCGAGGGTAAGGTACTTTATTTTTGTCGTTTTTTAAATCTTTCTTTCAATCTCTCCTGCCGCGAAGGTTTCCCTATACCTAACTGTATTCTTTTCGAAGAATCACGATCTCTTTTAGCCTGCAACATGGTCTCCGGAACTTGTGGTTAGTTACACTGGGCAGATCCCGTTTTCGTTACGGATTTTCGACGAATGTTCTTGTATAATGCAATAGGAATCAGATGCAATAGGAAAAAAAACTAGTTTCCCCGGCGGATATATAAGATACGTGATCTATTTGATGATTTTGTGAATGGGAGACTTCCTCATTCTCACAAAATTCACTGTTATTCCCTAAAAACCCTGCACCAACTCAACGTAACAGTCCAACAGTTGTTGTATTATATACGTGTAAATGGACGTGCGTGTGTGTCTGTATATATATATATATATATATATATATATATATATATATATATATATTAGACTGGTTCAAAAAAAAAAAAAAAATTCTGGATTCTCGTGCTATTGTTGGGCACTGATAAAACAAAATTTCTCTAAAAAGATGGGCGCGGTCACTCAATTTTTAGAGGTAGCTATCTAGACTTTTTTGTATTTGAATTTTTTTTAACGAACGTATTGCATTTAAACATAGTCATGGCTTCGGATTACGGATAAAAATCACATCCAGCAGCTGTTTCGTAACAAAAATAAACTCTAACAATTTGAAAAGGGTGCAATATTCACAATTCAAATCCAGGTAGATCAATAATGGCGTCTATACTACTCTCGTTATTCATGTAGATTTATTTATCCGCATTAACATTTCGCACTTTTTACGAAAAATTAAATTATAAGCTTTTATTCATAAATCGTATATTTACATTTTCAAAATGCTACGCTTATATTATCTTCAAACTCATTTACATTTCTTCAAATATGATGAAAATTCAAATACAAAAAAGTCGAGATAGCCACCTCTAAAAATTGAGTGACCGCGCCCATCTTTTTAGAGAAATTTTGTTTTATCAGTGCCCAACAAGAGCACGAGAATCCAGAAAAAAAAAAATTTTTTGAATCAGTCTAATATATATATATATATATGGAAAAACGTAATTCCAAATTCGTTTTCTAATCTCACTTTTGCTATCAGCTGGTTCAGCTGTTTTAAGGGGAGATATACACCTGGAAGTCGGAAAAGAGGTCATATTTGTGCCTTTTTTCAAGGAAAACTATTTGAAATTTCGGATTGGGGTGTTAATTATCTAAAAGTATATACATTCAAAAATATGTTTAATTTTCTTTATTTAAAAATATGAAAAATATACAAGGATATTGTATGATCCTTGGAGCGTCGTAAAAAAATCTGCGTATACGGTTCCCGCAGGCGTTTCTTCAAAAATCATCTGAAAAAAAACCAAAAACATTATTAAATTAGACATTATAATCTAGTACTTGTCATAGTCGATTTTGAAAATATTAAATTATAACAAAATGGCGGACGTTTGAACATAAATAGTGATTTTTGGGCCAAAAATTAGTTATTATTTTGCCTATAAAACAAAAACTAAGTAACGGAAAAAATCCTATGACAAGTACTAGATAATGGTGTATAGAATAACCACAAAAAACTCAAGGCAATCGGTTCATTGGTTTTCGAGAAATGCTGGGTACCGATTTGAAAACCGTGGTTTTGAGAAAAACTCGTTTGAAAATTTGGCAATAAATAAATTATGAAATTTGTCAACTTACATGGAATCATCGATACCAGGCCTTCTACGGTCGACGGAATGTGCATAGCTTCTAAGTCCTCCATCTCGATCATCTAGGTGTATATCTTCCCTTAAGGTAGTACGAGCGCGCAATCTTGATTTCTATCGATGTTTTTTTTCAAATTTGAACCAGACATTGTTCATATCATTATGCATGTTTAAGTGAAATTTCAGAACAGTCGACTATTTACATTGTCGTAAATCGTGTTTACATCACGTATCCAATGACGTGAGTTTGCACGGCATATTTAAAATAATACTGCAACACAAATTTTTATTTGAAAGTAATTTTTAATCGAACAAAGTTTTTAGTTAGTTATGAATGAACCAACACTTTTATTTGTTAATGAAGATAACATAAACAATATAAAATATTAATATTTATAAAGCAAACATTTTTTTATGAAAACATTTTTAACTTTAGAAGCACGATAATTTTTTTTTCTCGAAATATTGAACAATACTATTTTGTGGTGTTGGCATATGTCTTCTTATTATAGGGGTTAAATACTTTTTAACGGAAAATCATTCTGTCTAAATTTCAATGCAGATCCTGCAGTGTTAAAAATTGCAATTTTAAAACCCATTATTTCCCAATCTAAAAAGTCGACTGTTCTGAAATTTCACTCAAACATGCATAATGATATGAACAATCCTTGGTTAAAATTTGAACAAAATCTATAGAAAAACAAGATTGCGCGCTCGTACGACCTTAAGGCTTTATATATACACTTGTAGCGGGCGAAGGGACGTGATTTTCTTGATTTGTTTCGACGGGACAATAAATGTTTATTGAAGAACTGTGAACAACATCGATTAGTACATATTTTCATGTACTTGTACAATGTTTTTTATTCAAAAATATTTCAAGATGGCGGAACTCCAGCTGTCTTCCAGGAGCGCCTTCTTTTGAGCATCAGTTGCGGTGGACATGATAACTCGAGAACGATTAATCTGAAATCAGAATTTAAAAAAGATTTCACTAGTATATTGCATTGGCTTGGGCCTGGACGAAGGATTTGTAAAAATGTTGATTTTAAACAAATTACGATAATTTCAACAAAAAAATCATTTTTTGAAGTGCTAATGTTTTTGTTTTTTTTTTAGCAAAATTCAAAATCCTTCATCCAGGCCCTAGCTATTATCATAATAAATAAGTGGTATAAATTTGGTACGGATCGGATTAATAGTTTTTTAGTAATCGTGTCCACCGCAAAGGAGTTTCTAAAAAAAGACGATTTTAAGATAATCGCGTTTAAGATTCAAGTATGTTTCTTTTACATTTAAAGTTAATTTATTCATACTAACATTGAGTCGTCGATTCCAGGGCCATACAGTAATCCTTCTGCATCCTCTGCAGCATTTGAAACATTGATTTGATACTGCCTACGAGTCATTCTTCCTTCTCGCGTGGTTGCTTGTGTATGCTGCTCGGCAAGCGTGTAACATGTTGAAATACCTATAACTGCGAATCCAATGCTGCGATCTTTATGAAATTTGGTGAGAATATTCTTGAGCTATTGTGCTTGAAGAATATGCAATCAAAAAATTGTCCATTTTTCCGGGCATTACACGTGTACATAAGGCCTTAAGAATGATCCTTAAAACTACCTTTACATCCTTTAGGATATAAAGGTCATCGTGGTTTTAACCAATAAAAGTCCAGAAACAATAAGCAACTCGTAATCGATCTCCATTGGATCAAAACGACAAAACCTCAATTCAAAGCAAATCGAAATCCATAAAACGATAGCCAAATTGTATTGAAACACTATTTTAGAGAAATTACCAGCAACGATGATTTACAAACGACGGGTAAATCTTTGTTGGTGATTTTTTTGCAGCCGGGCGTAAGTTGTTTTTCTGTACAGTATTGACGTTAATTTTAGTAGTTCAATAATTGTACATTGTATGCTTAGTTTACTCATAAATAGTTTTTATTATTAGCCTCGATGTTTAGACACCTATTATTGTATAAGTGACATTTGAAAAAGTACGTCGTTCAAGGGGTTAGACTACTGTGAAAATGACGAACATCCATTCATCGTTTGAGGCAACTCAAATTAAAGAGAAAGGTCCAACACATAGTGAAGTATTTGTCAATCGAAGGTAAACTTGTAATTGCAACGATAGAACTGCCAGTCAAACTTCAAACGCGTTTTTCTCGAAACTATGTTTTTCAAAACGGTGTACACGATTTGCCGATATCTAATGATTGGATTTACTTGAAATTTGGTACACTTATTCAGTGTAACAGTAGTTTAGACTTGAACGATGTTTTTCTTTTTAATTTTTTTTTCATTAGTTATTAACAATATTATGTTATTTGCACTAAAAAAATCGACGATTTTTTTCGATGACTTAAACACGATAACAAAAAAAGCTCGGTCAAGTCTCAGCCAATATTATTAATTTTAAAAAAAACCTCTTTTGTTTCAGATCAACGGGTGGGCAAAGTCAAGTACACCAGTGAGCCCATTACGTTCAGGGGTCCTTCACGAGATTGTTTATAATTTCTTTAATTATTAATATCTTTTTATAAAATTTGGTGCACAACTTTGTTAATGTACATTCAGATAAATGTAAAAAATATGTTTTCAATCATCTTACATATGTCTCCAAAATTCATTTGTTCAAATAACCCTGATTTTCGGATGGTCGAAGTAGCCTAACCCTTAAAAAAAATGACGCCTTTTACTGGGATCAAAATGATCTTATGTGTTATTGAAGAGTGCCACACCTGCGTGTCAAATGTCATCCAGATTCGTTCAGCCGTTTCGGCGTGAGTAACAAACATCCAAGCTTTGGCATTGATAATACTAGTTAGATGCTTACATTCATCGAAAGCTGGTTTTAAAGATATTGTCGTTCACATAACCTTATCCCTCCATGTGCACTCTATATTTTTCGAGACACGTTGCATAAACTGGGTCTTTCGGGCAACAGTTGGGTTTCCAAAGTATTTAAAAAGCTTTCAAAAAACTTGAAAAAATTCAGAGTTACTTTGTGTCTTCTACATGGTCCCGAAGTTGCCAAAATCATAAGTTTGAAACCGCATATTGATCAAAATTCAAGTATTGTCGAAAATGCGGAAAAACGGGATACTGACATTTCAACTGTTCCTTCGTGGACCCAGTGTACACACGCAGGGTTAAGTATGAAAATGACATGCTGCTCGTGGGAGACGGTCTTCGAAGTCGAATCTCTTGAAAATCAGCGTTCTCCTTACGCGTAGCCTAAATATACGCCTGGGAAACTGTAAATTTTGGTTCCCTTGGCAGGTATAGAATAACAGAAGGGTGCGTTCTTATTCATGAAACCTCGACGATAATTCCAACATCCGGTTCTTCAGGAGTTCCACACGTACTTCCCCCAAAGCGATTCGACTGCCACATGGGTCATGGGGGCAGCGGAAGGGCTTTTGAAACTGGGTGTATCGTTGATTCGACAATTTTCGTGGCACGATCCAAGCCAAGGTACGGTTATAAAAGTGACACGCGGGAAATTATCTGCTCAGGCATCTGCCACCCGATACCGTAGCACTCAACTCAACGGATCACCCCTTTTCCTTTCTTGTCACGAACATTCAATCTTGGGCTATTAAAACGTCCTCTTCCCATCGGCGATATTGTAGTCCAGGCAATAAGCATGAACGTAACCACTTTTTAGACATAAATACGCAAAATTGATCTAATGGTAATTGGATATCACTGAATCGATTGGCGATAATAATTTTGTAATCAACCCCCGAGATAATGTTTGAAAATGTTAAAAACCGATTAAAAACCGTTTAATCCGGAACCTAATCATTTTATCGAAAAATATATCAAACAAAAGTTGTTTGGGACATGAAAGTACGTAAAAAAGTATTTAAGGTTTATCTTCGTATCTTCAAAAATAAGGGAGAAAAAAACGAAAAACCATTCAATTGGGTGACGAAAGCCTCGAAGTTTTGAAAAAAAAGAAACTATCAAATTCTTAAATATCTCGGGCTTTCTTTGTTACACATTGCTTTAGGAAGAGTTAACCTAACTTTTTAGAGATTTTTTAATTTTTATTTATTGTATAAGTATTCAGAAATAACGATTGAATATTGACAAAATTACTGGTTGAGGATCACTGTCAGAAAGAGGCGCACTGTATGGCTAGAGGGGGGGGGGGGGGGGGGTGATTACGATTCTCTGGTGGCTCAATTTGACCATTGGATTATGAAACATGGCCGAAAAAAATAAGAAAAACAAGAATAAATTTTCGTTTTGAGCGAATTTCATTGTAAATCGAATTTCCGATTTTCATTGTAAATTTCCGATTCCGATTTTCATTGTAAATCGAATTTTCCGCATGTTTTACTTTGTTTCGTCGTACTTTGTTGTTGATTTAATGAATTTGGCTGCAGATCATTAGCATTATCCAGAATACACCACGTGGAGGTTGTCTGCATTGGTATTCTTTGGCCTTGAAAAGGGCTGTTTGTTTGTTTGGGTTTTTACGTACAGTAGAACCAACTAAAACGTAGCTTTCTATTTATTTTTTCGATTTACTTCTTACTAAAATATTCTATTCTTGTTTTTTTCTCGACATAGCTCATTTCGAAGAAAGCTACATTAACGTAAACCAGTTAAATTACTTAATAACGAATAATTCGTAAAATATCCTGAATCTTCTAAAGGAAGCCGAAAACGCGATTTTTTTATTCTTGAAAAAGTGTTTCTTTTGGGCCAGATATGAATAATCCACGGTTAAATTAAGGCGCCAGAGATATCGTAATTATGCCGGCTACGGCTTTATGCGCATGCGCGCAACGTGCTCCAATGAGTATCTTGCGTCCCCCACGCTGCCAGTGGTGCTTCGGCTGCAAAGCGATTTTGTCTTGCAAACAAAATTTCATTCGTCTTTTTCTCCCTTATTTGTGAAGGTACGAAGACGAACGTTTAATACTTTTTTATGTACTTTTATACCCTAAACAACTTTTGTTTGACATATTTTTCGATAAAGTTATTACGTTCCGAATTAAACGGGTTTTAAACATTTTTTTTACATTTTCAAAGACTTTCTCGGGGGTTCGTTGCAAAATTATAATCGCCATTTGTTTCAGCGTCATCCAATTACCCTTGGATCAATTTTGCGTATTTGTATCCAAAAAGTGCTTACCTTCGAAATGTTTACTGGACTATTGGCGAAACGAGCCTGAAGAGGTTGGTCGAGGAAAAACAATAATTTCACCGAGAGGAGAGTACGCGTCAGTGAGAGGAGTGGAGGAGACGGGCATTTGCTCGACAAATTTGGACGGGAGAGGCCGAGTTATTTTTTGGTTGTTCCGTCTGGGTGTTTCGCACTCTTTGGCGATGGAGGCGCGAGAGGAGTCCAAAGTTTTGCGCAACCACCCAAGCCGTGGCTACCTGTGTGGTCGAGCGCTGAGCGTGTAATAATGGACATTTTGTAGAACGCAAGGGGCGCGATTACCCGCACTTTTGCTGCCGCTTTTATAGCGCTCGAACGAAACCTCGAGAGCTCGTGCGCTCTCGCGGGCGCGCGTTTCTCGTTAGCTCAATTTTATGATCTAAACCCAGAAAAGAACCACCTCGGTGGCTTGATCATACTTTTCCGTTCTTCGTTTTTTTTTTCTTCATAATTTTCGGAGAATTACGACTATACGACCGAGTGCGGTTTTTGGTCGAACTCTCGGGCGCCGAGAAACGAGGCGGTTCCGGAGACGCGATGCGCTTTTTGCATGGAATCACCTAATCGTTCGAATTAACCAGCGGTGCGGAAAGAACGTGGCTGGGAGAGATGTTTTTTTCTCGCTCTTTTTCACCTGCAATCTCGTAGGAATTACCAACCAACATCCGCACGCAGGCTTATCGTTGAATCTTTTCAATGAGATCGCAGATCGTAACTCCTCCAGGTTTCCCTCCGACAACGTGTTATTATAATCAGTTTCTAATATACGACCTACGCGGCGAGCTTTTTCGTTCTACGAGAATATGGGCAACCTGGAGTAGCGCCGAGAGACGAGGTCGAAAATCCCCGAGAGGGAGCAGACAGGACCATCCACTCCGGTCAGATTCATTAGTCGAACGCGGACCAAAACGTGGATTGCCAAGGATCCCAGCCTAATGGGAATTCCCGCGGTTCTTAAGGGGTCTTCTCACTTTGGACGCCAAAAGGAGGCTATTTTCAAGAATTTTTTTGATACACGGAGAAAACAGGGGCCTCGAAGTTTAGAATGAATACTATGCTTCTAAAAAAATATCATTAAATATCAAAAAGTATTGAATGGAAGATGGAAATTGTAATTATGGTATAGTAATAATGAAGAAATTTAAATTTTAACCTACGATATGGCACGTAAACTGATACAAATAATACATTTTATTCGGCATATTGTGATTTTTGGTAGTATTCAAAAAATATTTTGCCCACGTGATTGGAACAATTAGTTTCCAGTATTCTACAAAAAGTACGGTATAAAGAGTCACATTTTACTAATAACTTCGTAATATTTTTCGTCATACGCCGAAGATTTATATGCGTATAGTGAAATCTATACATAGGGGAGACCGGGGCAAAATGGTATAGCGGGGCAAAACGGTACCGGGGCAAAACGGCACTGGGGCATAATGGCATCGGGGCATAATGGGATAGCAAAAAAATGAAGTTTCTTGGTGCTTGATTTGGGGCAAAATGGGACAGAGAGGAGTGGAATATCAAATTGGGGCAAAATGGAATCGGGGCAAAATGGGACACACAAAAATGAAGTGTCGCAGCCCGCTGAATTTGGGGCAAAATGGGATGACAGGAAAATTCATGCTTCGGCTCTATGAAAGAGCTGTTGAAACATAATCTAATCTAAATGGTGCTTGTGGTTCGTTTCAGTCCACATATACGCAGATAATACGGACTGACCGATATATTTGTCGACACATATCCGTCGATTTCATGGGGAGCCTTTTCTGCGGGGGCTTATATTCGAAATCCAAGGAATCCTGGATTCGTTGTAATTCATGCGAGAAATGGGCCTATTCATGTGCCCATGCTGACGATAACTTAATCGAATACGTTTGCGACAATTGTGCCGATAAAAATTAGCTTAGTTAAACAAGCAATACAAATTAAACATTGCCACCGTTAAATTATAGTATCGTAAGTAGAGTGTGACCCAAATATCGTGTAACATTCAATAAAACCTGTTTTCACTCATTTATTACCCCTCGTTTTTTACCCCTGCATTTCTTTCGTTTCTGCATCGAATTATTCCACTGTCCCATTTTGCCCCGATCCCGTTTTGCCCCAACCGCCTCTTTCTGAGGAGCCTGATTTTCTCCGGCCCATTTTGCCCCAGTCCCGTTTTGCCCCAATGACGTATTTTCCAGCAGTGTTGATTTTCACTATTCCATTTTGCCCCAAACCCGTTTTGCCCCGGTCCCATTATGCCCCGCTATACCATTTTGCCCCGGTCTCCCCTACACGAAGATTCATGCTATACGTATAGTAAAATCCATATGAAAATATAGCATATAGGACTCGCGCCTATGCGAGAATAGTTTCAAATGTAATATGCACGCATTATTTTAAGGGGTTACCCCCACTTGCGATTTTGAAAAAATCGATTTTTTTTATTGCATTTTTTTTAAGTATAAGTATCTGAGAATATGTCCTGGAAATTTCAAGTCGATCCGAACAAAATTGACTGAGATATGAGCGTTGAAAGAGAAGAATCCGTTGTGTAAGCGACCGGAAATTGAAACTTTAAACGCGTTTTTCTCAAAATGGCATTTCTGAAGTCAGTGACCAAGATTACTCGAACACTAATGAACCGATCTTCTTGCAATTTTGCAGGCTTATTTAATACATAAAAATGTAGTCTTTAATCGTTCGATTTTTTTTTTCTCGAAAAAAATGGTCGTTTTATAGCCAAAAAACGGCCGTTTTTTTTTTGTTAAAATCGAACCATTTACTTTGACTGTCCGCCATTTTGTGAAAAATGAATATTTTTTAAAATCCTTCGATTAAAGACTAGTTTATACTTATATTTGACTAAATACATCCGCATTTTTTTTTCAGATGATCCACTTCGCCGCAATGTTGGTCATCGCAAACCGTGTATATAAAAACTTTATTTCATTGACGGCCATTTGCCACTAAACAATGTAATATTTTTCAATAAAAAAATTACTGAAAGTTCTTCATGATGTGTTCTTTAAGATGCCATATTGATCGATTAAAAAAGTCTTGTAGTTTTCTTTTAAAAAATTCATGAAAAAGGCCTTTTTTGCGCTACAAGTGGGGGTAACGCCTTAACTATACAGCATATAGGACTCGCGCCTATGCGAGAATAGTTTCAAATGTAATATGCACGCATCATTTTTACTATACGGTGTGAGAATCATTTTTACACTTCTATAACATCAAGTCCTAGAATTCCGAAGTGGCAGTAAACTGCTATACTTTTGTTGCACTAAATATTAGAATTCTGGCAACCAGTGTTAGAAATTGAGGCTGTATTTTTCTCCGTGTAGGTTTATATTATAGATATTGATATAAAAGTTGTTACACTTAATAAATACACTTTCGAAATACATTTAACAAAAAAATTATTTATTCACTTCACTATTTATAGACGAAAATGGCTGTTAAAAAAATGTTCTAAAAAAACGGTAGGTCTGCACTGTTGATGAAATCTCAGAGATGGATCATCCGAAACAAAAAATCAAACGGTTTTAGATTTAGTATATGCAAAATTCAAAATATGCAAAAATAACAAAATGGCGGACATTTTTCGAAAAAATAAAAAAAAATGTGTTTTATCACTCTTTTTGTGGCAAAGAAAAATAGTAAATGTCATAATTTGAAAAATCTTGATAGGCGCTGTAGCTATAGTTGTAAAGAATATGTGGTTAAAATTTCATTAGGATCGGTTCAGTATTTTCGAAGATTTTATCAACAAGCCGTCGAAAAACGTTGTTTCGAGAAAAAAGCGGTTAAAGTTTGTTTGGGTTACATGAATATATGAAAAAATCTTTTTATGTATTTTGAAAGTGTATTTATTAAGTGTAACACGTTTTATATCAATATCTGTAATATAAACGTATCAACAAATAATTAAAATAGCCTGTTTTAACGTCTAAAGTGAGAAGACCCCTTAATTGTTCTTGGAAAATTGAAAAGAAGAATGAAGAAAACAATCGGTGCAGGATGCTGCGCTCTCGGTCATTACATTCCGGAAGCGAAACTTGTCCGATTGGCGGCCAAGAAGCCGCACAGGTGGCAAATGATGGATGATAAGGGGGATGATCCCTTTAGACGCCCGAAAATCAGCCTTTTTCATGATTTAAAAAAAATAATAAAGGTGATAAAATGATCGCGTGATTTAAAAATGTTGACATTATCTTATTAAAACTTTGAAGTGTTAAATTTTTTCTTTCTTTTTAAAGCAAACAAAATGGCAGGGTTATATTCCTTTAGGCGTGTTTAAAAAACTGCTCATGTTATAGCTCAAAAAGTCATTGATCGATCTGGCTGAAATTTTGAGAAGTTTCTCACTACAACATTATTGGAAAGATATACTTTAAGATTATCGCGTAAATAGATTACTTTTTTGAGGTAAAAATTGTCGAGAAAATTGTAAAAAATCTGAAAATTTGATTACAAAGCCTGCTTAATTTTCAATTGTATACTTTTTGATATTTTTATGGCTATATCCTTCCAATAATGCTATAGTGAGAAACCTCTTAGAATTTCAGCCAGATCGATCAATAACTTTTTGAGCTATAACATGAGCAGTTTTTCGAAAGACGCGTCAAGGAATACCTTATAACACCGCCATTTTGTTTTGGTTGAAAAAGAAAGAAAATTGAAAGTTGGAATAAGATAATGTCAAAATAAAAAGGCAATTATTTTGTCGCCTTTAAAAAAATGAATGAAAAATGACTCGTTTCCGGGCGTCTAAAGGGTTTTTCCCCCTTAACGAATTAAAGGGGCGTATTTTCAGTAAGACACGAAAATGGGAACTGGCGACTTTGTGAGATATTATCGCGAGCTAGGACACCCGAAGGGGTTTGAAAATGGATGATCGAAGGGCCTGTCAATGCGCCCGATCTTTTTTCAATCGCCTTCGTTGATTTTACATGCCTTCTAATTTGGAAAAACCCGTTAGGTCCACGTCTGAAGGATGCATAGGGGATACAATCGCAGGTAAGAGCAGTAATTTAAAAAATCTCAATTGGGTGTTAAAATGTTCAGTTAAGGGGCTATGTCTACCTAGGTGGGCTGAAAAAGTACAGTTTCCAAAAATATTTTCATTCGTTAGTAATACCTTTTAGCTACATTCCTTGAAAATTTCATTGAAATATTCATAAAGTTCGCACCATACTTTAAACGCGTTTTTCTCGAAATACTGCTTAAGGACGATGGACATTAAAACTCGAAAGCCACTTGATGGATTATTTTCAAATTTACAGGAGATAGGATGAGAAACATTTAGGGGCCGTTGACGATCTCACTTTTTTTTTTAATCGATCTTCATTCGAGCTTGAGTTTCAATTCGTTCACACGGTGTCGAATAAAATGATTTTGAAAGTCGACGATTCTCAAAGATTCGGATTTGTCGTTAACTTGAATAACCCGTTTGGTTTTTGGATTTGCGATGGATCGTTTAAGCTGAACAGTGTCCAGCAACGTCGCGAAAAAAAGTATCATCCGCCGGCGGCCATGTTTTTATTATTTTTCTGTATTTATATTTGTTTTATTTTAAATTCTGTATGTGTTTTTTGGTGATTTTTTTAAAAGGCTTTCAAAATGTACCTTTGGGTTAAAAAAATGCGTTTTTTTTTCATCAACCGTTTCCTCGAGAAAAAAAAAACGAATTTGCCCATTTTTTCGGACCTTTGGGTTGATGTAGCCCCTTCAGAGTGTTACATTAAAAAAAAATAATTGTCTTGCTCGTATTAGTTAACGTTAAACTTGATCATAACGCTGGCATCCCCCAATGACGGATTTGGTGAGCCAAAGTCATGTTTTTTAGCTTACAATTATGTGATTAATAATTAAAATATTTTGCAACAAGTTTTTCTCATCTATAAATTACCCACACAAAAATCGAAAACGTTTCATACCATTTCGTGCGTTCAATTTTGGCACCATAATAGCATTTAATATAATTTTCGGTTTATTTATTGCTTATTATGATGTCATTTTGTATCACTTTTATAGATCCTTGAATCTACGAGCATTTAAGGGCTCATTAAACTTAATCTCACGCGTGGCTACTGTGAAAATAATGAAGACTCGTTCGTCGCTTGAGGCAACTAAAATTGAAGAGTCCAAAATATGGTGCAGGAATCGTAGATGGAAGGTAAACTTACGATTACAACGACAGAGCTGCTAGTAAGAATGTTAACACGTTTTTCTCGAAACTATGTTTTTCACAACGGTGTACACGATTTCTCGACATCTAATAAACAAATTGACTCAAAATTTGGTACACTTATTCAGGGTAATAGTAGTTTAGTCTTGAAGGACGTTTTTTGCTAAACATTTTTTTCCATTAGTAGTTAACAATATCATTTATCTTCGAAAAAAATAAAAACATTGTTTTTGATGAAACACGATATTAAAAAAGGTCGGTCAAATCTTGATCAATATTATCTATGTTAGAAAAACTTGTTTTTTGCGTTTCAAACCAACAAAGCGGCCAAAATGAAGTACACCGTGAGCCCCTCACTTCCAAAAGACCTATACGCGAATATTTATAACTTCTTTAACGATTAATATCTTTTTATAAAATTAGGTACACAACTTTGTTAATGTACATACAGGGTATCTCAAAATGACCTGACATTTTTAAATTGCGCGTCATTCTTTTTGTGGCGCACATAAAGTACCAATCTTTGACAACTGGCATCAGGAAGTATTGAGGTTTAGTCATGGAGAATTATACGATAATCGAGCAACGCATAGAAATTGTGAAAATTCACTACAAAAATGGTAAAATTTTTGCAGAGACGGTTCGAAAAGTCCGCACGTTTTTTTTTTCATCACAATGCACCATCTCGCAAAACTGTGGTTTAATCGCAAAATTTGAGGTTAATGGTTCAATGATGACCGCGAAAAGCCGTGGCCGTTCTCGTACCGGTCGGTCGAATAAAAAAACATAGTCGCAGTGAGTGCGAGTGTGACGAAAGTTCTTCCACCTCGATGGGTCATCGTGCTCAGCAATTTATCATTTCATGATGCTCTGTGCAGCGAATTTTAACCAAAGATCCGCATATGCATGCTTACATGATCCAATTGACACAAGAACTGTGTCAACTACTATTAAAAGTTGTGTTCCACCCATAACCTCCATGTTCGCATCTTATATTAAAATAAAAATAATCGCACTTTCCAAATAAATAATACGTTATATTAATAAATAAAAATGTCAGGTGATTTTGAGACACCCTGTGCAAATAAATCCCCGAACGATTTTTCAATTATCTTACTTATCCTTAAAAATGAATTTTTTAACCCGATCAGTGAAGGGGGGTGAGGCGTCAATATGACCCGGCCCTAAACGTTTATTAAAAAAGCCCTACACTAAGCGGGTTAAATAACCCCAATTTTCGGGTGGTTATAATAGCCTAACCTCTTAAGACGAAATGAGCGATAGTTCGAAGTAGAGCAGTCGATGCGCTCCCAATTCAAACGATCACGGATACACAAATTGTAAACCACTGGGTATCCGATCTTCCAATACCTATGCGCTACCATAGCCTGTACACTTTAATTAGTGGCTTTGCCGAGCCATGCTCTCGTGTTTCTTAATGAGTGATCGTCGAGCCCGGCGCGTTCGTCGTACGAGCTGCGAGGGAGAGAAAACCGCGTCGCATAGTAAAATATGCCGCATGGTCGCCTCGAAAGAGACGCGTGGGTGGCATCGGCTCACGGAGCTCGACGAGATCAGCCGATGTGAGCCGAGGTGAACGGGGTCCACGTGTGGAGAGCGTGCCACGCGTGACTACCTGTTCCATTAGCGAGAAACGGAAAGACAGAAGAGAGGGACGGGAGGGGAAGAGAGAGAGAGAGAGAGAGAGAGAGAGAGAGAGAGAGAGAGAGAGAGAGAGAGAGAGAGAGAGAGAATCACGAGTCGCGTTGGCGAAGTAGAAGAGAAAGATCGCGGCAAGTGGCGCAGCTCGAAGATTCTCCCCTGGAGCACATAGCCAATGCGAGACGGCCTTTTAACCAACGAGACGCGCGATCTTGCGAGGTATTCATTCGGGCTTCAACATGAATACGTTAATTACGCACTGAAAAATAATTCCTCCGAGTTCGTTACAATTTGGCTCTATAAGCTGGATAATTAGGATCGATGCCGTGTTTCCGAGTAACTATCGGGGGTTGAGCGACTCTCAGCGTCAAGTCACGGGATACCAGGGATTCGAGATATTCGAACAATTCGTAAATTGGAAATGTGCCCAGGAGATAAAACGTTTGGATATATGAAGAAAGTAGCTTAAATGTTTGTTCTGCAACGAGAACGCAAGAACTGAGACTCCTATACATGTACGCACGGACAGATACATATATATGTTTAAGCAAGAGCTTTCTCGGCGCGGTAATATACGGATGACCTTGTCAGACTTTTTCACCACGGTATAAAGTTAATTCGCGATGTTTTGTCCCACGAGCACGGGATAAAGAGAGAAAAAGAAATATTTGCGGACAACGTCGTTTGTCCGACGGTATTTTGATGAGACGAAGCCACGGCTGTTCCTTCATGACTCTTGAACGGGGACTAAGGAATTGCAATTTGAATTAGTACGCGAAAGCCAGAGTTAATGATTCCTAAAGAGCAAAACAGTATTTCGCTTTCTCGCTCAGCGTCCACCTCTCTCTCTCTCTCTCTCTCTCTCTCTCTCTCTCCCTCTCCCTCTCCCTCTCACTCTCTCTCTCTCTCTCTCTCTCTCTCTCTCTCTCTCTCTCTCTCTCTCTCTCTCTCTCTCTCTCTCTCCTCTCTCTCTCTCTCGCTGACTCTCCCTCTCTCTTGCGAAAGTTGCGTTGGATAATGCTCGCCTGCAGCCCTTATATTCCAACATCGCGATATCCTCGAGAGCCTTGCAAGAAACCGCTGACGGCTTCCGCACGAGGAACGGAGCGTCACCAGCCCCGTGATCGCAATTACTACGTACGCTCCATCTCCTCCGGACTTTTTTTCAATGCGAGATGCTGTCACTACTGAATATTATTTTTATATAATTTTTCAATATCTTCCAATGTCTCTTTTTACGCCCTACCGAGCTTTTACGACCCTCCATGATAATCACACAATCCCGTACGAAAAAGTGTTGGGGAGTCCTTAGATCCTAACACACCCCTGTCGGGATTTGATAGGGACGCCGCACTTAGGGAGTCCGCATTGGAAATCAATTGGGTCTTGCCTATTTCCCGCTTCAAATATCCTTGATCCTGAAAAAAATCCTTTCGTGTCCCGCGTACCCAAATTCGTCGGGGAATCCCAAGATACAGCCACATCGCTATAGGGGTTTTTTTTAGGGACATAGGGAGGCACCCATTGCTGTCCAATTGAATTCTGCACTGTTCCCCGACGAAGGCCGTTTGAGAATGTTCACTAGGTTCGAGATGAAAATATGTCAAAAGTCACGAGACAAAACGCGGCGTGTTGTAACGTAACCTGCATACTGCGTGAGCGTGTATGTGTGTAGTGATATGATGAAGTGCAGTAAAATAAACAGCAAACCATAGTAACAGCGGATATTTAGTGATGTGATTCAAATCGTTTCCCAAGATATACTTTTTTAAGCGATTTATACTTTTGCAGGATAAAATTTCTACTTTTTTTTTCAGATCCACTCATGTTGGATATCTATACTTTGGGTGTACACATAAGTTCTCAGCTGTTTTTCATGAAAATAATGATTCATTTGGTTAAAATCAAAGTACAATTTAATCGGAAAAGTAATCACCGTTTGTTTTCACACATTGCCCCCACCTGTCGGGTAGATTGCGAATTCCTTGGTGGTAGAAAGATGGTGGTTTTGAGTCGATAAAGTCGGTAATGGAATTTTTGACTTTATTGAACGTTTTGAAGTGGCTATCAGCCAAATGATGTTGGAGCGTGAATCCAAAGCGTCTCTGGTTCTGTTGCTGTGCGCGGTCTGTCATGCAGTAATATGATCAGCCTAGGTCCTTTGTCCGGATCTTCCTCCAGCAACTGCTTCAAATTCTCGTCTTCTTTTTGGTCGTCCTGCTCTCTCGTCATTCTCGAGGTCGAAATTTCCACTCCGGAACCTTTGAAATCTTCACGGTACTGATGGATACGGCATCTTCCCCCAATGCCTGACAAATCATCTCCTTAGCCTCGGTAGTATTTTTTTTTCAATTTGAATGCGAAAAGCATACAGTGCCCAATATTCGCGTTATTGTAATTCATTTTGCTCACTATACTCACCTTGTATCTTTTGCGATTATGTTAAGCTGTTGGTCCGGACAAATAGTCTACTACAATGGTATTATATGACACCAGACTTGGAGGGACAATTTTTTAATTCAAATCTTCAACACATCTGTTTTTATTGGTTGGCGTTTAACTGGCCGACTAGATCTGGCCGACCATTTAACTCGAGGATCAGATCTCGCCGACCGGTGAACTCGTCGACCCGCAAAGAGAGAGGACAAACCCAAACAAACCCAAACAAACAAACCAGAACAAACTCAAAATGTTTCGAAAATTGCACAATTTCAGATTTACAAAAAAATAGTCCGCGAGTTTCTGGTCGGCGAGATCTTTGGTCCGCCATATTAATGGTCGGCCAGATGGCTGGTCGGCGAGTTCAGGATGTCGGCGAGTTCAGGACGTCGGCGAGTTCTTAGTTGGCCAGATCCAAACCACTTTTTCAAAGTCCGTGTTCACTGCCATTTGAAAACTACATGACCGATTTATTTAAAACATGGTACACACTTTCTACATATATAATACCTTCCCCCCACGGTTAGTTTGAGATTTTTTTTTACATTGAGGGGGTTTTCCACCCCCAAAATGGCGGAATTTTTCGTGAAAAATAGCACTTTTCACTTTACATGACCACCAAAAATTTTGAAATGAAAAAAAAAATTATCAAAGACCGTTTGAGGGAGGATTTGATGATACTTTGACTAAATTTTAATGGTAGTTGATTTCGGATAATTTCTAGCTGAGATACAGTGAACACCGTAAATCGTGTTTTTTCAAAGGCGTTCTTTGAAAAGTTTTGTCACCGGCTTGTTTGTTGATATTTTCGCGTACAAATTTTACGGAATGTTCTTGAAATGACACTTAAAAATGTACAAAAGATTTCAATAAATTTACTCTATCCATATAGATGAAAAAAATTCGTAAAAAAGAGTTTTTTTTTCACTCTGAAACCCCTACCCTTCCCTTTATTGTTACCAAATGCATAAGTGTGTAGAATGAACATGGTAACGCGTGTCTAGCCTTATGTTGTGTTACCTCTACATACGTTGAACACACGTCAAACACGCCGAGTTTTTGCAGTGCAATATTTCATTTAGAAAACTCAACATACAGAATGCGATGGGATGCATCAAGAATCGTATTGGATTTTGTTCGATAATGTTGGATTCCTATAGGATTTAAATTGGATTCGTACATTGGATCCCAATGGACAATCCCGATTACGTAACGTTACGTTACGTTACGTTACGTAACGTTACGTAACGTAACCAATTGTCACGTCACATCCCCACCGGATGTTACGTGACAAATTGGTTTCAAAACATTTCTCGGTAAATACTTGTAACAGGAAAGATACGCTTCCGGCGAACAAAATATCGCGCGGCATACTTGGAGTTCCCAAAAACGATGTTGTCTGTTCGTGCATGGAAAAATCACGCGCGACGTCCACATTGCTTGAATCACTGATTGTGCTGCGTTTGCAAAAGTGTAAAGCGAGTATACGCGCGAAACAACAGATGCAACGGATGCTCGAGGCGGACAATTTTTCTACGTCAGAGTGCGCGGAATACCTGAGAGCGCGAGTGCCTCTATGAATTTGCACATACCGCGCGTGTACCGTGGGCTTGGCATAATAAAAATATCTCTCAGGTGCGTGAATTTTTATCCCGCAGCTCAGATACGACATTGCCGGGATATACGACAGCACTTGTAAACTTGCCTCGTTCCCATTGCTCATATCTACACTGAGCAACAGAAGGGCGTGATTCGCGTCATTTCGCGTATTCAGCAGCTCGAGTTTGGGTCCTTCCGCGGGCACAGCTGCGGCGATGCGAGTGCATCGCCGACTGACACACACCGTCGGGAAAAATGAAAGAACGGCGAGAGATCTAATCATACATCGCGGTGACGTGAGTTACGTGGGTAACCGGAGGCCGAGGCGGCAAAAAACAAAAGTTAAAATTTTCCCTCTCTCTCTTTCCCTTTATACCTCTCACTTTTACACGTACGCACGAACAACCTTTTACCGAATGTGATGAGAGAGCCTAGTATGGGCAAACCCTTCGCGGGACGCCGCGAAGATTAATACAGGAGTCCCATGTGGCACGAAAAGCAACACGCGTCCTTTGAATCAACGTGACTTAAGGCCTCAGGCCACAGTAACGGGTATAAAATCATGTGCGAATTTAAACATTTTTTTTCGCATGAAAAAGTGATTCACTCATAAAAATAATTACACATCTATTCAGTACGAATATCAAGCTGTTAGAAAATATGTATATATTATTTTTCGATGCACAAAATGGCCGACTACTAATATTTTCTTTTGTTATCTTGCTTTTAGGCGCTCCGCGGCGTGACATTTAACATCCACAATTTTTTACCTAGAACAAAAAGCAAAAATTCTCGTCAATCTACATTAGAATACCTAGAGAAGTACGTAAGGAATTTAAAAAATATTGTTTTATTCAAAAGTTGGAGGTTTTTGAACTTGAGAAATTAATTTACAGTGAAAAATGTCGTTATGACTGCTCATAAACTGCTCATAAAAAGAAAAGTTTTCGATTAATCAGAAATTCCGTACGTCCTTCTCTGCGAAATGCAATTAGGAACGTAACTTTTAAATTTGAAGTAAATCGAGTGAAAATTGTTGAAGTTTTTTTTTCACGCCAATTGGAAAAAAGTTGTTTCGAGAAGTTTCGCGTAGTCGGCCATTTTGTACATCGAAAAAAAATGTGTATATTTTCTAACAGCTTGATATTCATACTAAATCGATGTGTAATTAATTTTACGAGTGAATCATTTTTTCATACGAAAAAAAATGTTAAATTCGCATATGATTTTATATCCGTTACTGTGGCGTAACCCCTTAAGAGCGGAAAGTATGCACACTTTGCGATTTTTTCATCACCAACCTTCGTGGAGACAAAGCTTTCAAACTTTTTTTGTTCCAATCAGGTGGATCTTTTCATGTTCTAGCTTTTCCCCTGCGGGTATTTTACGGTAATTCTTTAGATAAGTGACTTTTCCGAAAGATGAGCCTTAAATTTTTCTTTTTTTATTTTCTCATTAATTGGGTTATAAATTATCATATTTGGGGGAAGCTGTAATTTACCCCCCCCCCCGCATAAAAAGTGATGGGGGTTTGAAGGTCTCTGAAACACGTGAAAAAATAGGGCATTTTTGAACATTTTGATACATTTATTGGGGGTGGTGGGTGGGGGTGATTTATAAAAGAAGCCTTCCTGTATACAAACAAACCCAAACAAACTCAACCCCCTCCGGGGTGACTTTGAAAAATAGTAACGTTGTAAAATACTTGAAGATTTTGTTTGTTTGTATTGAGGAAAACTTCTTTTGTAATCGCCTCGCCCTCCACCCTCAGTATAGCAGTCGAAATGTTAATAAATGCGCTATTTTATCACGTGTTTCGGCGAGCTTTAAACCCCAACAATTTGGGGGGGGGGGGGGTGAATTTCAGCTTCCCCCGACTGAATATCATCATTTATAACCCAATAAATAAGAAAATAGCAACAAAAAAATGTTAAGTTCATTTTTCGGGAAAGTTACTTATCCGAAGGATTACCCCCAAAATTCAATGTTTTCAATAATTTTGTACAACAATTAAATTTTATATTTTCGGAATTTCAATCACGCAGATATATTAAGAAATGTTTGAAGTGCATTCCCGGATATTTTTCAATAAAAACCGATCGAAGGGTTATTAATGGCAGGTGGATAAAATACTATCCGGGTCAAATTGACCCAGTGTGTCAAACTCGTGGCCAAATATCAGTGTGTCAATGAAGGGTTAAATAAGGTTTTTGAGATACGTAGCAATTTGGATAATGCAATGGAAAACTGCATTATACTATTTTAGAAAAAGGCGCATAATCCTGAGGACAAAAGCAGAAATAAAGTTTTTCATAGGCGATTGGAGGCAAATCTCGGCTTTTCGAATCCTTCTGAGAAGACTGCTATATAAAATGTTTTTACTGCTATATAAAAAAAAATAGACGCGAATTTTCGAGAGTTTAAAAAACGTTATAAAAATGTGTAAGGTGAACTTGTGAGTGAAAAAAGTTGTGTATAATTAAAAAAAGGCATAATGAAGCTCACTTTGCGTCTCCCAAATCCTTTAACATTCTTTGTGTCGTTTTTTTTATCGACATCTACAACCGTTCGTCCGGATCGTAAATTCATAGTGTGCTCACGACCCATCACTTTTGTACACTTCGCACTAACATTTTCTTGTTCTTCCTCCCGACTTCCGAAACTACGAATTCACCGCAAAAATATGCATCAAATTATGGTCGCGAAGTGAAAAACTATTCTCAATTGATCATCGTCGAGATGATAAATTTTTAAGGCGTTAAATCTATGTGACTCACCACAAAGGAAACGTATTTGGGATTTTTTTTAACAGAATAAAAAAGCAATCAAAATCAGGTTTGGATGGTTTATTCTACACGTGTCGACGTATACGGAAAAATAATAATGAAAAAACAATACAAAATAGCAACTCAGTCGTTGCTACACTACGAGCATTTTTAGACGTTCTGCGGGAGGACGCAGACTTTTGATCAATTCGCACCTAGAATAAAAAATCGCAATTTCCAGTAGTTGTTTTAGAGAAGTTAACAGGGTTATTAAAAAAATGTTTTTTTTTTGTTCGCAAAATGCTGCCATTTTATCCACTTATAATTTTCTCTTATTTTCGCTGAAAAATCGGCCTTGAGTTGTTTATAAAAACGAGAATGGTTGAATCGTAAAAATCGTGTGTACTTCTTCAGAGAATCTACCTAAGAAGCTAAAGTTAAAAAGTCAAGTCAATTGGAGAAAAACTATCCGAATTATGCGTCCTCCCGATTTAAAAAACGCGTTTGCAGTTTCTAAACTGATTTAGGAGCTATCGTCCACACGACGGAATTGACGCTCTCATTGGAATTCTGCGTGTACCTACAAAGGCATTTTCATAGTAAGTCTTCAGTTGTTAGGTATTTTTATATTTTTTGTACGACGACTCCAAATTGGCACTTTCGCCGTCTAGGCTGTTACGTGCGTCTCGAAAAATGAGGCCCCAACATTTTGTTTAATTTTCCGCGCATAACTCCTTTTGTATATCATTCTCGCGATGTTTATACATCATTTATGGCCAATTAAAAAAACGGTCAATATTTTTTTTTCCACTCAGATGTAACACCTCCAGTTATTAAAGAAGCGGAAGTTTCCGCAGTCCGCAACAGACACCGCTTTGTCTATTTCTCTATTGGATTACCGATTAATACGCAATTTCGAACATTTTTCGCCGATCGCGCGAGAGCGATAAATTCTCCGGCTATTTTTTCCCTCTTCGGCCCCTAGAGGGAGGGCGGATTAATTAGCGATTAATTATATGGGACGAAGAATGGCGAGGTGATGCGAAACGATCGGATAATATTCCCTCGGGCACTCTCAAAAACTGGTCCACCAGAAATGTTCGCGTTCTATAGCCACACACACACACACACACACGCACACGCGCGCGCACACACACGCACACACACACACACACACATACACACACGTATATACGTGTACTAACAGGCGTAGAAGTTCCGACGAAGAGAAGACTCGGAATAAGAAGAAACGGAATGGGCCAATTACGAAATCCTCGAAATTTCACACCGTCCAATATATACGTATAGCGGCTAACCCGAGATTCATTAGGGAGGGTCGCTCACTTCTCACAGAGGTATAAATATGAATTCGACCATCCATAGCTATATTTCGTCGTGAGGGCGCGACCATTGTAATAAACAAGTTCCGCGCAGGTGCGACAAAAGTTATCCGCGAGTTTCCTAGCCAATGTTCTCTCTCTCTCTCTCTCTCTCTCTCTCTCTCTCTCTCTCTCTCTCTCTCTCTCCCTCCCTCCCTCCCCCTCCTTCCCTCACCCTTCCTCTCCCTCCCTCCCTCCCTCTCTCTCCCTCCCTCCCTCCCTCTCTCTCCCTCCCTCCCTCCCTCTCTCTCCCTCCCTCTCCCTCTCTCACCCTCCCGCCCTCCCCTCTCTCTCTCTTTCTCTTTCTCTTCCCCTCTCTCTCCCCCCCTCTCTCTGCCGACATTCATGCGGAACGAAAGGTTCCGAAATATTTGGAATAGTTGAACGGAGCGATTGTAAACGAGCGATTTTCCAAATGATTTCCGATATAAACCGTACACTCGTGTATTCCAAGAATGTCGGGAAATTCTCTAGCGCAGAGCCAGTGAAAAAAAAACCTTCAGAATGCGCGTTACACGATGTAGGAAGGGATCGCTTGGACAAACGAATGTGCGGAGCGCCGCGTGCTTTCGATTAATGAGAGAAATCGCGTTCGAGTACTACATCGCATACATACCCGTCCAATGAGGGAAATAAAATTTCCTGGGCTTGCCATTAATATAGTGGGCGCGGGAACATCCTCGAGCACGTGTACTCGAATATTTTGTTCGCTCCAGTCGCTTGGCAGGATTGTTATCTAGAAAGTTACAAAAATCGTTTTTTTTATTTATTTTATTTTATTATTGTACAGATTTTTCGGAATACGTATGTGAAAACGGTTTAATGATACTCATAAAATTAGCCGAGTTATAGATATTATAAGGAGTAGGCTCGAGGAGCCCGGTCGAGACGCAGCAAGCTTTAAGGGGGAGATACCTTTAGGCGAGGAAAAAATTTGGTGATTTTCATGATTTTTTTTTTAGAAAACACTCTTTTACCATTCTTGAGACTTAGGGTATGTTTTTTTGACTACTTTTGGTTGTTACATGGTATTTTTTATTATCCTTTAAAAATGGCGGACCTATAGCACGGTCTTCTAAACTGCACTTTCAAAACTGGCGTGACGTATAGCTAAAACACTAATCGACCGGTTGTGACGAAATTTGGTGTAAATCTTTCTAACCGTATTGTCTAAACATGACTCTAAATATTTTTGAAAATAAAAAAAAGTATTTTTTATTGTTAAATGTAGTCATTTTTTTCGGATAATTCAATGTTTTTATTTCTAAGCGTACCATTTAATCGATTTGCAACATTTCTCACTTTTTCTTGGTTCATATTCTACGTATGAGTGTCAATGAAAGAAAGATCTCCGTTGGGTTTTTTTTTTATCAATCCTGCCTACGCTACGTGTCACGCCGTCTGAGAACACCCGCCGCAACCTGTTAAGAAGATCGTGCCATACCTCCGCCATTTTTAAAGATGAATAATTAAAAAAATGCCACGTAAAAGCTGAAAGTAGCGATAAAACATACTCTAAGCCTAAAAATGGCAAAGAAATCTTTCGTGTTAAAACGGATCAGCAATTATTCCTCGCCTAATCTCCATAACCAATTGGCCAATTGAGCTCAGATTTGGCGTACACCTCCAGTACACTCTTTTTCAACGTCGGTAGCAGAATTGAGTCGAAATAATTTTTTGTTTGTTTGTATAACTCGTACAATGTTCAGAAAAGTAGGAAAAAATGATAGTCAAAATTTGGCAGGCCGCCATTTTGAGAATGTTTTTTTTGCTGAATCTGGTACTAAACATCACAACACGCACGCAGGTTAGAAATATGTTTGATTTTTCTTCAGATTCATACAATGTTCCCAACACTGGTAGTTAATTAGGAGCGTTTTCCACGCATCGTTGTAAACAAAAGTACACAAGTAGATGATGATAAATAAATAAATGGTACTAAAGAAATTAATTTCTTTAGCTATTCCATTTTGAAAATCACCTCCAAATCAGCGCTCTAGATAACAGTAGCCTTAAAGAGACCTGGAACTAATACAAAGGGGTTTAAAGCGTGTCAAAGCGTGTCAAAGCAGCTGAAGCATTCAGCTGCTTATATATGCAAGTGTGTGTGCATGTAATACAGGGAAAGGTCATTTTGAATCTATAAAATCTATTTAATCTTCGCTGTCATCACACCCAGCTGTTTTGAGCTCAAAAGTCGAAATAGCCTGTATAGAAAAATGTTCAGATTTATCCAAAGATGATTCTAAAGGGATTGAGGTTGAGATAATGTTGAGCATGGGGATAATTGGCTACCTATAAAGATGGTCGACGAAATCGAATGAATTCGAAATTCCTGTCACGGATCTTTGCCAAGAGCCGCGGCACCGACACGATGCAAAGTAATTAGAGTCATTTTCTTTTTTTACTAGAAATCATCAAACTTTCGTCTTGACGTCACCCACTTAAGGCGATCATGTGACAGGTCCAAAAATTCGAAAGAAAGCTTTTTTGCTCTAATTGCAAAAAATGTCTGCGTGTTACATGGACCGGCTATAGTAGACTAATGCTGAATCAACACTTTCTTTGTTTGAATCGAATTAAAACTTTAAACGCGGTTTTCTCAAAACAATATTTTTCAAATTGGCTTCCATGATATCTAAAAAACTATTGAACGGATTTCGCTCAAATTTTTATGGTACAGTCAGCACATCTAAAGTTCTCACCCGAACTAGAATATTTCCGATATCTCCATATTTTTTAAGCTGAAAAAGGGGACAAAAATGACGAAACGTGCAACTTAGGGGGTTAGGCCACAGTAACGGGTATAAAATAATGTGCGAATTTAACAATTTTTTTTCGTAAGAAAACGTGATTCACTCATAAAATGAATTACACATCGATATATGAATATCAAGCATTTTCCTAATGAATATCAAGTTGTTCGTTTCAAAATGGGGGTCTCATCATATTGATACGAACAAGTGCGCATGCGCATAATGATACGAACAAGTGCGCATGCGCATAATGATGCGCAACGCGCAACTGCGCACTTGTTCGCATCAAAATGACGAGACCCAACGAACACGACCTATGTCTACTGCGCGGTCGTTTCTGCATCGAGTGCAATAAGGCACAGGTCGTTCCTTCGGAAAATGATCTCAGAAGCTAAAACAATGCAGCGAAGTAACGATCCTTGGACTGCTCCGATTGACAGATTTGCCGCTACGATTCTTATTCATTTATAAAATGGCAATGGATTTTTTTTTCCCCGTAATAGAGAGAATTGCAAGAATCGTCGACGGATTTTAAAAAAAACGACGATACCAAAAGTCTTTCTGTAGCAAACAAAGTCCATTGGGCAGTGTCACTTTTTATTTGCTGGTTTTGCAAACTTAGGAAGGATTCGCGAGTAACTCGTGTGATATTGATGTGTGTGTGTGTCTCGTGTGCGTATATATATATATATATATATATACACCACCCGTATCGACGGCCAAGTTTAGAGTGAAACGCAAATAAATAAACGGTACAAACTGCGTTCATCGTGAACGAAGTTTCGTGGAGGATTTTGAAGGTAGTCTTTTTTTTCGCGGCTTCGTAGTTTTTCACGCCTATATGCACGAGTAGAATTCGCGAAGGTGTCTCGCTCGAGTTTCCAACGACGGAATTTTTAAAATCTGATACGGGTAGAGTGAAAGAATTTTTATGATATAGTCAGGTAGTTTCGAGAAAAACGCGTTTAACGTTTTAGGCACTCTATGGCCGTGCCAGAGGTGGGCATACGTTATACGCCCAAAGACGGTGAAAAAAAATGTCTTACTATAAATCGAATAGTAATTTATTCTTATCATGATAAAGTACCGTTTTAGCGAAAAAATGAATTTTTTGAAAATTCTACTGTGGCCGTATCCCTTAGCTTGGAATCCCGTACCAAAAATGCAATTTTCGATATTTGTACTTTAGTTCCGGCGATAACCGCAGGTCTACAAATTGAAATGCCGTTTGATTTTCTTAATTTCGGATGAGCAGAACCTCTGGAATCATGGCAGCCGTCAACCAACTTTTTTTACACACGATTGTCAGCTCGTTATTTTTGTGTGATAAAATTCTGAGGGACTGTAAAAATGTCAATAAATGTGTGGTAAAAATTCAAAGATAGTCGTTTTTAATGGTTGATAAAACAAAAATTCTCAAAAAAGCGAAAAAAAATAGGCATCACGTGGAATGACTTCCTTAATAAAAAAAATCTACTGCGATTTTTTCGAAAGTAATGTTTTTATATTTATATGTATAGACCGAGGAGCAAAAAAGTCTTCAACGAACGTAGCAACGTATCCATACACATACGCAGGTTGCTTATGCTTCCCCTCTCCCTCCTCTGAATCGCTTCGTTCTCGTTCGTCTGGCGATGTCTCTTCGGGTGGACCGCAGTCTCGTAAATTCATCTTTTAAGCCCTCAGCAAAAGCGCGCGTCTTCTCGCTGAGGCGGATACTTCTTAGAGGCCGTTGAGACTCATTTATTATTCAGATTTATAGCCAGCCTCGAACTGACTCCCACAGGATCGGCAGGTCTTTGCGAATGTCTCGGCCCGTTCGAATCCTCGCGACGGCTATACAGTTATACACGTAGGAAAAGCCGGCATCGAGCCGCCGTTGCTGTTTCCTCGTTCGTTCAGCTCGCGAGGCCCTTCGACGTGCGTATGCCGGGACGGCGAATGCGCGCGAGTGAGAACGCGAGCTCTTTCGCCTTTTGCAAAATTCGACGTTTTGCATACGACACGATCTTGGTCCGCGATTTGAATGAAACCGCGCGAGCGTGGCGGCGCGACGGTATAACAAGGCGCTATCGTCGGAGGTCCGGCGATTCTCGGCATTCGAAGAAACCTGCCAGACCTGGGCCTGTCGAATTCAGGAGAACGAATTTCACCCGAGATCACCGAGCGAAACCACAGTGTCCAAATGTAAAAGGAACCCGAAGCTGCGAGCAAGTTGGCGTCTCCCTGCTCTTTCGCCATCACAAGTGCAAAGTTTGCCGAAAAAGCACGGGTACAGCCAACTTGATGGCCGCAATCGTTTTCCGGTTTACGGTTGCAGCAATGAGCAAAAAAAAATCATTGATCCAATATCATTGGTGTTGTTGAATGAAATTTTGTTGATTCAATTGTAAAATTGTTGGTGTAAATAATCGGATTTGTTAGTCCAAACAAAACGCTATTGACTTTAATAATATGATAAAATTAAAAGTTTTTTTTTTCATTCAAAAGATATATTGTTGGACAATATATTATGGAAACTAGTTGAAAAATTATCGTGAACAAATTATATAGTTTTGAATGCATTTTCTACAAAGAACAAAAAAAGCGTTTCAATTCATAACATGAATATTGTTGATTCGAGTACACAAGAAAAATTGAATTTCGCTCGTTTGATTCAGACAAAATTTCTATTGAGTAAATATGTTATTTTATTTTTTTCACCATATCCGATATTGATTTCCAAGTACATTATGCGTTAAAATATTAATACTTTATTATGATTGAAAAATATTAAGGGCGGGGTAAAGTATTAAAATTTTTTTTTTCATTTTTTTTAAATTAAATGAATGCATAATATATCAAGAATATTGTGTTAAAATTTCAAGTCGATCGGAGTAAAATTGACGAAGTTATGAGTATTTGAGTGTCTATTGCTCCATGCCGTTCTCTTCTCTTCTGCGTTTTTCAAACCGTTTTTCTGAGACTTGTCATATTTGAAGTCCGTGTGCACGATAACGCAAAATCTACTGGACCAATCGCTTTGAAATTTTGCACAGTACTTCTTCACATAATTCGCCAGGTATTGTCGAGAGCTTTTTTGTTTTTTTTAAATAATTACTAATTTTTCAACAACAAATTAGCCGATTTTTTTTTAGCGAAAATCGGGTTTTTGGCTCCCAAGTGCTACGAAAAATCGAAAAATCGAAAAAAAAAAATCCTCCTGTCATTAGCTCGAGAAACATCTCCTTTAACAAATGCATTTTGATTTTTTTGTTTCAAATGATTCTGTTGCGAGTTATGGTGCACACCGCAAACCAACTTTTTTTCGAGGCGCCTCCGGGGTTTAATTTCCACTCGCTCTATTTTGAATATTTTGCAATGCAAATTTAGGAGAATGTTGTTCAAATGTTACTTTATTATATGTAAATTTTTCAATAAACGAACACTATTCGTTACGCCAAAAACAATCTTAAAAACATGCCTTTTTTTCGCCGAATTAACTTTACCCCGCCCTTAAAAAATTACGCGAAAATAAAATTTGTTTCTTGCGCATTCGGTTGAAAAAATTCAACCAAATCATGGCCGAGCGCTACCGAAATTATAGGTGTGAGGAAACCCGTAGTTCTCGGAGTAACCGCTAGAAGCCGCACGCGCGCTCGTTTCTCGTAAGCGTAGCGCGAACCGAAAATCTACATAAACGTCGGAGAAAATCTAAAGGGTATCGATTCTTGGCCTGTGGCTAAGATCAAAGTGTAGTATCTGTTCTTGTCAGTTTAATATCTGATATTCTCTCCATGGATATTCCATTGGATATCTGATATGCTCTTCACTATTATCGTGGATGATCGTTCTAATGCTCACTTTTTTATTTAAGATTTGAAACAAATTGAAAAACTTACGACCCATGGCATATTCGTTTCGATGCAGTAAAGAAATAATTAATTCTATTAATTAAATTTGTGTACGAAATAAAAAATGTTGTAGCAACCGCTTAATTATTTCATCCGTACATCTACGGATTGTATATAGAATGATATCAATATAATATAATTTTATTTGAAGGATGATGTAGATATTCAGAGAACAGAAGAGTTTTTCAAATAAAATAATATGTTATTTAAATCAATCAGATTTTCCAATATTTTATAGTATTGTAACAATCTCATATATCGGTGGCACTCCGCAGCAGCACATTTATTTGGATCAACCAATATATTTTTTTGATTCGATTGGTTTTTTTCTCAGTGTATTGTGAATTAGTTCGGACTAAAAAGGGCGGTGGGTACGGTTGAAACCATTTTCGTAGGCAGGGTTGTGACATTATATTATATTTTTGTGTGATTTTCCAGATGCCAAAAGACTAAAGCAAGTACCAAGAAGAACATCATTATCCCAGCCGAATAATAAGAATTTTTTTTAGCCGTAACGATACTCTAATTTCTGTTGATTAGATTTTATTTCCTAGTCTGAATGATCAGAACAAGCGGAGCATTACTGCCTTGTTTGTGTAGCATTTTATATAGGGTGCCGTCCAAGAGAGAAATGGATAATGCACAAACGGTAGTCCAGACTGCTTATGTCATAACTGCTAGTCAGATTGATCCTTCCTTCAACCCAGTCCAACAAGTTTTCATTTCAAAAGTGTTTGTTTTTTCTTTGAGCCCCAAAGATGCTCCAAGTTCTATTGATTAGATTGTACTTCCTAGTCTGTTTTAGCAGAGTTTCTTTATTTCATGTTAATAACTTTTCTTTGTCATAAACGAAGCTTTATTTCATCCAAGTCCGTTATGTTTGCATGTTGAGTTCGATTCTGGTTAGGAGGGAGCGTAGGGGGTTACGTGGGGTTTACATTTCAAAAAATTGAGGTAGGAACAAAGGGATGCCTTGGACATCGCAGATGTAACAGGATCTTTGCTTTATGGAGCTGAAATCGACGATTCTATGTAAGTTATAAAATATTCTTCGTTTTATTTCTACTTAAAACTTTCATAGCATTTTTCTCAAAACACTATTTTTGAAGTCGGTGGACACGATTTCTCAAAAACTAATGCAACGATCTTATTGAAATTTAGCACGCTTCTTCAAAATAGCATTGACTAGTGATTGAACGAAGGTTTTTTTATTACAACTATTTGTACAAGGCTATACGTAGTGTAAATTGTACCAAAAATTGAACTGTTTTGCATACAACTGTGCTGAAAATTCTAATTTTTTACAAAATCCTTTGTTCAATTACAAGCTATACTTATCTGCTAACAAAAAACATTGATTTTTTAATTTCAGATAAAGCTGTTATGAGTTATCCTAACCACCACGAGGACACTTTTTTTTTCGAGGCGTTTTCGGAAACCAGGTCCCACCGGCTGAATTTCCCAAATTTGTGCATGAAATTTTTTTAAAATATCGTTGAAATGTTGCTCTTTTATGGGCTTAATATTTTGAATAAAATAATTTATATATCATATTTAAGAAATATGTTTTTTTTTGGGCATCGAAACCCACGTAACTCCTTAAATGTTGTGTCAGTTTTTAGTTTATCGTTGACTGATTCTAAAACATAAAAAGTGTGCTATGCTAACCATAAAATGAAAAAAGGCTTTTTTCTGTTATTTAAGGGGCCAGTCCACTTTGGAGCCATGAAAAAGGCAATTTTTGCGATTTTTTTTGAGAATTTTATAAAAGATATGAATATAAATATTGTTGGGCTTGATAAATAAAGTCTTGAAATACATTTTAAAAAAACTTTAATTCATATTTATTAATTTTTAACTACAAAAACTATAGTTTAACGTAACGCCTCAAAAATAGGTCGGCTCGGTAGCTCTATAACAACTCGGCAAAGGCTTGTCTGAAAAAAAAAATCAAAGTCCATTAGATTCAGTATGACACCAGCTACAAAATGACCCTCGGATATAAAGTTTTATCAAAAAAGTAAAAATAAAAAAATGGCAGATAAAAAACGAAAAAAGTAAAAAAACGCCGTTTTTCGCAGTTTTTCGCAAAAAAAGAGTAAAAATCAAAATTTTAAAACCATCGAGGGTGATCTTGTTGCGAATCATGTTTACAATATGTGGTTTAAATTTCAAGAGAATCGGTTTATTAGTTTTAGAGATACGATGGAGCTAGATTTTGGAAACGTTGTTTCGTGAAAAACGCGTTTGAAGTTTATACTATGATCGGCCGAGCGCGCTATACGCTCAGGTAGACGAAATGAGTTCCTGACGTTCAGGTAGAAAAAAATACTTAGAGAGCTCGGATTTTCATAAAATGTTGACACAATATTTCTGAATGTATTTACTTACGAAAACAGTTAAAAAAAATTGATTTTTTGAAATTTTCCAAGTGGACTGGCCCCTTACGTGTAATAAAACTATATTAAAAACATTTTGTCCCCGACTGTTTGCGTCTGTGACAACTGATTCCCGTACCCGAGTCAGTTGTAACAGAGGCTCGTTTCTAAATTAATCTCGTCGGACAACTATCGTACCTGGAATTCAAATTGTAGTGTTCATTTAAAGATAGATAAACACGCTTTTATTTGTATATTTCCCTCAAAGCTTGGTCAGATAATGGCGACGCTACGGACACCATAGAAGAAGAATTGTTACAACCGTGCCCAGTCTACCCAACTAGTTGCTCGCGTTTCCAGACTACAAACGAGGCCATAATACGAATGCAGTGGATAGGCCAACCCCCGTTCGAAGCACCCATTCAGTCTGGAAATCTCGCTAAACGAATCTTCCCTCCGTATACGAGGAACGAGGCACGTGGCTCCTCTCTGACAATAGTCAAGTGATCAAAGTGCAACTTGTAACCAACGACTCGAGAGTTTTTCCGATCTTTTGTACGATTTCGAAGACTCCGCGTGCTCGAGGATTCGGATTCGAGATTGAAGGCACTCAGACGGAGGATTAGAGAGACTCGTCGCATGAGCGTGCATGAGGCAACGCGAGAGCCTCGCGTTCACGTAAAATCGAAGTATACTATACACGGAGGAGGGAAAAAGCGCGAGAGCGAAAGAGGCAAGCGGATGGACAGACGGACACGAGGCCAGACAGTATCAGATTGATCTCGGAGCGAGTGAACCCAATTACCCGCGCGCACCGACAACCAGATTTATTGTCCCGGCGGGGACTTGACTGAGGGATGCGTTGCCCCGGTGGCTGAGGAGCTCACAGTGGCCCAGAGATCGAGCCGTTTCCGTTTGGCTTCTCGTGAAGGACCAAAGGAGAGAAAGGCGTAAGCCCCTTCTTCAGCTTCTTGAGGCTTCTGTTTGCACATTTCAACGGCAAAACTTCGAAGGAGAGAAATCGAGCAACGTGATATAGCTTCGAGAGATTACACTTTCTCACCCTCCCTCTCTCTCTCTCTCTCCCTCTTTCTCTCTCAGGCTCTGTCTCTCCTCGCGCGAACCAGAGGGTGTCAAGGGTTTCTCGCTTCTCTGCGCCCAATTATCAAGCTATTGACAGCGACCTTTCCCCGCGTGTTCTGTCTCGAAAGACTACCGCGAAGGGAAGTGACGCTTCGGTAGCCGCGCAAAAGAGTTTCGCGCCGCGTATGACTTTCGCCACCGCGAAGCAACGCCAGATAGCATCGAATCTTACTCTCCTACCTTCGCCGTATACGAACGCTCGGATTGTACCCGCGAATCATAAACATTCTATAATTGACATGATTTATTGAAGAATATACGCGAGTTGGAAGATTGTTGTTTCGATTTCACGAACGCACCCTTAACGCATCGGTCACGCGATACTCGGTCCGACCGTATCAAATGGCTCGCGATATCATCGATCATCGACCTCGTCATCTTTATCTTCAAGTTCGCGGAGCAACATCGATTCTTCATTTTCAGCCATTTTCCCCGTTTTCATCTCAGGCTTTGATGCTCGTCGAGACGTCAGGGATTCTCCCTTTCAATCCCCTCCCCCGCCCCCCCCCCCCACCACCCCGATCGTGAAGCTGAAAGAATCAAGCACGCCGGGGGGAACGAGACCCCCGCGCCGGGAGAGAAGAGTACGCGAATCGAGGGTGAAACGAGACGTGAAGAAGGATGAGATGCGCGCAGGACGAGAAGGACTCTTAAGTGTACGCGCCTTTGGACGAAGATTCGAGCTGCGCAGGTGGCTGTCACCGCAGGCAAACATACATTACCGCGAAACACACGGTGAAGAGAGAGAGAAGTGGACACAGAAGCGAAGAACGGAGATCGTGGGAGAGGAAAAGATAAAGAGAGAGGGGAGAGAGAGAGAGAGAGAGAGAATCGAGGTAAAACTCTTTGGGAATCGCCGCCCGACTGTCCGATGGACCACAACGAGAATCAGAGTCTCTCTCTTTCACTCTCCCCAGCTATACTAACTGACGCCTTAGAGGGCACTGATTGAAGTATTTATTGCCTCGCGTAGGGCCAAGCCGCCTGAGCCCTTCTCGGATACCTCTCATGCCGGTGTAATGATCCGCTTTGCATGCAAACGTTACCACATGGGGAAAGAGACGGAGAAGGAATAAAAGGAAAATAGGGAGAAAATAGAGCGCATCTACTAACTGTTCGCCTTGTCTTCGTCTCGTCCACTTTGTGGTTGTCGACGTGAGATATCCGTTTTGCTGCGACACGGCCATACCGTTGCAAACAGTGATGAGCATACTCGGTCATGGTTCGCACGCTTGGTCTCTTGCAATTCGTGCTGGATCGTCACCAAAGTATCCTAAATTGTTCGCGATTTCAGTATCCTGTTTCTATAAAATATTCACGGTATTTGGCATTTTCTTTCAACATAGTATTCCTAATATTGAGTACTTCGTTGCCATTGAGGAAGGGCACCAATGGGACGGGAAGAAAAAGGTCGTTTTTCCGATTTTTTTTTGTATTGTTGATTATTTATTTGGGATTTAGAAAAAAAAGTATGCTGTTAAGCGTACATTAAACTTATTTCGTGTAAATTTGTATGGAAAGAAATTGAAGATTAACTACGGTATTGAGGTGTAACAGAGCCTTTGTATAAAAAATGTGGTTCAATGGCCGGATCGATAGCTTGATAATGGTTGGGGTGAAAAATAACAATAAAAAAGTTTTATAGTCGACTTTTCACCAATAGTTGAAATTTCAATCATTCGAATATCTATGAGAAAAACATCGTAGCGGTTTAAACTTTTGTGAGTTTCTTTGGGATACTTTGAGGTAAATGAAAAATGAAAACTATCTTTCGATTGTTCATTATTTGTACAGTTATCCCCAGTTAAACGAAAAATCGTGAAAAAGTATTTTTTGATCTGTTGTTGAATGAAAATTTTCGAATAAAAAAAAATTTCACGACGAGACAATGAGAGCAACATATCGAGAATACTCTGAAGCGAGAAATTTCGGATTTTTTTTTTCATATCCTTTAATTTTTGTGCCTAGTGCAGCTAGTCATGATTCCGGCCAAGTCGAGAGAAATCGTTTGAAGGTAAACGCGATTGGAAGTTTTAGTATACGTAAATCGTTAAGCAACCTGCTCTCACTAAATATTCTGCAACTGGATCAATTCTCAAACTTTAGACTTGATTTTTTTCACGCATTATCGAATATGTATACTTACGTTGAGAAAATGCAGGAAAAAATCGATTATTTTGACTCATCACAGTGGTGTCCTGCCTTAAATGGTGATGATATTTCGTATTTTTTGTCTACTTTCTCATTTCACTAATGACTCATTTGCAGGAATTTGTAGCACATAGAAATTTTATAACCTTGGAAACGCATAAATAATTACTAGGGTGGCAATGGATTTCCACAAGAGTTGATAAATGACGTAGCGCTCAATTATTTCAAAGTATTTTTACTGTGAAATATTGAGATAAAATACTCAAATATTTAGTTATCCAGTGTAATTTGTAATGTCGATGAAATAAATAACTATTAAAATAACCTAATATTCAATTTTGCAATAAATAACTCGTTGGCATCCCCCTAATGACCGATTTAGTCAACCATTTTATTTTTTATTTCATTGTGAAGGCTACTTGCATCTGACACTTATGAGGGTACTCCTCAAGGGGCTATCTTTGAAGAATATCATTATCATTTATATCAATATAATTTTATCTTGCAAAAATCGATAGTTAAATCTTTAAACCCGTTTTTCTCGAAATGAGATTTTTCAAATTTGCTGACATTGTAATATTATCCGATTGACTTGAAATTTGAACTGAGTACTCTTGAATATATTTACTCTACAATGACGTAGGACATTTTTGATTGGATGAAAGTTGACGATTTGGCATTGAAAAAAACGACTATTTTATAGGCAAGAAAAAATACTTTTTTTTTCATAACTACGCCAGTTTGTTAGATTCTGATATTTTTCGAAAATCCTACGTCATTGTACAGGAAATACTTTCCAGTTTAACGACGTTTTTTCCTTTTTCGTTTTCAGCTACTCAATCGGCCGGAATTATGTCAACAGTGGAGGAACTTTTTTTTTGCGCCTCCGAAGGCACGCATAAGTCGCTTGGATCTCAATATTTTGCTATGAAAAAAGTATGTCACATAGGTCAAATATAGCCTAATATATCCTTAATTTTCCGAAACATTTCATTGAGTACTTTTCTTCCGAAAAAATTCCCGAAAAACACCCAAATTTTCTGCGTTCACACTGGTATACCCCCTTAATGCGTGTGAATGAGCCATCGATCCTAGCACGGTGACACAAAATGTGCGGCACGAGCTGAATGTACAAGCCCAAGAGCAAGCGTACGATGATCTTGGCCTTACTTTCCCTCATCGCTACCTGGCAGACGGGATCCGGGCGGCGCACGCTCCTCTCAGTCGCAATGTGATAAAGACCGAGAAAAAGAGGAGGAAGGAGCTCGAGCCACTTCTTTCGCCCCTTTTGGCCTTCGGATTTGCTCCCGTCTAATTATCCCGTCTATTGCGAGAGCTCTTGCCTTTTCGCGCGTTCAACCCCCGTAAAACAATAACAATTGGATCTTTCGCACTTATTATATTTCGAAATCTCATTTTAGCGAATGAGATCTCCGCCGTACAAGCGCCGTTTCCTTTTACGTGAGTGATTTATTTTCTTGTGAAAATAAATCAGTAGGTCTAAGTATTGCAATTGATCCTTTCGTAGATGTGGTTGATACAAAATCGTTTGTCCAGTTCCAAGGGAACTTAGAGGTTTATTGTATACCTGCAGCATTTTCGAAAAACCGATTTTTTCATAATTGTTCATTATTACCTTGACTTTTTAAGAGTCTTTAAGGGGTTATGCCTAGTTGTTACAGTCGAAAAATGTTCATCCTCGAAATCAATATATTTTGGTATTATATCATTTTATAAGTATTCCCTGACAATTTTAAGGTGGTCGGATCAATATTGACAGATGTTGACGCCCGTAGAAACGCTCGGCGCGTCGTTCGAAATTTTAAACGCTTTTTCTCCAAAGTACTTTTTCGAAGCCAGTGAGCAAAATATCTCAAGAACTACTCCATTGATCTATCCGACATTATTTAGGCTTTTTTTACACGTAAAAATATGGTATTTGATTGAAGGATTTTTTTGGGAGCTATACGTTCGATTTTATGAACGAAAAATGTACTCACTTTGAACGCGCTTTTTTTTAAAGTCGTTGTTTAATAATTTAATTTAATTTGATATGAGATAATCTGCTTCAGAATGGCATTGTTGACCGTAAAATACATTTTCGAGAGGTGGTTCCCGGACATCGACTGTGAATGGATTATAGTTAAATATTTTGACACAAAATAATAACAGAGAGTTCTTTAGATGATACTTTTTCAAATATTTCATTTTTGTAAAAATTTATGTTCAAAATTTTCTATGAAAAAAAATAAAAAAAAGAGCTGTTTTTTATTGTTGCAGGTAGGCATAACCCATTAAGGTAAAAACTCATTCCGAAATCTCACTGAGGAACGGAGTCTTGAGGGTGACCGTGCGTGCGAAGGTATTGGCTAGAGCGTAAGTACAGTCATATTAGTTCTTTTTCTTCTTAAAATTACATCCTTTGGGACGGTCAGCATGATAAATTAAACCGATTTAAATATTTTTTAATGCATTCTTTTTTAGACTCGAAAAACAGATTACCTAGAGCTTGTCGGGCGATTTTTTCTTTTTCATGCCGTAAAGCGGGGTAGCTTTGGGACGCTTTTTCAGGTTTTTTTTACACCTGTCAACATATATTAAGCTAGGTAACTGAGAGGTAAGTGTTATATGAAGTAAACCTTCTTTCAAAATATGGGCACGATTTGACTCTACAACCAATGACATCGTCCTAAAAATCCCTTATCTTTGTCTCAATCTTATCCCATGAATTGGGGTAACTTTGGGACAGTACTGTTTTTGCTTGGAAACACTAGGGAAAAATCAATCTTCAATAGAGACTTAAAACACCATTTTTAAAACATTTACAAAAGGTTTTATTCCAAATTTGTACACAATTTTTACAAATTACAGTAATATTTTTAAAATATGAGGATTTAACATACCTACCATGCTTGGTTAGGAACAATAGACAAATTTTCATAGAGAGCTAAGAAACATTTTAATATAAATGAATTACGCAAGTGAATTTAAAACTTGTTCATAAACAGTATTAGTTCTTGAACTTTGTAAATGTCCCGTCGGCCAATTCCAGTAGGCTGGTCGATTTTCTTGACGATTTCTTCCTTCGAATTAAACATTTCTCCAGGCTTAGTCGGCCATTTCCGTTTTTTCATCGCAGAGATAAGTACTTCTTGTCATTTTTTATCTCAATGTTACCAATGTTACTCAAAGTCCCAATGTTACCCTACTCAGTGCTGTAAATTTAAAACTTTCAAGT
This sequence comes from Ophion obscuratus, assembly GCA_964007375.1. Lineage (NCBI taxonomy): Eukaryota > Metazoa > Arthropoda > Insecta > Hymenoptera > Ichneumonidae > Ophion > Ophion obscuratus. The sequence goes on from OZ023317.1 coordinate 43,380,611, forward strand.
TATAAAATTAAATAAGAGAGTTAAAGGTATAAATAAAACTTCAAATAGATATCAAATCATGTACTTTTAAATACACATACCTGCTGGTAGTGAAATGTTTCCAGTTTTTCGAAGGCGAATGAAAGTTTGAACACGAACTAAAAACGCTACAACGAACGGTGAAAAACAAGATGGACTTCCATCGGACGTCGGTATAACTACAGCTTCGAATATTTGCCGCGAGGCAAATACCAGCTATACCAAATAAGCAGCACATACCAGCGTATACAGTAGCGGTGATTGGGCGCCAATTCATAAGGCGTGGTGTTGGTGGGAAATTCAAAAGTAGAATGTTGTGCGATGTCCCAAAGTTACCCCCGTTTACGGTAGTCCTCTGAAGGACGAAAATGATAATTGAAAAATAGATTTGACTTCAAAACGTGATAATATGTTGTCTTTTTCGTAATTCAAAAAATTAGCTCCACACATTATTATTATAATATTTTTTGCAAGGGTCATCTAAGTTTTTCCCAAAAACCTCGATTTTCAGGCCGGCTGGCGGTGCGTAACCCGCTAAGGTAGTACTGGAAGGTTGACTAGTCAACAGAAAATCTATAAATCATTGAATCTGAAAACAGGAAAATGTAATGCACTTGGGTATAATAATAAACATGACACAGAAAATCATTATTTGAGAAGTGCATGTGATAACTGTTCGTATTATAGTTTGGTAAGTGAAGTAAAATCGCAATCAGATTTGACTTGAGTTGTCACAGGCCGCCATTTCATAATTCTGGCAATATCCGTGGCAGCGCTGTATTCAGGTGCTTTCGATACAAGTCAAACAATTGTTTGTTTACCGTATGTATAATCGTGTGTTGTAGTGTATGTGTAATGTGCAGATTGTAACAAGAGAGATGGCAGACGCTAATCTAATCATGAACTATCATTATTTTCATTCCAAAGTCCGATCTGCACGCATTCCCTATATGATGCGAGTCAAATGCATTGATGTCGTGAATTAATGACTATTGTATTTAGGCGGTGAGGCCTGCCGAGTTTTCGCGGACGTCATTTTTTACGTCTCTACTACAGCATACAAAAAAATCGTTTTTTTTTTTCTAATGAGGAGGTTCGTGCACGTACTCACTTAACATACATCGACTGTCAGCAAGTGTGAACAGCCAACGTGGAGCGTGTGAGCTTGAGGTATTCAACATGACCAATGCAGTGCTCATTGGGATCATTGAAGGATCATTGCGCTGATCCCACAGATCACGATGATTCTCAATGATCCCAATGATCATGATGATGATCACGATCAGCGCATTTATCGACAGCAGCGACTTGACGTGACCGCGGTAAATCAGGTGTTACCGAAACGACAATAAACACCAAACCGCGATCAGGTCCAAATTGTTAGGTCCAAAAGTCTCTCGCTGCTCGTGACCACAAATCACGGCTTAAATACACGCGCGGCTGAAACCGCATACGGCGATGGACCTCGTCTACTCGTTACATCGGGTTAGCCAAGGGGAGGATGCAGATTATCACGAGTGCAAGAAGTCGAAACTCCGCGTGAGCAGGTCCCGAAAGAGGATGTTAAGAGCGTGATGCGCGATCCCTCCCGCGGGGGGCTCCTTGGCTTCGAGCGAGCGGTCGTATAATTATATTATTACCGAACTCCCGTAGCTCATGACTCGCGAGCCAATTTGTCTTGGCCGACAACGACAACACACGAGAGCCCAGGACGCGTACAGGCAAAACGTGTAATTTTCGACAGCAGCAGCCCGAGCGCGGCAAAAGGTGCCCTCGAAAATAAAGGACGCATCCCCCACCGCGAAAATATGGATATGGAGCAAACTGGGTAGGGACGTGTCCTTGAGATCGGGGCGCACGGCGCACTGGGAGCGGAAAAACAAAAATGGGTGAAAGGATAACGAGGAGGTTTCCAGTTGGAATAGCCGTGAAAACATTGACATAGGGATTCAATGGGATTCCTATACTTGTTATCAGTTCCTGATAGGGATCCAATGGGTCGTAGCGTTGGATCCAGGTACCAAAACGTCACGCTCGGATATTGGATTCTAATCGGGATTGCCCGTTGGAATCCAATGTACGAATCCAATTTGAATCCTTAAGGATTTCCACGTTATCGAACAGAATCTGATACGATTCTTCATGGATCTCATCGCATTCTGTGCGGTGAGTTTCCTAAACCAAATATATGGATACACTAAATGGGTGGATGTTGAAAAAGTATAAATGTTATCTCAAAATAGTACACATTACTTTAAAAAGTATACCTTAAGGAAGAGCTTTTTTAATTGCGTAAAAAGTATATCTTAAGGGGTCTTCTCACTTTAAACGCTAAAAAGGCTATTTTCATCATTTTTTTGGTAGGTTTATATTATAGATGTTGATATAAAAGTTGTTACACTTAAGAAATGCACTTCCGAAATACATTTTTTTCAATTTATGTTTTTATGTAACCCAAAAAAACTTTCAACACGTTTTTCTCGAAACAATGTTTTTCGACGGCTTGTCGATAAAATCTTCGAAACTACTGAACCGATCGTTATGAAATTTTAACCACATATTCTTCATAACTATAGCTATAGCACATATGAAGGATTTTTTAAATTTAGATGTTTAATATTTTTGTTTGCCAAAAAAACGATGAAAAAACGTTTTTTTTTTCGTAAAGTGTACGCTATTTTGTTATCTTCGTATATATAAAAAATCGTATGATATGCGGTATAGCCATTAACATACTGTTTTTTCTTTCGGATGATCCATCTCCGAGATTTCATCAACAGCGCTGACCTACAATTTTTTTAGGACATTTTTTAAACCACCGTTTTCGTCTACAAATCGTGACTTAGATAAACAATTTAAAAAAAAATGTACTTCGAAAGGGTATTTATTAAGTGTAACAACATTTATATCAATATCTATAATATAATCCTATTAAAAAATTCATGAAAATAGCCTTTTTTAGCGTCTAAAGTGAGAAGACCCCTTAAGGGATATCTTTTTCAACTGCTTAAAAAAGTATATTCTATATGACCACTGTGAGGGGTCGCAAAATCCGTTTTTTGCTCGTTTTCTCACAGTATACATAATCAAAAATAAGTGAAAAAATATTCAAGTTAAAATATTGAAAATTGACCAAATTACATACGATGTAGTGAGAGCAGGTAGCGAGACGATTTGTACGTACTAAAACTTTCAATCGCGTTTTTCTCGAACCGACTTTTCTCGACCTGGCCGGAATTCTAGCTGTAATTGTCCGGTTGTCAATGTATAAAACCAAAATTTCCGTACCTCCAGTAGCTATCCTTGTACGTATTCAATTTTATTTTCAAAATGCACTCTTTTTTTGAGCCGGCGAAAATAAGTAAAAAATTTCCCAAAATTACACTTTTTTTAACACGCGCTATTTTGTGATTTTTTTCCTCTTGAACCGCTACTTACAACGAGAACTACATTTATATAGATTAGAAAGAAAAAAATTCTTTTTATTTTTCAGACCAACCATCGTCAAGTTATCGTTGGACCACATTTTTTATACAGTGGCTCTATTATACCTCAATAACGTTGTTAATATTTATTTTTATTTAACTAAAATGTACACGAAACGAGTTCGATGTATGCTTAATAACATCCCTTTGTCCAAATTCCAAATAAATAATCTAGTAGACAAACAAGAATAGAAAAAAAATACTTTTTATGCCCGCCACAGTGGTGTCGTCTCTTAAAAATCAATTTGAATCACATCACTAAAAATACACTGTAATTATCGTTCGTTATTTATTTTACTGCACTCTAACATACTATCACCACGTTATGTTTCAACACGCCAGACTTTTATCTCGTGACTTTTCACACATTTTCTATTAGAACGTGGTAAGAATTTGCAAACGGCGTTGATTGGGGAATAGTGCAGAATCCAATTGGACCCCGATGAGGACTCCCTATGTGCTCCCTAACGAATTTCTATAGAAATGTGGGTGCATCTTGGGACTCTCCAACAAATTTCTCACGGGACCACGAAAGTATTTTGTTTCAGGAGTTCCAACAAATTCCGGTTGACAATTTCAAATAAAAAAATCTACTGATAATACACAGTGCAACTATCTCGTGGCACTGAACATGTAATCAGACATTTCGGATCACAAAAACTAGGTACGTGTGAATATCCATCCATCCATCCATCCATCCATCCATCCATCCATCCATCCATCCATCCATCCATCCATCCATCCATCCGTCCGTCCGTCCGTCCGTCCGTCCGTCCGTCCGTCCGTCCGTCCGTCCGTCCGTCCGTCCGTCCATCCATCCATCCATCCATCCATCCATCCATCCATCCATCCATCCATCCATCCATCCATCCATCCATTCATCCATCCATCCATCCATCCATCCATCCTTTACACTACATTACAATTTTTAACCGCAGATGTACACTACATGTCATTCGGCATTTTTCAATCAATCACAGGCATTTAGCATGTCGCAGCTACCCCCACTCTATTACAACACCGAGGCAGTGGAGTGGGGGTAGCGTTAGTTTCGTGTGACATCCAGCCAACTCAGACCCCTATATCCAGCCAACCTGAACGAACATATACACTTTTAAAAGCATTTTCAATGCGAAATTCTCTCACAACGTAAATCGAGAAATACTGCGGTATCCACTTGGATTCCAATATGGACTGCCTGCGTGCGGCGTCCCTATTAAATCTCTATTGGGATATGGTTGGATCCGTGAACTCCCCAACAAATTTCCACACGGGTATTAGATCAGTTGCAACTAACGCATGCGTATCTCGCTCATCGTTCATTTCTTCGCCAAAAGCAGGACTGGATCTTCGGTCCCGAAGTAATGTGTATACTTCGTCCATCCGTAGAATGATGAATCGCTTTGGGCAGTAGAGAGGCGGCCAATCATACCCATAGGGTATCCATGCGTCTCCTATCCTCCTAGCAAGACTTTGGGGCCTTCAGAAAGAAAGAAAGAGCGGTAGCGAGAGAGAAATGGAGCGAGTGGAAAAAAAGAGCAATTAAGTACGTAGAATAATTATAAATACATTTGGATCCTCCGGTAATAACGGGCTGCGTTACGAATTCTTGCAAATACGTACGTCTCAATTAGGTCTTGGGGTTATTTAATTGGGACAGTTTGCCGTGGAATGCGAGCAAACGATTGGTGACAAAGGCAAGATGCAACGCGCAGTGGACCATTGGCCTGTTCGGTCTCCCTCCAGGCATCGAGAAGCCCGATCCCCTTCGGCCCCTCTTGCCGGAACGAGGCAAAAGAGTAATTACAGTGGAATTAGAGCAGGTAATTTTCAGTGCGCGAATTACGCGACGAAGAAACACGATTCGCGAAGAATGTAAAGTACTCGATGGACATTCTTACGGTGCATAGCGGACGACTTTAACTCTCATGGGTGCGGTTCTCCCTTCGCCAAATGGCCATGGGTGCCCAGGGAAAGAAGCTGCGACTTTCAACTTTTGCTGTGCCGCTTTTTCTTTTTATCTTTTTCTTGAAACCGTTTCCTTACCTTTCCCTCTCTCTCTTCTCTCTCTCTCTCTCTCTCTCTCTCTCTCTCTCTCTCTCTCTCTCTCTCTCTCTCTCTCTTAACTATACTTCATTCTTTATTTTGCTCCAAAGTTGCTTTGTACCAGCCGAGTAAAAACGAAGAATGAATTTGACACGACTTTTGCAGCTTCCTTTAGCTCCTTCACCTCTCTCTTCATACATAGGCACACATACGTATATATATACAAGCTAAAACCTCCTTTCCTCGTAAATAAATATATACATATATAGGTGTATAATTGTGCGTCCTGTTATTTGTGAAGGTCGGCGCGGTCGTGAGGTTCAATCCCACGAGACGTCCACTCCGTCGCAACATTTATTTTTATTTCTTAACCGAGAGGGCCGCAGGTGCTAACTAAATTCGCCACTAATCAAAAAGGGCTCCCGAACGAAACGAGTAATTAACGCACATAATTCTTCGAGACTTCTTCAACTGGATAACTTTTGATAGCGAAAATTGCCGGATTTGTAGGGTGTGGGAAACAAGACGAATTAAAAAAGACCTCAATATCGTGAATAGGAGGAGCGAGCCTGCATTGATCACGTTGATTCTTGGGTTGAATCAACGGAAGATTCTCTGCATCTGTGATAGAAAATTCTGCACAGAGTGCGCAGAGTACTGGGACTGGGGACACTTTTTCCCTCCTTTTGTTTTTTACCCTACATTCCCTTACTTAACATAATATTCCACATGTCTTGGCACTGATAGCCGTGAAATTTTAGGGAATAATCAGTATAATAACGACTAAGGTTAGTTTATAAACGTTGTAAATATCCCACCAAAAAAAGAGGAAGAGAAAAAACACACAAAAGTACGGTGTGAAGGGGCCATTGTACGGTGTGAAGGGGCTATCAATTGGGACTAATTTTTTTTTTTTTGGTGGACGCACTGTAAAGGTCACCTCCACTTTTTTAAATGGAATACATTTGGAGTACATGGAAAATGGAGTACATTTTCATTCTGTACAATGGAGTACATTTTCATTCAACCATCTTGTGGAGCACTTCAAGTCGCATACAAAACATTAGGGGGTGAAAGTCATTCAGGGTCATTCAAGGTCAGTATCGATTATACAAATCTAGATAAATAGGTGACCTTGAATGACCTTGAACGACTTTGACCCCCTAATGGTTTGTATGCGGCTTGAGGTGCTCCACAAGATGGTTGAAAAAATTTACTATTCCATTTAAAAAAGTGGAGGTGACCTTCACTGTGCGTCAGCACTGCCACCGAAACAAAAAAAAATTGGTCGCATTTGATGGCCCCCTTCACACCGTACAACTTTTGACTTGAAGATTTTTTTGTGACGTAGACAATTACCGCGTTATTTCGGGTGGCAGAGATAAGAGGGACACCCTGTATATGGGTGACCGAATCCCTCTTGTATGGGTGACTCGACCCGGGGGGAGCATATCTCCCATATACAAGGGACACATGATACCACTGCCTACATCTTCAGAATCAGCAATGTAGACGTGCATTGCAAGATGTTAAAATTGTTATACTTTCATTTAATGTTCATTAAAGCTTCGTTGTCACACTTGGAAAAACATGCTTGTCACGGTGGATCAATTTGACCCTTTGTGGCAGCTGAGTCGTTTAGACCCACAGTGACTACGAAGAGTTAAACGGACATTTATCAACAGTTTCATCATAGTCAAATTACAGCCTCTTTCATAATCTAAATCAAGGTTTAATACCTCTTATAACTTATTTTAACTCCCTTTAATTGGAAATCTACTCAAGTATTTGTTTATTTTATTTTCATTAAGTTCGTCTTTTATTAACTTGAAGATGTTAACTTTACTTATATCAAAACAATCAACATTTGTAAGTGGCATCTATAATGAAATCTGTTTAGTCAAAAACACATAAATATCTAAGAAATTAAACATATTATTATTTATACTTTAACGAAATGTTTTGTTTCTATCAAATAATCTTAAATCTTTTAGGTATCATTATATCGTAACGGTAATGAAGTATTTTCTTTTCTCATTAAATTAATGATCTTTCTTAAAGTTACATATCTCTTTTGCATCTACTTTTTGATTTTACACTTTCTCAATGAGTTCAGAAACTCAATGCTAATTATTCTCTTTGACGATGATTTAAGCTTTGGAGCAGGCAGTTTCTGCACACCTTGATATTTAGCGATTGCATTAATGTCATCTTGAAAAGGCCACTTGAAACGTTTTCTGAGAGAAAACAAAAACAATAACTAAGGGACACTTGATCCGGAGGATCAAATCTCTCATAAGAACGTGTGCCAAGTGTCCCCTAACCAGGTTGCAGTAAAAAAGGTATATTTAGAAAAAAGCTATTTAAATTCAAGTGTTTATGGGCTAAACTGTAAACTACATCTATAATCACTTGTATTAATGACTTAAGGGGTCCACCTAGTCGGAATTTTCTAAAAAATCGATTTTTCGTTTTCGACGGATTCTTATAGTATAACATTTCAAAAATATTCTCTGAAGATTTCAAGTAAATCCGTTGAAATTTGGGGGAGCTATGAGCGTTTACAGGTAGGTCTGATTATTGCTTTACCGTTACAGGTAAAAACTTTTAAGGCGTTTTTTCTGAATGACTTTTTCAGTATTGGTGACCAAAATATCTCAAAAATAACTGAACCGATCTGCTTCAAATTTCACAGACATTTATGGTATATCAAAAGGCAGTCCTTAATCGAAGGATTTTTTTTCAATGCATACTTTTTTTTACGTCAAGGAAAATAGAGTTTTTTTCATCGAAATTTCAACGATCACTTTCGATCGGCGAGAATTTTTTCAAAAATCATTATTTTTATTGAATCCTTCGATTAAAGACTAGATAATGTGGTACAAAAACTAAATTCATTTGGTTTTTTGATTTCATATGATTTGTTCCCGCGCAGGAGTGGTCACCGCGAAGGCCCATTTTGCGCAGCTGTCTGTGCAATTTACTGTATCTCCGTCGTTTATAAATATTTCCAAATAAAAAAAATTGTCAAAGATACTTAAAATTTATAAAAAAAGTTAAAAACCTGCACACATTTCAAAAAAAAAAATTCACGAAAGCACCTCTTTTTTCCGGCTGCGAACCAGGTGTAACCCGTTAAGGGGCCAGTCCACTTTGGAGCCATGAAAAAAAGGCTATTTTCGCGATTCTTTTTTAGGATTTTATAAAATATATGAATAATAAAGTTCTTGGGCTTGATAATTAAAGTGTTAAAATATATTTAAAAAAAATTTAATTCATTTTTATTAATTTTTAAGTACAAAAACTATAGTTTATATATATATACGCCTCAAATATATATATATATACGCCTCAAAAATATATACGCCTCAAAAAATATATACGCCTCAATTATATATATATACGCCTCAAAAATAGATGGGCTAGGTAGCTCCATCACAAGTCGGCAACGGCTTGACTGAAACAAAAAAATCAAAGTCCATTAGACTCAATATGACACCAGCTACAAAATCACCATCGGATATAAAGTTTTATCAAGAAATAAAAATATGGCCGATGATCAACGAAAAAGTTTAAAAAACGCGTTTTTTTCGCAATTTTTCGAAAAAAAATAATAAAAATCAAAATTTTAAATTCATCGAGGGCCACCTCGTTGCGAATCATGTTTACAATGTGTGGTTCGAATTTCAAGGGAATCGGTGTATTAGTTTTAGAGATACGTTCGAGCTAGATTTTAAAAACGTTGTTTCGAGAAAAACGCGTTTGATGTTTATACTATGAAAAACTTTTACCTAAACTCAATCGGCAATTCCTGCACCGTACAAAAACCCTTCTGATAGCTCATCATCGTCGACTTCTTCGTCTTGCTTGCTTTCGATTTGTTGAAATTTTCAAAGTGAACTGGCCCCTTAAACACCCAGAACAACTTTTCCAAATAATAGTATAATTAAAATTAAAGTTTACGAAAAATATTTATCTGCCGCACCAAACACCAAGCCGTCCGCCATTTGCAAAGCTGTCAAGTCTGACAGACGGCACTACTTTGGAAAGTTTGTTGACACCATAGACACCTAGTGTTGCCAGTTGAAAGCAATGCAAAGTTCATAGAAGTTTTGTAGATGTCGTGTGCCGAGTCTCCCATAAGTATCGAGTGTCCTCAGTCTCCCCTATGCTCGTTCGACTGCCCAGCTTGGCAACCTGTTCATTTTGCGTTACAGCGAAAGAATCCAATCGTTCCGAAGACATTTTCGAAAGAACGGTAAATAATCGATCCTCGTGAGATGACGAAGTGGAAGATAAAAGTGGAGAAAGTGAGATCTGTGCACACGTTGGCGCGATGATGACAATCGACGACCGGTGTGTTCAGACTGGCGGAGGGGTGTGTCGCGGTATGTAAGCAATTTCGCGACGTTCAATGGGAGTAGGCGCGTCGATAATTATACTCACATCTGTTGGCGTCACGTATGGGAAATCGAACTCACAACGGGCGAGGAAGTGCTCGGGGGAGAGGGAGGACCAGTCGCGACAGCGGCATGACAACCGGACATTCAATTACACGGGTGCACCCGAGCGAATAATGATAAAATGTACTTTTGCGTGCGGTAGCGCGACGAGGTAATTACTAATTGCCCGATCACTGTGCCGCCGCGATCTCTGTTCGCTGGAAACGCGCTCGCCTCGCCTTAAACGATATTCGCCGCGTTCCTCTCGACAGTTGCCAGTTCCGCACAACGATAACCCCTCATTGCGCACGCGCACTTATGACAGGTACTCGGTAAACGATTTTTCATGACGAGTCTGACGATTCGACGAGGAGAACAGAAACGTACACTAAGAGAAAAGTCCATGGTATGTACAAAAAAACGCCCATGGTAAAAGAGGGGATAGTGAAATTCGCTGTTGTTTATTGACACTGCAATCATAAAATGGTTAACATAACTATATAAGCGAAAAGTGTAGATAAAGATGCGATTTGGATGCGTGTTTGACTATCTAATAGCCCGAAATAATTATTAACTATTGTGAAAGGCCGTGTCTGTATTGAAGAGGCGATTTATATATATATATATATATATATATATATATATATATATATATATATATATATATATATATATATATATTGATCGCCTCTATTGTGAACCGTTCAGCCTCAAATTGTGACACAATCTTTTCAAGTATATTTTTTAATAATTAATCGAAGGTTTTTTCTCACCGATTAATATTTTGTATTTTATAAACAATTTAAGGCCTAAATTTTGGTTGAGAATCGATTATTTTTTTTTGCGAAGCCGCCATTTTGTCAAAAATTATTATTTTTCTTATTCTTTCGATCAATTACAAGACAATCCATTATATTAACGAAATTTTTTTGGTTTTTTTTTCATTTCAGATGATCCAGTCCAGGAATATCGTGCTCACTGCAAGACGCCTTTTTTTAGTGGTGCTCCCGGAGATCAGCTATAGCAGCTTTCAAAATAATTATTTCTACAAATAAAAAATGTTAAAATACATTCAAAAGTTACCATAATATGTGTACAAATTTTTGTTAATAGTTAATAGATTTTAGTTAATAGTTAATAGATTTAATGATCTACTCGAGAAAAATTCTTGAAAAATCGATCTTTTTGGGCCTTCTGACTGTCTATAACCTCTTAACTCGAAAAGTATTGCGTTTAATCACCTAGTGGCATTCTATATAATTTCTAGGTATTCCATACTTTACCTAGGTACAGTATGTAATGGTTAACGATGGATAAAATATTGTGTACATTGCCTTGGCGAATCCGGTATTGTATAGAATAACTATAGTACAAATTTTATTTTTATTTTGTTTTAACTAGTATAGTAAGTTAATAGTACATTTTTTATTTTTATTTTATTTTAACTATAGTTATTCTATACAATACCGGGTTCGTCAAGGCAATGTACACAATATTTTATCTAATCAGGAGGCCCAAAAAGATCGATTTTTCAAGAAATTTTCCCGAGAAGATCTTAAAATCTATTAACGTAAAAATTTGTACACATATTATGGTAACTTTAAACTGTATTTTGATATTTTTTATTTGTAAAAATAATTATTTTGAAAGCTGTTATAGCTGATCTCCGGGAGCGCTTCTAAAAAAAGCGTCTCGCGGTGAGCACGATATCTCTGGACTGGATCATCTAAAATGAAAAACCAAAAACATTTCGTTAATATAATGGATTATCTTATAATTGATCTAAGGAATAAGCAAAATAATAATTTTCAACAAAATGGCGGCTTCTAAAAAGAAAAATCGATTCTTAACAGAAATTTAGGTCTTAAATTGTTTATAAAATGGAAAACATTCATCGGTGAGAAAAAACCTTCGATTAATTACTAATAAATATACTTGAAAAGATTGTGTCAAGATTTGAGGCTGATCGGTTCAGCCGTTTCCGAAAAATCTTGCTCACCGACTTTAACAATACAGTTTTGAGAAAAACGCGTTTGAAGTTTCAAAAGCACTTTCGAACGCTTTGACACATTATTACAAACGTGCGTGTAACTTCGAGAATATTCGGCGGATTGACAGGAAATTTTCTGTGTGTGTACTTAAATATATGTACATGACGAAAAAAAAAATAAAAAAATGATTTTTCGATAATTTTAACTATATATAATCCCTTAAGATATCCTACTCAAAAAATCTCACAAGAAAATTCTTCAAAAATTCCAGGCTATCCGGTATATCCTTACGCTACTTTTTACATCTTTGACATTTCCTTGTAAACCCTATAGTTCTTGAGTTACATTGCATTTTCCAGAATGAGTCTTTTTTAGCCAAAAATGAAATAACTTTGCGAAAAAAATTCGTACGAAACATTTAAGAAAAAACGAAAATGGAGCTCCTGCTACCCTGTTCAAGTTTATCATGGATAAACGTGACAAAAAAATTCCATAAGTCATGCGCCCAATTCCCAATGGTCGAAAAAAACCGAAAAACAGTCACGTTCAAAAGTGCTTACCGGGTCGAAAAAAAATAAAAATGTAATTCAAAAAAGCAAAGCGAAGCTGAATTTGTTCCCTTCAAAACGCCGTTCGGTAAATTTGGTTATCCCTTTTTTGACGAAGCTATGTAACTTTTAGTGTGGCAGGAAATATTGACTGGTGTATTCAAACTTTTGAGCGGCAGTGTATTCGCATAATTCAAGCAACTGCTAAAGTATCAATAAGTAGTACAATACTTTCGGCAGTAACTATGGCTATAAAATATTACTGTCCCCTCAGGCAATTATAAAATATAGTTAAAATATGGTTGAAGACACCATACATTGCTTATTATTATAGTTATTGTCCAAATTTTCGTCCCGGTACATTGTTAAGGGGCTATATCAGTGTGACACATTTAAAAAAACGATTTTTTGTGCCTTTTTCGACAGTTTATTCTTTCAAGAATATCCTGTAAAAATTTCAAGCTCGTATTTTTAATAATTTTATCTCGCAAAAATCAATAGTTAAATATTTAAACACGTTTTTCTCGAAATGAGATTTTTCAAATTTGCTGACATTGTAACTCAAAGAGCAATTATCCGATAGACTTGAAATTTGGGAAATATAGGTCAAATATAGCCAAATATATTCTTAAGGAGAGATATACACCTAGATGGTCGAGGTCGAGGATTTAGAAGCTATGAACATTCCGTCGACCGTAGAAGACCTACACTATGGGCTTGGTATCGATGATTCCATGTAACTTGACAAAGGCCATAGCCGGGTAAGTAGGGACAAATTGCCCTCGCATTTTTTCCAGCGAAATTTGGAGTATATTCTGAGGTATAAAGAAACACATTTTCTGAAAATTTCATGCCTGTCAACGCGATGGTTTTGGAAAAATGAATTTTTTTTTAATAAAAAAAATAAAAGTTCCGGAAACGCTTCAGTCGATCGATTCGATTTTTTTTGGTACTTGTTACGATCAAACGTATTACGAAATAAAATTATAGAATATCTTGCGAAAGATTAAGGTTTAAAAAAATAATATTCTTTGTTTTTTTTTTACTATAATCCACTTGGGGTACAATAACGACATTTTTTTCATATAATCTTTTGGCATCTTATTAGATTATATAATTTTTTTCAAAATGATCGGTTTGGTACGCCACAGTGAAAAAAAAAGAAACGGACTTCATTGATATATTTTAGTTATATATCTATATAACTAAAATTTATCAATAAAGTGAGTTTCTTTTTTTCACTGTGGCGTACCAAGCCGATCATTTAGTCACATATCCGACTTTATTGATATATTTTAGTTATATATCTATATAACTAAAATATATCAATAAAGTCTGTTCCTTTTTTTTCACTGTGGCGTGCCAAACCGATCATTTAAAAAAATATATATAATCTAATAAGGTGCCCAAAGATTATATGAAAAAATTTTCGCTATTGTACCCCAAGTGGATTATAGTAAAAAATAATAAAACAAGGAACATTATTTTTTTCAAACCTTAATCTTTCGCAAGATGTTCTATAATTTTATTTCGTAAAACGTTTGATCGGAACAAGTACCAAAAAAAAATCAAATCAATCCACTATACCGTTTCCGGAAAAAAAAAGTTTTTGATACTATTTTTAAAAAATTCATTTTTCTAAAACCATTGCGTTGACGGGCATGAAATTTTCAGAAAATTTGTTTTTTTTTATACCTCAGAATATACTCCAAATTTCTCTGGAAAAAAATTCGGGGGCAATTTTTCCCTACTTACCCGGCTATGGCCTTTCATGATTTATTCATTCCCAAATTTTCAAACGCGTTTTTCTCAAAACCACGTTTTTCAAATCGGTGCCCAAAATTTCTCGAAAACCAATGAACCGATTGCCTTGAGGTTTTTTGCGGTTATTCTATACACCATTATCTAGTACTTGTCATAGGATTTTTTTTCCGTTACTTAGTTTTTGTTTCATAAGCAAAATAATAACTAATTTTCGGCCCAAAAATCACTATTTATGTTCAAACGTCCGCCATTTTCTCATAAATCGATATTTTCAAAATCGGCTATGACAAGTACTAGATTATAGTATCTAATTTAATAATCTTTTTGGTTTTTTTTTCAGATGATTTTTTGAAGAAACGCCAGTGGGTACCGTATACGCAGATTTTTTTACGATCCTCCAAGGATCATACAATATCCTTGTATATTTTTGATTTTTTTAAATAAAGAAAATTAACCATTTTTTCGAATGTATATACTCTTAGATAATTAAAACCCAAATCCGAAATTTCAAATAGTTTTCCTTGAAAAAAATCACAAAAATGACCTTTTTTCGGGCTCCTAGGTCTCCCCTCAATTTTCCGAAACATTTAATCGAGTACTTTACTTCCAAAAAAAAAATCCCGAAAATCACCCAAATTTTCAGCGTTCACACTGGTATATCCCCTTGAGTACGCTTTCGTTGCACAATTGAGGCAAGGCGTAGAATGGAAGGACGCCGCTGCAGTAGGAGAGAGAAACCAACGGAGCCGTCGAGGTAAATATCACTGCGATAAGTATCGGGGCGATATAAATCGACCGTGTCGATCTGAATACCTGGAGATAAAATCTATATCGTTGCCTCTCGCTTGCACTCGATCCTCGAGGGATTGAATTAACCGAAAGCTCCGGCAACGAGTGGCGGTGGTGGTAAAGAGCCGGGGAGGGCGATGGAAACGCGCCCCGGCAGACTCTGCATTATTCTTGGGCTACCGTGCGGACGAATGTTCGAACGATGAGAGGGGATCCTATAAGATTCCTAGATATGCTTACGAGATAGCTTTGCATCGGCGGTTACGATTGCGATAATTGGCCGATTATCCCGTGATTGATCAGGAGCCTCATCGAATTTGAAATGAGATCGCGAGGACGGCGGCCAGACGCGGAAAGACGAGAGTCCTCGATTCGTTATCTAATTAAAATATTGAACGAATGCTCTTCGCTTGCCCAACCTGTATAGCCTCGAGACTTTTTCTTTCTCCCTTAATTATCAATTAATTAACGTTCCACCCTTGGACTTTTTATTCACGAGAAAATTCTCGTTTTGAGTAAAAATTCACTTGTAGTTTATCGATAAAGGAGAAAAAAGGAACGTTGCGGTGCAATTAATTAATGTTTTATCGCTCGGTTTTCTGCCGTTTGGGGCAACTTCGAAGCGAAAATCCGCGGGAGAACAAACAACGCTGCGCGGTAATGAAATTATCCCTTTTTTTTATAACAATGTTTCAAAGCAGATTAATGAACGACTCGTTCTGTGGCCGAGACCGGCGACTGATATTATATGTTATTAGAGACGGCGAGTCGAGAGAGCTTCGAATTACATTACCGAAATCGCGGATGCGAGAGCTGTTCCCTGGACCAACTTTTTTCCAGCCGGCATTGCGATATCTTCTTCCTCTTCTGCTCTCCCCGTCTCTCTTCCGCTCACTCGCCCACACTCAAGCTGAACGAGAGATATGCGTGCTCAAGGTGATACGACAGAGTGATCGTTAAAAAGAAATTTGCCAAAAATCCACTCCCAACCGGATAGAGATGACGGCGGAAGAGATAATGGCACGTGCCCCGGGCTTCGGGCCCTTTTTGCACGGCGTATCCATATGTGCATGCACGGATTGTGATACAAGCCTTGATTTTTTCTAACCCGAAGCAAATCTATGATTCTTTAACAGAAAATTACAAATAATGATTCACTACTTTTGTTATATGTACAGGGTGTTAGGAAGGTCGATGAAGAGCCTTAAGGGGGGTGATAGGTCACCTCGTTAGGAACACATCTAACCTTAGTTGCCTTAGTCCAAAGTCTAAGGATTTCGAGTTATCGTGGTAAGTATGATTTTTGGAAAATTTCCCAAAATTTGGTACTAACTCGTTTACCTCTTATGTTAATGCTATTTTTTAAAAAATAGCTTTAACATAAAAGGGATTTTTATTTTTCGACAAGTTTTTAATTATTCAACACGTTTTGTTTAGTTAGTTGTGTGGGTACAGATGATTGTATTGATGTTTGTCGATTGAATACACATTAAGGTATTCCTTTCACGAACCCAAATATTTTACACTTAACTGATTTTCGTCTATAATTAAGCAAAAATGCATCCCAGTATACTAGTGAAATTTCAAGCCGAGTTACCGAACCTTTAAGGGGTTACCCCCACTTGTGATATTGAAAAAATCGATTTTTTTATTGCATTTTTTTGAAGTATAAGTATCTGAGAATATGTCCTGAAAATTTCAAGTCGATCCGAACAAAATTGACTGAGATATGAGCGTTGAAAGAGAAGAATCCGTTGTGTAAACGACCGGAAATTGAAACTTTAAACGCGTTTTTCCCAAAATGGCATTTCTGAAGTCGGTGACCAAGATTACTCCAACACTAATGAACCGATCTTCTTGAAATTTTGCAGGCTTATTTAATACATAAAAATGTAGTCTTTAATCGTTCGATTTTTTTTTTCGAAAAAAAATGACCGTTTTATAGCCAAAAAACGGCCGTTTTTTTTTCGTTAAAATCGAACCATTAACTTTGACTGTCCGCCATTTTGGGAAAAATGAATATTTTTTGAAATCCTTCGATTAAAGACTAGTTTATACTTACATTTGACTAAATCCATCCGCATTTTTTTTTTCAGATGATCCACTTCGCCGCAATGTTGGTCACCGCAAACCGTTTATATAAAAACATTATTTCATTGACGGCCATTTGCCACTAAACAATGTAATATTTTTCAATATAAAAATTACTGAAAGGTCTTCAAGATGTGTTCTTTAAGATGGTATATTGATCGATTAAAAAAGTTTTGTAGATTTCTTTTAAAAAATTCATGAAAAAGGCCTTTTTTGCGCTACAAGTGGGGGTAACGCCTTAATGAAAAATTACGACCCCAAAAATCGTCTCATTGATACGGCGCTTTATGGAGATGTCACGTTGGCCACATTTCTATCTAATCATTTATACACTAAATAACTCTAGATGCCTGATATAAACTGCTCAGAGGTGGAAAAAAGTCTAAAGATTCCGTAACGACAATAAAAACAGGGGATCACCGAACGTTCAAAGAAAATATTAATGTTAAAGGTTGGAAAAATGTGACTAGCAGATGAATTTTCGTAGCGGTGACGTTTCAAATAAATGTAAAAATGTCTCATTGTACTAAATTTACGCGACATTTTTTATTAAGTTTTTTAAAACTTATTTTTTTTTATTAAGCGCAATTGTTTGGGTTTGTTTGGGTTTTATTTATTATTAATTTACCGACGATTCAGAAGGCCCTGCTTATGCCCCCACAAAATACAGCCCTCCGCGAAAGGAATACCTTAAGGCCTTAGGCCACAGTAACGGGTATAAAATCATGCGCGAATTTAACAATTTTTTTTCGTGTGAAAAAGTAATTCACTCATAAAATTAATTGTTGTACAAAATGGCAACTACTCGAAGCTTCAACAATTTTCACTCGATTTACTTCAAATTCAAAAATTGTGTTCCTAATTGCATTTCGCAGAGAAGTACGCACGGAATTTCTGATTAATCGAAAACTTTTCATTTTGTGAGCAGTTATAACGAAATTATTCACTGAAAATTCATTTCTTAAGTTCAAATACCTACAACTTTAGAATAAAACAATATTTTTTAAATTCCTTACGTACTTGTCTAGATATTCTAATGTAGATTGACGAGAATTTTCGTTTTTTGTTCTAGGTAAAAAATTATGGATGCCAAATGTCACGCCTGAAAAAAAAAGATAACAGAAAATATTAGTAGTCAGCCATTTTAGACATCGAAAAACAAAATTTCTAACAGCTTGATATTCATACTAAATAGATGTGTAATTAGAAGAGTATGTGGCTTCCGGATGGAGGCCGTGTTGAGGATCAGCGTTGTGCCGACGTTTCGCAAACGTTACAGTCTGCATCATCAGGGCTGAGAGCTCTGATACTGAAGCTCTCGTGTCTCAGGTCAAACGACATCAGGAAATTGTCAAACGACATCAGGAAACGGATAAGCAATATTCTACACAAGGCAAAACCTCCGCAGCAGAATATCACGAAGGAAGAACACCTTGCTCTTCACAATTTGAAGAAAAACAAGGACATCTTAATACTACCAGCTGACAAAGGGAATGCAACTGTCATCATGGATAAAACGGACTACTGCAGTAAAATTTTGAACCTGCTCGAGGACACCAACACGTACAAGAAATTATCACGTGACCCCACATCGAGTGTAGAAAAGAAAACAACAACACTTCTAAAGAAGGCTGGTCTATCAGAAAACCTAACCAAAGCCCTAACACCCAAGGAATCCCTACCACCCAGGCTTTACGGTTTGCCAAAAATACACAAAAACAACATCCCACTTAGGCCCATTGTTAGCAACATAGGCAGTCCTACATATCATTTGGCACGTTTACTCTGCAAACCTTTGCAGGAACTCGTAGGCCTCAACAACTCCCATATCCAAAACTCTCGGGATTTTGTGAACAAGATCCAGACTATCAAGGTACAACCAGAAGACATTTTAGT
Source organism: Ophion obscuratus (assembly GCA_964007375.1). Classification (NCBI taxonomy): domain Eukaryota; kingdom Metazoa; phylum Arthropoda; class Insecta; order Hymenoptera; family Ichneumonidae; genus Ophion; species Ophion obscuratus. The sequence goes on from OZ023317.1 coordinate 43,399,681, forward strand.
GAGTTTCGATGTTGTATCCCTGTTTACAAACGTCCCAACCAATGAAACCCTAAGCATAGTTAAAAATTCCAAAAAAGTTGCCCCTAACCTACTGCCCCTCATAGAACATTGCCTAAACTCTACATATTTCCAATTTCAATCCCAATTTTATGAACAAACTTCAGGCGCAGCCATGGGTTCCCCTATTTCTCCTATCATCGCCAACATCTTTATGGAGAACTTCGAGAACAGAATTCTGCAAGAAGCTTCCCTCAAGCCCTCCACCTGGTTCCGATATGTCGATGACACCTTCGTCATTTGGAGCCACGGCAAAGAAAACCTCAATCATTTCTTAACCTTCCTCAACTCCCAGCACCCCAATATTCAATTCACCATGGAGATAGAACAGGAAAATCAAATCCCTTTTCTGGATGTACTGGTGCAACGGAAAAGCGATGGCACTTTGGGCCATAAAGTTTACCGGAAGCCAACGCATACGGATGCTACCTCTATGCTACGTCCCATCACCACCCTTCCCAAAAACAGTCGGTCATAAGCTCTCTGGTCTACAGAGCTCTAGCGATCTCCGAACCAGACTCCTTGGAGGTTGAACTAGAACACCTACGAAAAGCTTTAGGAGACAATGGCTACAAGCCAGGCAACATCGAAAGAACGATCAAAAATCTAAAAAGAAAAATAGCTGATCCGAAAACGGTTACAGCACCTGATAGGGAGAATGAAGGACAAATAACCGCAACAACTTCCCTTCCATACCTTCAGGGCATAACCGATCGCATAGGGAGGGTCCTTGGAAAACATAACGTGCGAGTCATCTTCAAACCTCAGAAGAAACTAGCACAAGTGATTCCGAGTGCAAAAGACCAAAGACCACCATTAAGTGCACCAGGAGTATACAAGATACCCTGCTCATGCGGTAAAGTGTACATAGGAGAAACCGGGAGGAAGATCAGTACACGGATCAAAGAACATCAACGGTGTATTAAATATGGCCATATTACACAATCAGCGCTGGCCGAACCTTGGATGGAGACTGGTCATGCCATCCAGTTCGACAAAGCCCAAAGCCTGGCCCCATCAAACAGCTATTTTTCCAGGAAACACCGAGAATGCTTGGAAATCCGAAAACATCCGGACAATCTAAACAGAGATGGAGGATATCACGTCAATCCTATTTGGCACACCGTCCTCCCGGTTTTTTAATTGACCAGCTGATCAATTAAAACATCTGATTGGCTGGTGCAGCGATCCAGAACGATGACTGCAACTATATAAGGAATACCTGAGACACGAGAGCTTCAGTATCGGAGCTCTCAGCCCTGATGATGCAGACTGTAACGTTTGCGAAACGTCGGCACAACGCTGATCCTCAACACGGCCTCCATCCGGAAGCCACATACTCTTCTCATTACATAAAGAGCCGCGAAAGCCTTAAAACTAAGATGTGTAATTAGTTTTATGAGTGAATCACTTTTTCATACGAAAAAAAGTTAATTTCGCACATGATTTTATACCCGTTACTGTATAAGGCCTAAGACCTTAAGGCTTGATATACATTCAGAGAGGAAAAAAATAAGCAATATAGAGGAATTTTTTAAAATAAGAAATAATAATTCTACAATTGTCAATTTTTTTAATTAATTCATCATCAAAATGACGGAGCTGTGGCAGAATGTTTCAGTAAGATATCCGCGGGAGTTGCGAATCGGCGTGCAGTCTAGCTTCCCGTAGACTTCGATTTGCAAAAAAAGTCAAACATTTTTTCAGTTAGAACATGTATAGTTTCTATGCGACGGTAATTAAAATGAAGAAAATGCAAATTTTAGAAAATGGCACGCATTAACAAATAGAACCAACATTTCACGCAACATTTCCGTAAAATGTGAATGAAAAAAGTTTTTTGTCTTCAATTTTTCAAAAAAATTCTCGTCAAATAGAAGGTACCAATAGTGTCAATATTTCTACCAAGTTTCAACTCAATCGGCTTGATCGTTTTTGAGTAATCCTGCACGCCAACTTCGACAATGCAGTTTTGAGAAAAACGTGTTTGAAGTTTACGCCCGCTCCAAATCCGAGCGGTGAGGCATAGCATTGACGGACTGTAACGTTTGAAGTTTTACGAATTTCGCTTTGAAACTTTAGGAAAATATTCCACATATATAGTTCTATCGGTTAAAGAAAAAAAAAATCGATTTTTTGATCGTTGCAAATGTATATCCCGCCTTAAGCTAAGACGCAAATAAGTTTTTAGTTGCCAATTATTGTCTGTTTGAACATTATGAACGAGTTGGTACCTAATTTTGGGAAATTTTCCAAAAATCATACTGACCATGATAACTCAAAATAAGATACAAATAAGTTTTTAGTTGCCAATTATTGTCTGTTTGAACATTATGAACGAGTTGGTACCTAATTTTGGGAAACTTTCCAAAAAACATACTGACCATGATAACTCAAAATAGTTAGACTTTGGACTAAGGTAACCTCGGTTAGATATGTTCCTAACGAGGTGACCTATCACCCCTGTAAGACTTCGCACCGACCTTCCTAACACCCTATATAGGGAACATTTATTTTGAACCGGTTATCTGCACATTTGGCTGTTTTAAAGACGATACTTCCTTTTTTCACAAAATGCTTAATTTTGCGAACCCTTATTTGTCTTAAGGTGATTTTATAGGCACGAGTTGTTACATGATATTTGAAAGGCGGTCAATAAGCTTAGGAACCTTTTCATCTTTTCGAAATAAGGGGCGACACTGTGACGAGTAAAAATAACGATATTTTTGTGCATTTTCTCGAAGTATACATATTCAAGAATATGTAAGATATTCCACTTAAAATATTGAAAGTTGACCAAGTTACAGGCGATTTGGTAAATAGCGCAACGATTTACGGATAATAAAACTTTCAATTGCGTTTTCCCCCAAACGACTTTTCTGGACCTGGCCGAAATCATAACTCTAGCTGTAATTGTCTGATTTATAATTATGAAAAACTAAAAATTTCGTAGTCGCCGTAGCTGCCGTTGTACGTGGCCTTTTTTTAATTCATTATTTTTTAAATTCTCGAACATAAGTGAACATTTTGTCGAAAGTACACTTTCTTTTTAACACTCGCCATTTAGGGATTTTTTTCTTCCGAAAAGCGGCTACGTACAACGAGAAGTACATTTATGTAGATTGTGAAACGTTTGTCACTTTTGCTCATGGAGGCTCTTGATACCTCAATAAGGTTGTTCATTTTTTATTATTATTTTTTTGAAATTTGCACGAAATAAGCATACAAGTGCTTAATAACATACCGTTTTCCAAATCCCAACTGAATAATCCATAAGACTAAAAAAATCGTAACTACCGAGGTTTTTTCGGTCCGTTTCAGTGGTGTCTCCCCTTAAGCAAGCTAACAATGAAACTTACTGATGTAACTTTCGCATTTTGAAAAGTATATTCTCGGCACAGAATGATCTAAAAAAACCAACGTTTCAGTTTTATATTATTTCGCATTAAATTATAATTATTGTTCACACGATCATTAGGATGTGCTGTAAAAATGTAAAGTAGAAAAATTCCGAGACGAGAATAATTGACGGACAGTATGCTAAATATTTTTAAACTTTATTTTTTATTTTCGACGACACAAGCGCTTTCGCCGTTTCTATGGGAAAAGGGACGTGAATAACGAAATACGTGTATCATAATGCAGGCTGCCTCGCTCGTGAAGCGCGATACGATGAAAAAAGCACCCCGTCATTTTAAATTCATTAGGCGATTCTTAACGCGACTCGGACGATAAAGCAGGTATGACCATATTTCACCCGCAAAAAATCCCATTTTTTTTTGTCTTCGAGCTCCATTTAACCCACGTGTTTTATGCCACGAAATATTTTTACAAAATGTTTCAACGTCAAGGAGATAAAACATGCTATTGGTTAACCAACCGTGGTCTCAGCAACTCTACGCGCAAGGTGGAGAAAACTATTGGATCTGACAGTAACAGCTACAGAGAATGTTGCGAGGAACATATATAGCAATATGTACAGTTGATTGCAACATTTGTAATCGCAATTGCAGCATTTATCGAACTTCTTTAGGACATAAATCGGAAGCCCGGAAATTTGCGAACAAAGAGTTTAATCAATGAGTTAGTTCACGTCAAGTAGATTATTTTTTTTTTAATTAAGGGGCCAGTCCACTTTGAAAATTTCAAAAAATCGAGGGCAAGCAAGACTTGAAGAAATCGACGATGATGAGCAATCAGAAGGGATTTTGTATGGTGCGGGAATGGCCGATTGAGTTTAGGTAAGAGTTTTTCATAGTATAAACTTAAGACGCGTTTTTTACGAAACGTTTTAAAAATCTAGCTCCATCGTATCTCTAAAACTAATAAACCGATTCTCTTGAAATTTGAACCACATATTGTAAAAATGATTCGCAACAAGATGACCCTCAATGGTTTAAAATTTATGATTTTTACTCTTTTTTTGCGAAAAAACGCGTTTTTTTACTTTTTTCGCTTTTCAACTGCCATTTTTTATTTTTTAAAAAAACTTTATATCCGAAGGTCATTTTGTAGCTGGTGTCATACTGAATCTAATGGACTTTGATTTTTTTGTTTCAGACAAGCCGTTGCCGAGTGTGATAGAGCTACCCAGCCCACTTATTTTTGAGGCGTTACGTTAAACTATAGTTTTTGTACTTAAAAATGAATAAACATGGATTAACATTTTTTTAATGTCTTTCAAGACTTTATTTATCAAGCCCAACAACTTTTATATTCACATCTTTTATAAAATCCTCAAAAAATCGCGAAAATAGCCTTTTTTTCGTGGCTTCAAAGTGGATTGGCCCCTCAAGGCAGGGAACCACTGTGACGGGCCAAAAAGGTCGATTTTCCGATTTTTTTCGTCTACTAGATTATTTACTTGAGATTTGGAAAACATGTATTTTATTAAGCATAAATTGAACTTATTTCGTGTAAATTTGCATTTAAAAAAATAAAAATTAACAACGCTATTGAGGTATAATGGACCCACTGTACAAAAAACGTGGTCCAACGGCCGGATCGATAACTTGACAATGGTTGGTCCGAAGAATAAAAAGAAAAAAGTTTTATAATCAATATAAATGGAGTTCTTGTTGCACGTAGCCGTTTGTCGAAAAACAATTTTTTTCACAAAAATGGCGGGTGTTAAAAAAATTGTTATTCTAGCGAAATTTTTACTCATAAGAGTGGGGGGGGGGGGGGGGGGGCGGCGTTGCAAAAAAAGACTAAATTTCAAACAAACAAAAATTGTCTGTAACGTGGTCAATATTAAATATTTTTACTTAGATTTTTTCACTTATTTTTGAGTATGTATACTTTGAGAAAATGTAAAAAAATCGATTTTCTTCGCATTTTATGCTGGAGCGGCGAAATAAAGAAAAATTGAATTTGATTTTTTATGGAAATAAGAGTTGGTGCGATCTGAAACTTCGCAGTCTCGTAAAAAACTTCAAGACCCAATATTTCGAAATCACTCTCCGAAGATGCGTAAAAAAATTTGGAATATGGAATATGGACATTTTATGAAATTAATAATTAGAGCGATTTGAAGCTTAGCAGTCTCGTAAAAAAACTTCAAGATTCAATATTTCGAAATCACTCTCCGAGGATGCGTAAAAAATCGCATTGGCGAAAGAAAGGCCAAAAAATCAGAATTCGCGCTGCATTTTATCGTGTAGGCCAGAAAAAAGTCGAAATGAAGCGCATCCTCCGGATGGGATATCTCCTGCTCCTACGGCCATCCTCTCGCGCGTATAATTCGCGGCTTCCGGGCGAATCCGGGACTCGGTTGAGTAAGGCATTATCGAATTTTCGATTCGATTCGGCCGGCCCTTTTCTCCGCCGGTAATATCGCAATGCCCGATCGTACGACGGTATACATATATCATGTTTATAAATATTTAACGCCCAGGGATAATCTAATTTTACTCTGAATTACGTCGACGAATTCCCCCCCCCCCCCCCCCCCCCCTCCTGTCCTCGTATACGCGAAAGCGCGCGATAAGGAAGAATGATGATAATAATCATAAAATAAAGACTCGTATACGTGGCGAAGTACCTCGACGAGGTGGGTCTTACAAGCTTCGGTATACTCATATCGTTCGACAAACTCTTTAGCATCGCGAAACTCACTGCAAAGTCAATTACGCCCGTGAAAACGACTCTGTATAAATATACGTGTAGGCTTATCGATTCGGCATTTACGAGAATCTCGGATGAAAGCTACAGATAAACGAACGTAAGGAAGAAATGTTCGGTTTTATTTTTAAAAAATCATTTTTTATTTAAAAATGTTTTTATAAAATTAAATTGGGTTAACATTTTTTTATTGTTTTTAAACATGTGAATGTTTTCATTTTGAAATGATATGAAAAGTGTTTATTTTCTTATATACATTCGAAAAATTGAAGAATAGTTTTCTGTATATTGGGAACACGGACAGTATGTTTATAAAATATAAAAATGCATTATGAACATATATAAAAATGTATGTAATACATTTATGTATGTATAAATATGTATATATGTAATAAAAACAATTTGTTTTCCGAGTCTTTACTTTTTTTTATTCAATTTAGGAACTGTTCTAACTTGCTTGTGGTAAAAAGTGGCCAGGCTGCGTCAAAGAATCTCAAGTGGCAATTCAAACACAGAATGGCACAAATACCGAGACGTAATTATATGTATAATTATATCTCCTTCCGTTGACAGACTGCGCCATTTTGATCCGGAAGAATTTTAAATAAAATGCTCACTTTCCCAAAATTCAAAATTGTCAATCATTTTTTTCCAAGAATTCAATTTGATGTTTTACGCATTTTAATTATGCAGACATATTGAGAAGTATCGAATGCGTATTTCTGGTTTTTTTTTAAATAAAAACCAACCGAAGGGTTGGTAATGGCAGGTGGATGAAATACCATCCGGGTCGAATTGAGTCAGTGTCAAAATCGTTGCCAGAGAAACGGAAGTGTGTCAACGGAAGATCAAAGGTAAACTTGAGTAGTTTAAATCGTGATAATTATTAATCCAGCAATAAGCAATATCTCTTGTGTTCTTGCCCGACAATGTAGCTTCAATTCCGTAATCAGGACCATTGACTGTTTTTTCTGAAACATGGAATAACATGGATTTTTTAAAGGGCCAGTCCACTTTGGAGCCACGAAAAAAGGCTATTTTCGCGATTTTTTTTTGAGGATTTTATAAAAGATGAATATAAAAGTTCTTGGGCTTGATAAATAAAGTCTTGAAATACATTTTAAAAAAATTAATTAATTTTTATTCATTTTTAAGTACAAAAACTATAGTTTAACGTAACGCCTCAAAAATAGGTGGGCTAGGTAGCTCCATCACAACTCGGCAACGGCTTGTCTGAAATTAAAAATCAAAGTCCATTAGTTTCAGTATGACACCAGCTACAACATGACCGTCAGATGTAAAGTTTTATCAAAAAATAAGAAAATGAAAGATGAAAAACGAAAAAAAGTTTAAAAAAAGGCGTTTTTTCGCAGTTTTTTGCAAAAAAAGAGTAAAAATCAAAATTTTAAAACCATCGAGGGTCATCTTGTTGCGAATCATGTTTACAATATGTGGTTCAAATTTCAAGAGAATCCGTTTATTAGTTTTAGAGACACAATGGAGCTAGATTTTGAAAACGTTGTTTCGAGAAAAACGCGTTTGAAGTTTATACTATGAAAACCTCTTACCTAAACTCAATCGGCAATTCCTGCACCGTACAAAATCCTTTCTGATTGCCCATCGTCGTCGATTTCTTCGAGTCTTGCTTGCTTCGATTTTTTTTAATTTTCAAAGTGGACTGGCCCCTTAAGATTCGGCATCGACTTTACGAGTCGCAGTACCTAATACGGTCGGGGGTGCAAAAGCAATAGTGCGGGTGCATATGGAACATCACTTTGGTGTCCTCCTCCGATTTTGTTGAAACTTTTTTATGTGGAAGAGTATCAAAAACTAAGAGACACGTATTTTTTGTTTTTTTGGAAAAACGGTATTAAGGGGTGAAACGCACCCTCGAAAATAGGCCTGTTTTTCGTTTTTCGTCGATAACGTTATCGTTCTCGTCTCTAATGTATAGTACACAAAAAAATAAACATTGTTGCGATTTGAATTTTTTAAATATCTCGTACCGTTAAAACGTTATCGACGAAAAACGAAAAACATCCCCATTTTTGAGGGTGCGTTTCACCCCTCAAAACCGTTTTTCCGCTGATGAAAAAAAATACGTGTCTCTGAGTTTTTCATACTCTTCCACATAAAAAAGTTTCAACAAAATCGGAAGCGGACACCACAGTGATGTTCCTTGTAAGAAGTGAATCACGATTGCGGTCGACGGTTAGGAGTCAATATCTTTTCGCGTCTCACAAACGCTTTCGTTCTACCGCGACGCACGACTGGAAAGTGCTAAATAATTTCCTTTAATAGATACAAGTAACGATGCGAGAATATAATGGTTGTTCTCTCGATCCGAGTAATTTACTTCTTCGTGTACTCAATAATCTCGAGCGAGTGCCTGCACTCCTAAGGCTTTCGCTACCGTCCTAACACTTTTCCTCGTCTTCTTCGCTGAAGATCGGCATTCATAGATTTTCCCAAACTACGCATACCAAATCAGTTTTTATCATGTCTCGCTATCATAGTTTCCATTGTTTTCTACGCCTCCGAGGGTCCTTCAGGTCCACGGGAGAATGTTTTTTGTCGTTGATTCTCACAAGTTTTAGTCCCTTATCGTTTTTAAATAGTATATACATGTGTGTGTGTGTTTGCGCGCGGAATATATGGATTATTGACAACAAAACATTTTCATCTTGAAAAGTGCATAAAAAACAAAAATTTATCGTTTAATTGACTTTTCAGTTAAAGATGCAATTTCAGTCAGTTGGAGCACTATGAAAAAGAATCGCAGTGGATTGAACTTTTGTAGGTTTCTTTGGGATACTTTGAGGTAAAAGAAGAATGAAAATTATCCTTCGTTTGGTCATTATTTGTACAGTTATCCCAAGTTAAACGAAAAATCGTAAAAAGGCAATTTTTACCTTTTTTTTAATCAAATTTTTTAATCGAAAAAAAAATAATGAAACGCCAATAAAATCATCTTGTAGAGAATACTCTGAAGTTTTCAGAACCCTTTTTTTATTTTCTGCACGACCATTAGTACGCGAGTAATCGATGATCAAATTCAAAACTGTCTTTTTTGCTTTGAACACCGATAACTCGGCGAAAAACCATTGCACAGAGCTCGCTGACCGCTCAAATTAAAGGGAAAGAGTCAAGCTAAAAGAGTTTTTAAATAAAATTACCGAAAAAAATGCATTGACGTCCGTGCACCTTTCGAAAGATGAGTAAAAAAAAAATTCCGCTGGTTTTTATTTGATTACTCTGAAATGGTCAACGATAAAAATATTTCATCTTAGTATCTTAAAATTATAGACTTGAAGCTTTAATTTGCTTTTTTCGTTTTTACCGTACGACCACTTTTCACACCGTGACAGCTTTTTGAAAATCAGCGAAAAATATTGGATTTTTTTCATATCCTTTAATTTTTGTGCCTAGAGTATACATATACGGAATGCTCCGAAAAGTGACATTTATAGGGAAAATCTACATGCCCCGTGTCAATACCGATCCGAATCCATGTAATGTTCTACGATCTTTTGCAGTTTTCAAAAACAAAGTATTTTTTCGCTTTTGTGTATGTATTTTCCTCGAGATTTGCTTTTCTTATGTTATCGTTACGAAGTGCACTGTTATGCAATAAAAAATTACCAACTGAACACTAACGCAAATGCCTTAGATTTTAATCAAAAGTTGATGAAATAGGTTGGACAGAATTATTCACCTGATAAGTTGAGATGATAAAAAAATTCTTATACTCGTCTCAATGACTTTCTATAGCTTTCAAGCACTTCTAAAAGGACATACGAAACAGAAAGCAAAATAAAAAACCATGCTACAGGAAAACTTGAAGAAAAAAAAATACTTTTTTCTCAAAAACAAAAAAAAACGTAGAACATACATGGGGGTGATCGGATCCTTATTGATACGAGTCATTTAGATTTTTATTTTTGATGGCACTTTTTGGGCTACCCTGTATACACACTAGTGGAATCAATTCTGGACTCTTTTAATAGAAATTAGCTTTTTTTTTATTTTTCCGCACAAAATGTATATTCTGCTATGCTCAAATGACACTGTAGTATTTTTGTTTTAATCTATAATATTTCTACTCAATATTTCCCCTAAAAAGCCTACTTTGATAAGAATATAAAATATCAGTGATGATAACGCAAAAATGATCAATAAATACAACATTAAAAAAGAATTGTAATCATCCAGAATTAATTCCACTAGTCTATATGTATAGAACCCAATTATTTATCGTACCAGCAAATGCTTATTCTCATCATCCAAATGTATACAGAATCGCTGACTAATGTGCCGATGGGGTATCAATGGCAGTTCTTCATCTCCAGTTCTTCAGGCACCTCTTCTATAATTCACCAGAAGGTGCATATTATGTGAACCTTGGTACCATTGTTGAAGTTGACACAGTTATATTTGTACTCGACGAGAAAACCAACATTTTCTCCCTTGATTTCTTACTCTCCCTCTCGTTCTCCCTCTCCGATTCTGCTCCCATTTCTTCTACTGTCTTGCGATCTCGGATATGCAAAATTAGCATTATCGATTATCTCGAATCGCGAGAGGGAATCGGATCGGAAGCCCGGGTATTTTCTTCGCTCTCGCGATGAGAGATGATCCTGCGCGGACAACGTGGTGCGAGATCTGTCTCGCCCTTTCCCTTTTTCTGAACTGCATATACAGGGTGTTTTTTCACCATTGGACTCTATGTCCTAAGTGTCACGGTAATTAAGCGGTTACGTGGGTTTCTAGGCTAAAAAAAGCATATTTTCTTTATTAAAAAATATATATAATATATAAATTATTTTATTCGAAATGTTAAGCACATAAAAGAGCAACATTTCAACAATGTTTTTTTCTAATTTCAACCAAAAATTTGAAAAATTTAGTCGGTGGGACGTGGTTTCCGCAGACCCTTAAAAAAGTGTCCTCGTGGTGGTCAGGATAACTCATGATAGCTTTATCGGAAATTAAAAAAACAATTTTTTTCCGTTAGTAAATACGTATAGCTCGTGATTAAACGAAGGATGAAAAAAATTGAAATTTGAATTTTTGGCAGAGTTTTATGCAAAATAGTTCAATTTTTCGTACAATATATACTACGCACAGTCTTGTAAAATTAATTGGGACAGAAAAAAAACCTTCGTTCAATCACTAGTCAATGCTATTTTGAAGAAGTGTGCAAAAATTCAATAAGATCGGTGCATTAGTTCTTGAGAAATCGTGTGCACCGACCTCAAAAATAGTGTTTTGAGAAAAATGAGATGTACCTGCGTTGCTCCCGGCTGGTCTTTCCCAACGCGGAGAATTCCCAAAGGCTCTTTCCTTGACTTTTACTCCGATTGACTTAAAACGTTGGGAGAATATACTAGACACATTTTACTATTAGATTGAAACAAATTAGCCAATTAAAAAAAAAATTCAAACCCTCGTAACCCCTTAAGATATGATTTTTTTTCGTCTTTTCAATTACCCGAAATTTCACCTTCAAATCGTCATAACTTTTTTGTGCGTGGTTGTAATAGCACGAAATAACTTTTGTTCTATCCTGCAATGTATGTTTATTATAAATAAATCATTATTTGATACAATTGGTTTCAAGAAAATGACTCACGAGCTTCCAATGTATTGAAAATGCGTAAATGTATAAAAAATGTCAACTTCTAATTCCATCATTTAAAAATTCTCAAACCTATTTTGAACTTAGCTTTGTTTTAATAAGTTCTCTAGTTAATACCCTTTCCAGCGGTATACTACATGTCCTATAAATCATTGATTATGTGTGTCAAAATAAAGAGAATAAGTTTATTTTATAATGAACTTAGGAGTTGACATTTTTCATACATTTACACATTTTTAAGACTTTGGAAGTCATTTTCTTGAAACTAATTGTATCAAATAATGTCTAATTTACAAGAAACATGCATTGCAGAACACAACAAAAGTTATTTCGTGCTATTATAACCACAAACAAAAAAGTTATGAGCATTCAAAGGCAAAATTGCGGGTAATTAAAAAAAAATCAAATCTTAGTTACCGTAACACTTGAAACATAGGGTCTAAGGGTGAAAAAATAGGAAATGACCCCCGATCCCTCACAAAAATGTGTCGCTCCATGCTCCAAACACCCGGTATACAGGGTGTCCCTCTTATCTCTGCCACCTGAAATAACTCCGTAATTATCGACGTCACAAAAAAATGTTCCAGACAAAAGTTGTTCAGTGTGAAGGGGGCTATCAAATGCGACCATTTTGTTTTATCTCGGTGGTGGCGCTGACGCACAGTGACGGTCACCTCCACTTTTTAAAATGTAATAGTACATTCTTTTCTGACCACCTTGTGGAGCACCTCTAGCTGCATGAAAAACATTCGGGAGTCAAAGTCGTTCAAGGTCATTCAAGGTCTTGATGATACAAATCTAAATAGGTGACCTTGAATGACCTTGAACGACTTTAACCCCCTAATGTTTCTTACGCGGCTTGAGGTGCTCTACAAGATAGTTGAAAAAAATGTACCATTCCATTTATAAAAGTGGAGGTGACCTTCACTGTGCGTCGGCGCCTCCACCGAAATAAAAAAAAATTGGTCGCATTGGTCACATCGTACAACTTTTCTCTGGAACATTTTTTTGTGACGTCGATAATTACCGAGTCATTTCGGGGGGCATAGATAAGAGGGACACCCTGTATAGTATCTTCCTTGCGCAACTATCATCATGCCGGTAGTTAGTATACACCGTGGACTCGAATCTTGTACACGAGCTGCACGAGATCGACGGAAACGTGTATGTTACAGTACGTCGTCGTGGTACTGAGATAACATCTCAATATCTCCCTCGGTACCTCATACTGCGCGATACTCTCTCGAGAGACTCACCAGATTTGTCGACCCTCGCAACTTTTTTTCCCTCCGTTCCCTTCTCTCTCCTGCTCTGCCTCTCTTTCTTCCAGTCCTCTTGACACCTGCTCTTCCTCACTGTCTCTCGATCCTTTTGGTCTCACTTCTCTGTGAGGCTGAAAGCGAAGCAGTTCGCAGCCTTCCCGTTGGATCGAGCCGAGCTCCGATATTCAAATCGAGTATGTTGCAACAATAAAAAAAAAACACACACATGTGCAAGACTTGTTTCAATCGATCGCGGACAGTGCCCGATTCAATTGAACCGGAGGCAAAAATCGTGTTACGTTTTTCACTTCTTGCAGCTACGACAAGGCAAACGTGTATTGTAAATCAAGTTTTTGTTGTTTTGGCATAGTTTATTCCCTTGAATGAGATTACAAAAAATACGATTTTTACGTCGCTTGATGAAAAGCTGAACGAATAAAATTCGATCGTACGAAAAATATCAGTTATTGATCACTTGGGTTTCTTATCGATAGAAATCTCGAGACGTCACAGCGTGATCAGGGTGGAGTCAAGCGGTGGTTCAGTTTCGAAAAAACTTGTCCTCAAGCCAGCCATAAGCGCTGGGATCCTATACTGCCGTCATATGGAAGAAGGCGGCTTCTACAGAAAAATCGAAAATGCGTTTTACTACATAGAACGATGGGAAATGTTGTACTGATTCTAATGGTACCAAAAACCCATTTTTTTCTGTAGATGCCGCCTTCTTCCATATGACGTCTTGTCTTGTTTCTGGCGGTTGCCCATCCAAGTATTAGTCCAGGTCAACGCTGCTTAACATCCCGGGAAAAAAAGTTCATATCTGAATATATCTGAATCATATCTGTAGAATCAGATATGATCAGACAAGAAAATTGGCAACATCTGTTCATGTAGTGTCATGAAAGATCGTGTATGCTCATATCTGAGCATGTATGATCATATCAGAGCCATTTTGATAATTTTGAGAGCCGACCCGTCCATATCGCAGCAGGTCTGAACAGATCCAATCCCCAGGCAAGATCTGATCTTGTTGGACCAGATCTGATTTTATTGGGCCAGATCTGATCATATCAGGTAGATCTGATTTTATTGGGCCAGATCTGATCATGTCAGGCAAATCTAATCTTATTGGACCAGATCTGTCTGTCCGTATAAGAATAAAATACCGTGGATCCTAGTAGACCTGGACATCTATGAACAATAGACCTGCCCATATGATAGAATCATAGTTTATATGAACCATCAGACCAGGTATGACTGGCTATGACCGACTATATCAGAGCAAATCTTACCCTGTTGAGACAGATCAATTCTTGTTAGTGCAGTCATGAAGATATTAAAATGTTTACATATATAGAGCGGGGTTATTAACACATCATCACTTGACGTGTTAATAATTAATAATATTATAGTAACTCACATGATCACATATAATACAGTCAGGTGAGGTGCCATATCTAATCGGATGTCGTCTCATATCCTCATATATCGTTTCATATATTCAGATGTTTTCATGTGTGAACAACTGAACTGCATATACGACAAGGTATGAGTGCATAAGACTTCGTATATTTTCCAGGTTTGGTATCTTATTTGATGGGATAAAATTTAATATGAACGTGCCTGCTCATATATCACATCATATATGCTCAGATATGGTTTCACGCTGCCAACTCGCCTTGGTACCTGACCAGATAAAAACATATGTGAGATCTACATAGCGGAGTCTGGTACCGTATTTAATCGGATATGATCTTATACGAACAGATACGTTCACATATCAAATCATGTATGTTCAGATACGAATTTACGGTACCAACTCGCCTTGGTACTTAGCCAGATATAAACAGATATGAGTTCAAATATGGTCAGGCCAGAGACTGTATGTGATCAGATATGATCTTCTATATGCATATGTGATGTGGAATATGATCAGACCTAATCATATATGATACTGTAAAATGTCAGATATAAATATATCTGAAACATGTATAAACATATCCACTCAGACATGAACTTTTTTCCCGGGATGGGAGATCGCCGTAGCAGTCTTAAGGGGTTAGGCTACTGTGGCGACCCAGAAATCAGGGTTATTAAAAAAATGAATTTTGAAGGAATGAAGAGATTGAAAAATCGTTTGGACATTTATTTGCATGTACATTAACAACATTGTGTACGAAATTTCATTCAAAAATATTAATAATTAAACGAGTTGTAGGCAATCTCAACGGTGTACTTGATTTTGGTACTTGAATAAAAATTGAGTTTTATTCTTAATATAAATAATATTGGCTAATACTCGACCGAGCTTTTTTTTTGTTATTGTGTATCAATCATCAAACAAAAAAAATTGGATTTTTTTCTCGATTTTTCGCGGGAGTATGGAATAATTATTGTTAATAACTAATTTTAAAAAAACTCATGAAGAAAAACGTCGGTCAAAACTAAACTACTGTTATATTGATTAAGTGTACTAAATTTCAAGTCAATACATTCATTAGATATCCAGAAATCGTGTACACCGTTTGGAAAAACATAGCTTTGAGGAAAAGACGTTTAAGGGGAGGTACCTGAGTAAACGGCGAGAAAAACGGGTAAACTTCGAGAATTTTTATTTCGAAAACTAATATTTCGATTGGATCCGGGTTTTTTTATTGAAAAATATGGACATTGAGGTATGTTTAGGAATTTTTTTAAATAAATTCGTTGACTGGAAGCGATTCAAATGCGATTATCTCGAAACATAGTTTTCAAAGTCGGTGCCAGGTGATCTCGAAAACGGCTGGTCCGATTTTTTTCTTCGATAATTTTTATTATTCTTCGATAATTTTTCTCGTTCGTCACGTAGGGGTTTTTCATTTGATTGAACCATTGCTTTTTAATGCAATGTGTATGAAACCCAAAATCGTCGGAAATTGTGAACGAAAAACGAATGTTAAATTGAAACTGTCGCAATTCCGTCAAAAATGAAAATTTCAAAAAAATCCTAAGTGGCGAACGAGAAAAATTATCGAAGAATATTGTATCCAAATGTGGACAAAAACGGACAAGCCGTTTTCGAGATACATCTGGCACCGACTTTGAAAACTATGTTTCGAAATAATCGCGTTTGAATCGCTTCCAGTCAACGAATTTATTTTAAAAAATTCCTAAACACACCTTAATGTACATATTTTCCAATAAAAAAAAAACCCGGATCCAATCGAAACATTAGTTTTTGAGATAAAAATTCCCGAAGTTTACCTTTTTTTCTCGCCGTGTACTCAGGTACTTCCCCTCGAAGCTTCACTAGCAATTATATCATTGTAATAATGAGTTTACCGTCAATCTGCGATTCCTGCACCGTATGTTGGACCTTCCTGTCCAATTTAATTTGCCTCCAGCGACGCACGACATTTTTTAAATTGTCACACTAGCATATCCCCTTAATGGCAACGTAATTTTTTTAATAACAAAAAATAAAAATCAGCTCATTATTGAAACGCCGTTTGCCCAAGCGTGTACGTTTTATTATTTATCTCTCGTTGAGCAACATTCCACGCGGCGTATGAATTGTTTGATGTAGAGACTCGTGTGAACGACGTATTTATAAAGTTGAATGCTAATTCGATATATTGGAAACGGTCGAGCTCGTGCGTTCCCTACTTCTTATTTCTTCCCTCTCTTGCTTTCTCTCTCTCTCTCTCATAGAAATTCTCGTCTTTCTCTGCTAATATCACGACGACTGGTTCGTGTGATAAATCGTGACACGCGCGGTACATTAGTCGTGCCTCGTTCGCATATCTTTCCTAGTTCTCTCGCGTGAAATTAATTGAAAATAAAGCCCGTTGTACGGCAGGACACTCGTCGATAGCTTGATATACGTCTATTTTTCGTTTGATCATTTTTACGGTGTGAGGATCGATAGATAATAAAGTGAGGAGTTTGATTCGT
This sequence comes from Ophion obscuratus, assembly GCA_964007375.1. Classification (NCBI taxonomy): domain Eukaryota; kingdom Metazoa; phylum Arthropoda; class Insecta; order Hymenoptera; family Ichneumonidae; genus Ophion; species Ophion obscuratus. The sequence goes on from OZ023317.1 coordinate 43,416,694, forward strand.
CGATTCTTCGAATTTCTAAAACTTCGTGAGTAGAGTCGGTGTGAAATAAATTTGTAGAATTATCCAAAATTCGATACTTCTGTGTCGAGCTACACTAAAGATACGTGACACTGAATTACCGAGGAATTGAATTTCTGATCGTACGCCAATACCTCAATATGGAGAATTTTACATCAATAATTAATTCTCAATACCTAATAATTAATCTATATTCATTGATGATTTATTATTAACCATTGATAATTGAGCAATAACGTATAATTAGCCAGTTTTCTCCTTGAGTCTCTATTATTTATCAGTCATCATTAATCATTAACCATTAATCATTGATCGTTAATTCTCAATCCGCAATACTCAAGGCGGGACACCACTGTGACGGGACAAAAAATCAATTTCTTTTTGCATTTTCTCAAAGTATACATATTCAAGGATATGTGAAAAAAAATTCGAGACAAAATATTGAAAGTTGACCAAATTACAGACGATTTACTGAGAACAGGTAGCGCCACGATTTACGTACACTAAAACTTTCAATCGTTTTTTTCTCGAAACAACTTTTTTTTATCTGGCCGGAATCATAACTGTAGCTATAATTGTCCGATTTTCGATTTGAAAAATTAAAATCTTTGTGTTTCCAGTATTCCGTTTTTTCGTTGAAATTATTTATGAACTTTTTAAGCCCCCGAATATAAGTTAAACCCTAATAAGTTGAATATATAATAAGTTGAATATAAGTATATTTCGAGACCCCGAATATAAGTTGAACCTTGGCCGAAATTACACTTTTTTTTAACATCCAAATTTTCGTGTATTTTTCTTTTGAAAAAAAAAAACGGTCAATTTCCATGACAACTGCATTTATAAAGATTATAAAACTTTTAATTATTTATTTTTCAGCCTGACCATTGGTTAGTTTTCGATCCGGCCGTTGGACCACATTTCTTAACCCCAACTATTTGTGAATTTTTTTTTCGAAAAACGGCTCGATTCAATGAACACCACATTCATATATGGACCACATTTTTCACAGATAAATAAATAATTAGTTATTTATCGCGTTAAAAATAACGCGATAAATCCCAAATAACTAATCAATAGATTAGTTATTTGGGATTTGGGAAAAAGATATGTTTTTTAAGTATATACTGAACTTATCACGTGTAAATTTTCATTAAAACCCCCGAACTAATCAATAGGCTAGTTATTTGGGATTTCGAAAAAAGGTATGTTTTTAAGCATATACTGAACTTATCGCATGTAAATTTTCATTTTTGTTGTCAACTTTCATTTTTGTTGTCTAATAAGACAACAAAAAGTCGGAAAAACGACCTCTTTTCGGCCCATTACAGTGGTGTCCTCCCTTAAATTCATTCGTTCAACACTTTGCCCTCAATCATCACCCTTAGTCCCTCACCTTAAATCCTTCTATCCCCTTCAACCCTTCATCTGTTTATTTTTCATCTACTACCCAGATAGTAGTTCGTGAATCAATTGTTTACATAATCGACATCAAATAATAAATCATCTATTATACATTTCGAATCTATTATCTAGATAATAGCTAGTCCATCATGTCTATTATTCATTATCCAAGTGTTTATTGACTCGAAATAAAATTGATCAACGCGGTGACAAGGTACCCAATCTTACTCGTGCAGTCTTTTAGTCCCGATCGATCATTTCTTGCCGAAATTATGTGCAATTTTATTACCAAGCTATTCATCATAGTGCGCGAGACCCTAACGCGCTTCCAAATAAATACATTTTCAAAAAAAAAAAAAATGTCGAGTCGAATCCGCGTTGAGTGAAATATTCGACGGTAATTGCAACTTTCTCGTAACGAAGCGAAAGTTCGGAATAAGTGGCGTCGACGTTGAACCCCCGAAATTTCGATTCGGTCCACCCGGAGCCTATAATTACTTGTGTATAAAGACCAAAATTTTGGCGGCGCGGGCTCCCTCGGACAGGCAAAGAGGAATCGACGCGGGGTGCACAATCAGGCATTTATCGATCGGACGCGGAACGTTCGCCGGTCAGATTAGTAGGCTGCTATGAATTTTACGAAGACCCAGGTGCTAATTGGGCTCGAGTCGTTAAATTTCAGGCATTAGACGTTCCCCGGTAGAGCAGTTTATCAAACGAGAATGAAAAAATATTGCTCGCTTATTAGATCGATAGAGTAGGCGAAAAAAGAAACACTCGCAAAATGCTTCCTGAACATTATTTGCCATTGTCAAATTTGACTCCATTAAATATCGATTCATCCAGTGGATAATCAAGTTTAATGTTTGTGCCTAATTTGTTCTTGATTTACGTATAATTTGCATAGCGGAATAATTGAATAGACATGTGTCATTGTCAGTTGAATTCCTCGAGCTCCACGAATCGTACGGAAAAATTCGTTTCTGCCACCAAATGTAGAATCCTTGCTGTGTCAGGCTTTCTTATACCCTCGTCGATCATGTAAAAATGCTAAACCGGTCGCGTGATCCGCCCCGCGTCCGCTGTACGAGACGTCCATTTTTCAAAATCATAATTGCATTTTTTGCTGATTTATTTGTATTTTTATTTTTATTCTTAATACGAAGCTGTCTATCCCGAGCCTACCACGTGGGCTCGGCTACGCTTTATGGCATGAGGACTACGGCGGACGTGCTCATTGGACAGCGCGTGTATCTTGTATGCCTATAGATCGTCGCCCGCGAGGCAAAGCATCCATATTCATGGGGGGAATAAGGTGCAATTAAACTACTGCTAGGTGTCAGCTCCAAAGAAGGCGCATTAATCAACCGACAAAGCCACACAATTTTGACACACTAACTGCTCGAGATACCACTACGGACTGGGCTACGTAATAAGCCTGAATTACAGTGGAATAATAATTTCGCCACAGATACCAATATCCACCTCGTATTCATCTTGACTCTTCTCCCTTTTCGATTTGTCGCGATTCGACACGGTATACGCGTTTTCCACGTCATCGATATATAAAAAAAAAACCTCCAGATTATGACTTACGGTATGAGAAACACGTTATTTATTTAATTCAAATCTGGACCATTTGACGAAACGAAATTTAATTCGATCGTGCCGAGCTTACGGACGAATAATATATATTTAAATTGAAACGAAGCCGAATGGTAATTCAGGGGAGATGAATTATGTAGTGGGAGGAATATTTTGGTTCATTCGAGTTTGATTAAAATTTTGAAACTAATCGAAAACGCTTGGTCATTCTCGGACCCTCGACATATATTTCGTTTAACGACTGACATTTTTCGGAGTTCCGGATGTTCTTTCGCAGACACTCGGTATTTTACATAATATTACGCGTAGCCTTGAGTTTCCATTCGAACTACACGTATATTTATGAATATGTTGATGGATCTTTTTTGCCGAAAAGAACTCGGTTTTTGCCGACACTGCGGGTCTTGTTATTTGATAAATTTTCTAGTATTATCCTGCGAAAAAAAACCTATCTTAGATGTAGAAATAAGTTATCGGCCTGGGAATAAAAACAGCTGTGTTGAATGTTTGAACAAAAAAAAATCCCTACAGGATTGGCGTCGTGTAATATACCGTAAAACGGGGCTATCTTGAACCGGTTTTGAAAGTTTTTTGTAGGTTACTTTTTTTTAACATTCTGGATACCAACCTTTCTTGCTTCAATAGGACAGTGTGTCCTTTGGCTATCAAATGTATAAGAAAGTCGAGCTCCACTACCCCCTCACAATTTTATATATACATTTTTTAAAGTGTCAAAGTAGCCCCGAGTGTGGGGCTTCTTTGACAGGGAATTGAAATGCAACGTATGTCAAAGATTAATGGTTACTTTGGAATTATTTTGATAAAAAATCTAATATTTTATGCATTATACATGGAATTAAATAAAAAACAACGATTTTTTATAACCAAATTGTCATCGTTATTAAACCGGCAGAACTCGAACAATTTTCGTCCAATCGACTTGAAATTTGAACTGCAGCTTTTTAGATTGCTTTAAGGGGAGATATACACCTAGCAGCCGGAAAAAGGTCGTTTTTGTGAATTTTTCCAAGGAAAACTACTTGAAATTTCGGATTGGCGTTTTAATTATTTAAAAGTATATACATTCAAAAATATGTTTAATTTTCTTTATTTAAAAATATCAAAGATATACAGGGATAATGTATTATCCTTGAAGCGTCGTAAAAAAATCTGCGTATACGGTACACACTGGCGTTTCTTGAAAAATCATCTGAAAAAAAAAACCAAAAAGATTATTAAATTAGATACTATTATCTAGTACTTGTCATAGCCGATTTTGAATATATCGATTTATGACCAAATGGCGGACGTTTGAACATAAATCGTGATTTTTCGGCCAAAAATTAGTTATTATTTCGCTTATAAAACAAAAACTAAGTAACGGAAAAAATCCCATTACAAGTACTAGATAATGGTGTATAGAATAACCACAAAAAACCTCAAAGCAATCGGTTCATTGGTTTTTGAGAAATTTTAGGTACCAATTTGAAAAACGTGGTCTTGAGAAAAACGCGTTTGAAAATTTGGAACTGAATAAATCATGAAACTTGTCAACTTACATGGAATCATCGATACTAGGCCCATAGTGTAGGTCTTCTACGGTCGACGGAATATTCATAGCTTCTAAATCAATTTTTTCGACCATCTAGGTGCATATCTCCCCTTAACAATCAAGTACAAATGCTTTTTTCGATTAATCAAAAATTGTAAAAAATACATCACTTTTGAGATGAAAATTATGGTCGAAAAAACGAACTTTTTTCAGTCGTCTCTATTTTTCTTTTAATTATTTTTTAATCCCCCCGTACTTGACTGCTAAAAATAATATAATTAACGAAAATATTTTACTCTTAGTTCCGGGACTAAATTTACGACAGTTCTACTGCGTGCTGCGGAGAGCGTTGGCTGAAAAAAAGTAGTGCTATAGTGACTCGTACGCCACAATTTTGTATACTTTTTACGAATAATTTTTTTTTTTACATACTTCAATATATACCTCATAAAACCTCAACTTTTTTTGACCATGTATTTTATTTATTTCTTTAAAAAAATCCAAAGAAAACGGTCGAATGTGGGCAGTTACAGCGGTGTCCTCCCTTAAGGAAAAATGTTACATAAAAATATCAAGCACCTGGGGTGCTATTATATGCCACTAATGAGTCTTATAATTGTCATTGAGATCAAAATGAACTTGAGCAACATTACAATCAACTTTAGCAACATGATAATGAACTTGAATAACAAATTGCTGTTTAAGTTTATTCCCCGCACCCGCCGCCCGCCGCAGAAGGTCAAGCAGGCTCGCTGCGCACACATTTAAAACGTATTTTGACGCACCGACAAAGTAGCCCCAAAAACTGTCAAAGTTACCCTGAATGTCAAAGTAGTGTTTTACGGTACCAACCTGGTAGATAATTTTTCTGGACCTTGACATAAACTCAAAATATACATCGTGAGCATAGTGAGCAAAATAAGTTGCAATAATGCGCATATTAGGTACTGCATGCTGCATTAGGTGAAGCAGTGATTTAAGGCGTTACCCCCACTTGTAGCGCAAAAAAGGCCTTTTTCATGAATCTTTTTAAAGAAAACTGCAAAACTTTTTTAATCGATCAATATACCATCTTAAAGAACACATCTTGAAGAACTTTCAGTAATTTTTTTATTGAAAAATATTACATTGTTTAGTGGCAAATGGCCGTCAATGAAATAATGTTTTTATATACACGGTTTGCGGTGACCAACATTGCGGCGAAGTGGATCTGAAAGACAAAATGCGGATGGATTTACTCAAATATAAGTATAAACTAGTCTTTAATCGAAGGATTTTACAAAATATTCATTTTTCACAAAATGGCGGACAGTCAAAGTTAATGGATCGATTTTAACGAAAAAAAACGGCCGTTTTTTGGCTATAAAACGACCATTTTTTTTCGAAAAAAAAAAAAAAAAAAAAAAAAAAAAATCGAACGATTAAAGACTACATTTTTATGTATTAAGTAAGCCTGAAAAATTTCAAGAAGATCGGTTCATTAGTGTTCGAGTAATCTTGGTCACCGACTTTAGGAATGTCATTTTGAGAAAAACGCCTTTAAAGTTTCGATTTCCGGTCATTTACACAACGGATTCTTCTCTTTCAACGCTCATATCTCAGTCAATTTTGTTCGGATCGACTTGAAATTTTCAGGACATATTCTTAGATACTTATACTTTTAAAAAATGCAATAAAAAAAATCAATTTTTTCAAAATCGCTAGTGGGGGTAACCCCTTAAAAGGTTATTGAGTGCAAATTTTTATATTTAAAAAAAATCATAAAGAGATGAAAACCAAAAAATGGACTTTTCACTCAAAAAATCATAACTCCGCGAATTTTCAATATTATTACCTGAAATTTGAATCTGAAACTCCTTAGATATAGTCCTTTTGAAAAAAAATAGCAGCCTAGTACGCGTTCTAAAAAAGGTCCTAACGCTTTGTTCGAATTTCTAACGATCCCTACGTATAGAGAATCCTCCAATCTTCAGATAGATGGCGACACAAGTCCCATTCAAAGCCGGGAATTATTGTGTATTTGGGCCCAAAGTTGATCAACGGGTCGATTTTACGCACGGTGACCACGAAGGATTAAGGGGCCAGTCTACTTTGGGGCCACGAAAAAGGCTATTTTCACGATTTTTTAAAAGAATTTTATAAAATATATGAACATAGATGTTGGGCTTGATAAAGAAAGTCTTGAAATACATTTTTTTTAATGTTTAATTCATTTTTATTCATTTTTAAGTACAAAAACGATAGTTTAACGTAACGCCTCAAAAATAGGTGGGCTAGATACCTCCATGACAACTCGGCAACGGCTTCTCTGAAACAAAAAAATCAAAGTCCATTTGATTCAGTATCACACCAGCTACAAAATGACCCTCGGATATAAAGTTTTATCAAAAAATAAAAATCGGCAGATGAAAAACGAAAAAAGTTTTTAAAAACGCGCTTTTTTCGCAGTTTCGCGCAAAAAAGAGTAAAAATAAAATTTTTTAAACCATCGAGGGTCATCTTGTTGCGAATCATGTTTACAATATGTGGTTCAAATTTCAAGAGAATCGGTTTATTAGTTTTAGGGACACGATGGAGCTAGATTTTGAAAACGTTGTTTCGAGAAAAACGCGTTTGAAGTTTATACTATACACCGTACAAAATCCCTTCTGATTGCTCATCATCGTCGATTTCTTCGAGTCTTGCTTGCTCTCGATTTTTTTCAATTTTCAAAGTGGACTGGCCCCTTAAGCAAATAAATAATTATTTTCACGCCAAAGGCCTCTTTTGCCCACCCAATGAAAGACCTTCATAGATCCACATACCTATATTTTTCAGCAGAATTGTCCCATCTTCTCACCCACAGCCGTCGCACACATTTTTTCAAATCTTTCTTGCTCGATGAGATTCACCATCGGGAATGTATCGTGGAACTCCCGGAGTTAAAAGAAAAATACGTATACCGGGCTTGAATACGCAACTCGTCCTAATTGATCTCAAATTTATTGCCCATAAATGCCTCATTATAGAGGCAACGATTCGTCTTTATTTAAAAAACGACGCGTGCGCGTCCACAGCAGCGGGATGGTATACGCTGCCTGTGCAATTTGTTAGTCGCGTGTTTGCTTCGTCATTAATAATACCGGCTCGTATGTGCTCCCATATATATCCGTTCATAATTCCAAAAAAGTGCTGCTCCACATATATCAATAAATCAAGAAAAGACTAACGATTACGGTCGAAGCTTCGGTCACGAAACTCATCGAGGAAATATCAATATCCATATATATATATGGGGCACTTCATGCCGATTCGACCTGGGTCTGACCCATCACTTCTCCGATTTGACCCGCGATTTTTTATTTTATTGTACTATCTCTGAAAGGCAATCGAGATTTTTTTCAGATTTTTTTGGAACGATTTGACTTCACAATATTTTTTATAAACAAAAAATTAACGCCCAAACTTAAAAATCTGAAAAAAATCAAAAGAATCCTGTGTCACATATCAAACACTATAAGCGTTTAGAAAAAGTGAGCGCGCGTTTCATTTGGCCTACAATGCGCTTGTTTCGTAAAATTTTTTTTCTTAAATTAAAAAAAATTAAATCAATAGCCCCCCCCCAGTCGTTAAAGAGGAAAAAAATTACATGACATTATGTAGAATTGACCAGAATTTTTTCAGATTTTTTTCAGAATTTTTGTCCAAAATTTTTTTAAAATCATTTTTAGTCAAATTGCCGACAATTGAAGTGGCCAAGTGGCCAACCCAACTCAAGTATCATAGGGGTTTGGGCGACAATGTCAAGAGAGAAAACATTCTTAATTAAATATTTTTGATACCTATGATACTTGGGTTGGGTTGGCCACTTGGCCACTTGAATTGTCGGCAATTTGACTAAAAATGATGAAAAAAAAATCTGAAAAAATTCCGGTCAATTCTACATAATGTCATGTAATTATTTTTCCTCTTTAACGACTGGGGGGCTATTGATTCTATTTTTTTTAATTTAAGAAAAAATTTTTTTGCGAAAAAAGCGCACTGTAGGCCAAACGAAACGCGCGCCCACTTTTTCTAAACGCTCATAGAGTTCGATATGTGATAAAGGATTTTTGTGATTTTTTTCAGATTTTTAAGTTTGGGCGTTAATTTTTTGTTTATAAAAAATATTGTGAAGTCAAATCGTTCCAAAAAAATCTGAAAAAATTCTCGAGTGCCTTTCAGAGATAGTATAACAATATAAAAAATCGCGGGTCAAATCGGAGAAGAGAGTCAGCCCCAGGTCCAATGAGCATGGAATGCCCCATATATATACAAGAATGAGAAAAAACTCGATCGACGACAAACGCGATGAAAACGAGAGATGACACGGGATCACTGAGATACATTGCAAATTTATTATAATGACGAGCAAAGATGTTGGTTTTTCTTCATCCCGAAAATATTATATCTTCAACAGCACCATCTGTCGCATTCGCAATTGAGGAGAAGACGTTTCGCCGAGCATTTCACGAAACGTCCGGTTTTTTTCTTCAGACTTGCACGGGAGCGACCGGCATCGAGGTCCGTGGAGTGTCTTCGGTCAACTATAAGGCTTGTAACGAACGAGCGCGTATGCAAGAAGCAAAAGCATCAGCCACATATATACGTGGGAAGAGAAGAGGTGAGTCTTCCGAGAGCTTAATTTATCGCTCCCGAGCCCTCTCTGTCTCTCTTTTGCTCTTGGCTGAAGGAGCACACGCCACAAAGTCGGCGATTTTGAAAGATCTGCAGCTCTCTCGAATGCCCTACGGGTGCCATCCCGTTGTCTCGCCAAAGAAACAAGGAATGCAGGAGGCCCGAGGGGCGAGGAGTTTTGGTCCGCTCCGCGAGCTGCTAGTCCAACGTCCACGGGTATCAGAGCTGCTGAACCCTCGGAGAGGGCATTTTTTTCGAATCGCGGATCTGCAGTCTCAGGAATACCAAAAGATATTTCGATTTTTGCGGTAATTTGGGATTTTTGACGGTGGTTTCGGTGGTCGTCGCTGGTTAGTGAAGTCGTAAGGGAAAGTGGGAGCAAATTGGAAGTTTGCACATTTTATTGCTCGTCGGGATTTAAATGGCTAAAAATTCCCAAGCGAGGTGCGAGATGATTTATACTTTCTTCTTTTTTTATTTACGCTCTTTGCGGAGGACTGATAAGGACGATTATCGAAGTGTCGAACGTTCCTTGCTCAATGGCGATCTACATGACGACTTGGAAGATAACAATAAGTGGTGCTAGATATCGGTTTTGTGTACTTTGTAGTAAAAAAAAGTATTTTAAGGCAGTATTCTAGTATAGAAATTTGAGAACATTGATGTTTTTGGCATTTTCTTGAAGTATGGAATCGTAAGAGTATGTCCTCGAAAGGAAATTTCGAAATTGCCAATATTTAGGCCAACAAACGAGACCAGAATAAGATTGAGCGGTTTGAGCTACGAACTTCAAATGCTTCTGGGGAAGCTAGAACTGCTCTCAGCGAAGAACGACCTTCAGGAAATCATCATTTCGAAGTCGAGGAAGGCACACTTTAGCAGGTAGGAAGTGCTGATTAATAAACGTAAGTATATTAATACTTACGTTTATTCTACCATTCTACCACTCAGATAGTTGCGGTTGTCTGAGATTCTACTTAAAACATTAAGGCGGGACATACGTTTCGACAGGAAAAAAATAAGCAATGTTGAAGGAATTTTTAAAACTAAGAAATAATTATTCTACAATCATCAAACTTTAGGGATACTTTAATAGTATATTTAAGTATACTTAAGTATATTTAAGTATGAAAAAACAACTTTTGTAAATGAGTTAGAAATAATTATTCTACAATCATCAAACTTTAGAGATACTTTAATAGTAGGGGAGACCGGGGCAAAACGGGTTTGGGGCAAAATGGAATAGTGAAAATCAACACTGCTGGAAAATACATCATTGGGGCAAAACGGGACTGGGGCAAAATGGGCCGGAGAAAATCAGGCGCCTCAGAAAGAGGCAGTTGGGGCAAAACGGGATCGGGGCAAAATGGGACAGTGGAATAATTCGATGCAGAAACGAAAGAAATGCAGGGGTAAAAAACGAGGGGTAATAAATGAGTGAAAACAGGTTTTATTGAATGTTACACGATATTTGGGTCACACTCTACTTACGATACTATAATTTAACGGTGGCAATGTTTAATTTTTATTGCATGTTTAACTAAACTAATTTTTATCGGCACAATTGTCGCAAACGTACTCGATTAAGTTATCGTCAGCATGGGCGCATGAATAGTGGGCCCATTTCTCGCATGAATTACAACGAATCCAGGAAAAACGACTCACAATGGACGCGTATGGCGTCTCACTGCTAAACAAAAATAACATTGACTAGGGTTCAACAACAATAAAATGTACCTCATGATTTTGTTGCGAAATAATGATAGATGAATAAATACGTAATCGTTTAGATAACGAATAAAAACATAAGACATTGATTTCAGAATATCGAAATCATGAATTGAGGATAGGAGTTTGGAATGAAAAACTAAAAACTGAAAATCCAATATGGCGGATGAAAAAAAGTTCTATTATTGTGGAAATAGTTATTTTTTCACGAAACTACGGCCGATGCATTCAATAAAACAATAGATATGTTAATTGAGCTTAACAATCCAGGTGATACGATAAGTTTGTTGATATTTATCGTTTAACTAAATTGCATTAATTAGCATATTTTTAAAGACGTATTTTGATATCGACTCATTTTATATCGTTGAGATTCGATTACGCGTAATAATTTATTAATATTAAAGACTGCAGCGGTTTTCATTTGTTAATTGAATTGTTCAAATATTTATTCTTCATTGTACGATCGGCATTTTCTGAAATTTCTTGGAAATTGTTAATCGAGCGTAACAATTCGATTCGAACAATTTAATTGTTAATGAAATTGTTTAAATAATAATTTTTTATCATTCGATTAGCATCTTCGCAAGTTTGGTGTAGTCTATTAATGCATTAATGACTATTAATGCAGTCTAAAACTTCAATTGATTTTTTGATATTCATTGTTTGACCAAATATAATGATTGGACATGCGGTTAAGGCAATGTTTCAAGGTCGACTCGTTCGATTTCGTTGAAATTTGATTAATCGTAGTAATTTAACATTAAAGAAAATGACAATTTTTATTTGTTAACTCAATCGCTTAAACAATTATTATTATTTTTGACTTTACAACAACAGTTCGTGCTCGGCTCGTCAGGATTCGTTGAATCCAATAAATTTAAGTACTTCAACATTCAAAAAAATACTAATTTTTCATTTGTTATTAAAGTTTGTTAAACAATTACTTTTGATTCTGCGGTCAGAACTGTACCAAACTTGACGTAAATTGTTATTTGAGCCTTCTTATTCGATTGGTACAATTTCTTTGTCGTTATTAATTATTTAAATAATCAAGTAATTTTTATAATCTGACGCGTGCAATTTATGGTTTTTTTTGTTTTTATCTTTCTTTGTTTTTTTTTAATTTATTTTCTGTCAACTGCACGTTACTGATACTGATTTTCAAGCCATTGATGAAAATCTAACTCTTGTCAATTTTTACGTAAATTGTTTTATGAAACTAGGACCGCCGCTCCCCATGAAATCGACGGATATGTGTCGACAAATATATCGGTCGGTCCGTATTATCTGCGTATATGTGGACTGAAACGAACCACAAGCACCATTTAGATTAGATTATGTTTCAACAGCTCTTTCATAGAGCCGAAGCATGAATTTTCCTGTCATCCCATTTTGCCCCAAATTCAGCGGGCTGCGACACTTCATTTTTGTGTGTCCCATTTTGCCCCGATTCCATTTTGCCCCAATTTGATATTCCACTCCTCTCTGTCCCATTTTGCCCCTATCCCATTTTGCCCCAAATCAAGCACCAAGAAACTTCATTTTTTGCTATCCCATTATGCCCCGATCCCATTATGCCCCAGTGCCGTTTTGCCCCGGTACCGTTTTGCCCCGCTATACCATTTTGCCCCGGTCTCCCCTATATTTAAGTATACTTAAATATACTATTAAAGTATACCTAAAGTTTGATGATTGTCGAATAATTATTTCTAATTCATTTACAAAAGTTGTTTTTTCATACTATTAAATTAACTCACCATCAAAGTGGCGGAGCTGTGGCAGAGTGTTACAGTAAGGTCGCCGCGGGATTTACGAATCGGCCGGCAGTCTAGCTTCCCGTAGACTTTGATTTGCAAAAAAGTTCAAACATTTTTTCAGTTAGAACATGTATAATTTCTATGTGACGGTAATTAAAATGAAGAAAATGCAAATTTAAGAAAATGGCATGCATTTACAAAAAAATAAACATTTCACCCAACCTTTCTGTAAAATGTGGATTAAAAAAGTAGCTCTTTCCCAATTTTTCAAAAACGATTGTCGTCAAGTAGAATGTACCAATATTATCAATATTTCTACCAAGTTTCAACTCAATCGGCTAAATAGTTTTTGAGTAATCCTGCACGCCAATTTCGATAATGCAGTTTTGAGAAAAACGCATTTGAAGTTCACGCCTGCTCCGAATCCGAGCGGTGAGGCACAACGTTGACGGGCAGTAACGTTTTAAGTTTTTCGAATTTCGCTTTCACACTTTCGGAAAATATTCTACATATATAGTTCTATCTTTTAAAGAAAAAAAAGAAATCGTTTTTTTTTCATCGTTGTAACTGTATATGCCGCCTTAAACGCATTTTTTCAAAATTACTTTTTTTCGTCCTGGTTGACATAAAACCTCGAGTTCTTACAACCGATCGACTTCAAATATGGACCTTCACCCACATCCCTCTATCGTCGCTACCTCGAGCATTGCGAAATTATTGTTATTACTATTTAAAAAAAATGAAAAACTTTGAAAAAAAATTGGGGTATTTTTTTTCAGACAGTCGCCATTAAATTATTTGTTACGTTTTGTACTTGCCATAATGACATTCTTATTGATAAAGAAAATTGGTTTTATTTCTGTTTCCGATAAAAGGCAACTTTAGAATCATGTCAACCGCCATAATTAGAGGCCTATAACTTTTTTATCTTTTATTTTTCTCGCATGATTTTTTTTGGCAAATTCTTGATAAATGGATGCTAAAAATATTCTTCGTTTTGTTCATCAAGCTCAAAAAAACGCCCGAAAATTGGGCCTCTAGAATAGAATACCCCATTAATAGTTCATAGGTCCTGTAGATTAGTTGTGAAAATTGCTGATACGCGAAACGAAAGTTTATTTCCCAGAGCATATTTCCACGATTTACGAAGAGATTTAGTTTCGCACTTTCTCAGAGAATATTTTCACGATTCTGAAAGCGATCTGGTCTTGTACAGACTATGATATTGCTGGAATTGCTGGCACAAGGGAATAGTTGTCCGGGAGCATCGCAGTTTCCGATGATTTTTTCAATGACTCCTTTCCTCGGTCACCGAGGATGGTGTACTTCTAATTGAGCATCGATTTAAACGAGCTTTCTTCGATTAAAACCCTGCAACTTCGCTTGAATGGATATGTAAGTATATAATTGAACGTGGATAGTGTCTTGTTTATATGTACATAATGTTTTTCCTTACAGCATTTACGATCGAAGCTTCATTTCCATATGGTTGGAGAGAAAGGGAGCAAGACACACACACAGAGAGAGAGAGAGAGAGAGAGGGGGGGGGGGGGAGTTACTACCTCGATCATCGCTAATTGACGTTAACAGTACATGAAAAATATTGGTACAGATCGTTTCAGCGATATTACAGAGGCTTGAAGTCGTCCCTGATTACGTCCACCGTGCAGGAAAGTGCTTTTTATTTTTCTCCCGCGATTTCTCTTTATATATGCATATGTATTCATGATTCCCGGTCGGCTTTCACAAAATCTCGCCGTTTATTGTAATAGCAAGTGTATGTCGGCAATTTATAATATCACCGACGCGAGCAATCAACGCTTCGCCGATCCACTTATAGCCGCGACGAAATTGGTTTCTCATCGTTTCCTAATTAATTACTATCACTTCGTTGCGAATTAATTATCGTCTCGATATCCATTTTTATCCGGTTTTGCCGTTATTTTTATTGGCCTGTCCGGTTGGTCTTCGTATTCGAGAAAGGTGGGAAGCACAAGCGAAAAAGTGAGAGAGAGATACCGTTTACCTGCATTCACCCATAACACTAAAAATTGCTCATTCCAGATGTGAATACTATGTAAAACGTCTACTACGACTGTTCTAAAGACTGCAATTGAAGATCGACGAGACTAAGACATGGGGTGGGGATAACGCATACACGAATCTTTACTATTGCTTTGAGGGATAAGACCACTCTAGGCCCGCGTTAGCCCTTATGGTGCAGGCATCACAGATTGAAGGTAAAGAAAAATTCTCTCGTATGGTGCAGCCATCGCAGATTAAGGGGCAAGTCCACTTTGATGCCACGAAAAAAGGCTATTTTCACGATTTTTTTTGAGGATGTTATAAAAGATATGAATACAAAAGTTGTGGGGCTTGATAAATAAAGTCTTAGAATACATTTAAAAAAATAATTCATTTTTATTCATTTTCAAGTACAAAAACTATAGTTTAACGTAACACTGCAAAAATAGGTGGGCTAGGTAGCTCTATCACTACTCGGCAACGGCTTGTCTGAAACAAAAGAATTAAAGTCCATTAGATTCAGTATGACACCAGCTACAAAATGACCCTCGGATATAAAGTGTTATCAAAAAATAAAAAAATGGCAGACGAAAAACGAAAAAAGTAAAAAAAACGCGTTTTTCTCGCAGTTTTTCGCAAAACAAAGAGTGAAAATAAAATGTTTTAAACCATCGAGGGCCATCTTGTTGTGAATTGTGTTTACAATATGTGGTTCAAATTTCGGGGGAATCGGTTTATTAGTTTTAGAGATACGATGGAGCTAAATTTTGAAAATGTTGTTTCGAGAAAAACGCGTTTGAAGTTTATACTATGAAAAACTCTTACCTAAACTCAATCGACAATTCCTGCACCGTACAAAATCTCTTCTGATTGCTCATCATCGTCGATTTCTTCAAGTCTTGCTTGCTTTCGTTTTTTTTTAATTTTCAAAGTGGACTGGCCCCTAAAGGTAAACAAAAATGTCAAGGATTCGAGTGCTCGTACAACTTTAAACGCGTTTTTGTCAAACCTCTTTTTTCAAACTGGGAGGACGGATTACTCGAACACCTTTGCATGGATCAATTTGAAATTCTGATAGTAGATTCACAATTACATTCTCTATGGGAGTACGTAGCGGTTTTTTGATTAAATGTAAACTTTTTTCATTAACAATTTACTGCTTATTTTTGGGCAAACAATCGATGTATGTCTCTCAAAGTGCGTCATTTTTTCAAAATTTGGTAAAAAAATCCCAATGTAGTCCCATAGCTATATAGTATAAAGCCATAGTATAAAGATTATATTTTTTTTTGGTTTTTGTTCCAGGTCTTGTACTTTACGAGAAAACCGTTCTCCCGTGAAGCTATTTGTAAAAAACACGTATTTCAAGATGAGCTCTGTCGCCCATTTTGTATGAAAATGATAATACATTTTTTTCTACTTTAATAGGTATGTGTTAAATAAACCCTCTCAAAAGAAATCCTATTCCTTTTTTCATACTCCCAAAATAAATTGTCAAAATTAGGCCTTATCTTCTGCTGCCAGAGTGGCGTTATCCCTTAAATAGGTGTGCAAATAAGCTTTCGACCTTTTTCCATGAAAATAATGATTTATTTAGTTTAAATCAAGGTCCATATTAATCCGAAAAGTAATCTACATTTGCTCCCATTCATTTGGGGTCGTCCATTAATCACGTGAGGTTTTTGAGGCCATTTTTCGAGCCCCCCTCCCCCACCGTGATATGTGGTGTGGTTTTTAGCTCCCCCCCCCTGCAACATCACGTGTATTTTTTTGTTAAGAAACGTCAGACATAAGAGAGAGAGAGAGAGAGAGAGAGAGAGAGAGAGAGAGAGAGAGAGAGCGAGAGAGAGAGAGAGAGAGAGAGAGAGAGAGAGAGAGAGAAAGTGCGGTGTTTTCTTATAAAACAAACGAAATAATATATATTGACAGTACATTACATGGCATTGGCCGCGCAGTCAACAAAAAAATAAATACACGTGATAAGTCACAACACCTCCCCCCCTCCTCCCCCAGCATGATCAATCGCGATGTTATCCAAATCGCCCCCCCCCCCCCCCCCCCCCCACCTATTTGAGCCTTACGTGATTAATGGACGACCCCTTTCCCCCAACTGTCAGGGAGATTGCGAATTCCTCGGCGGTTTTGAGTCGATAAACTCAGTAATGGCAATTTTGACTTCACCGAACGTTTTGACGTGGCTATCAGCCAAATGATATTGGAACGATCGGAACAAGTGAAAATTCAATGGAGCCAAGTCTGGTGTGGATACACTGGGTGTGGCAAAACTTCCCCGCCTAACGAATGTAAAGCGTCTCTGGTCCTTTTTGCTGTGTATGGTCTGGTATTGTCATGCAGCAATATGACGGGCCTTAGGTCCTTGGCTGGTGTAAAGCCGTTTTGAATCTTGCCGAGCTTTTTTAAACGACTGGAAACATCGTGTTGGGTAACCCCTAACCTCAAAATATACATCATGAGCATAGTGAGTACACTATGCTGATGATGTATATTTTGAGGTTATGTCAAGCAAAAATGTCCGGAAAAATCGTCTACTAAATTGGTAATATATAAAACCAGACCCGGAGTGCATTTTTTTTCTCTCAAATATGCAATACGACTGTCCGTATGTACAGGCCGAGACCTTATTTGTACACCTAATATTTTAGTGGGATTTCTTTCCGGCGTCTCAGTAGCCCCAAGACTATTTTTTGCTCCAGGCTTTGTATAAATAATGAATCTTGGAGTGCACAATATAATTTCTGGCTCTGATTTTCAGTAATTGTACATATGTGTATAGGGAAGGGTGATTCTGAAGACGTTCAATGTTACTTGAAATCCAATGTCACAAAAATCGCCTTGACCTAAATATAAGCATATTTATATGACGGTCATTGGGGAGATAAGTCCAGATCCTAAAATTAATGATTCGTTCTAAAAGAGAATGTTAATCGGCCTCAAAAGAGCCGAAGAGAGTTATATTGATGGCAGACATTACATATATATGATGGGATCAAAATATACTTTTGATGCCAACTCATCCCATACACTGACAAAAAAAATCATTGATCCAATATCATTGGTGTTATTGAATGAAATTTCGTTAATTCAATTTTAAAATTGTTGGTGTAAATAATCGGATTTATTAGTCCAAACAAAACGCTATTGACTTTAATAACATGATAAAATTAAAAGAGAACAATATATTATTGAAACTATCTAAAAAACTATCGCGAACAAATTATATAGTTTTGAATGCATTTTCTGCACCGAACTAAAAAGCGTTTCAATTCATAACATGAATATTGTTGATTCGAGTACACAAGAAAAATTGAATTTCGCTCGTTTGATTCAGATAAAATTTCTATTGAGTAAATATGTTATTTTATTTTTTTCACCATATCCGATATTGATTTCCGAGTACATTATTCGTTAAAACATTAATTTTTTATTTGGATTGAAAAATATGAAGCAAATGTCTGAATTGGTTAAAAAATTATGCGAAAATAAAATTTGTTGCGCATTTGGTTGAAAAAAATTCAACCAAATCATAGCCGAGTACCACCGAAGTTATAGTTGTGAGGAAACCCGTCGTTCTCGGAGTAACCGATAGAAGCCGCACGCGCGCTCGTTTCTCGTAAACGTAGCGCGAATCGAAAATCTACTTAAACGTCGGAGAAACTCTAAAGAGTATCGCTTCCTGGCCTGTGGCTAAGATCAAAGTGTAGTATCTGTTCTTATCAGCTGAATATCTGATATTCTCTCCATGGATATTCCATTGGATATCTGATATTCTCTCCACTATTATCGTGGATGATCATTCTAACGCTCACGTTTTATTTAAGATTTAAAACAAATTGAAAAACTTACGTCCCACGGCATATTCGTTTCGATGTAGTAAAGAAATAATTAATTCCATTGAATATATTTTTTTACGAAATACAAAAATGTTGTAGCAACCGCTTAATTATTTCATCCAATACATCTACGAATTGTATATAGAATGATTTCAATAGAATATAATTTCATTCGAAGGATAATGTAGATATTCAGCGAACAGTAGAGCTTTTCCAAATAAAATAATATGTTATTTAAATCAATCACATTTTCTAATATTTTTTAGTATTGTAACAATCTCATATATCGGTGGTACTCCGCAGCAGCACATTTATACGGATCAACCAATATCTTTTTTTTTTATTCATTTGGTTTTTTTTTCAGTGTATATATATACGTCACCATTGAAAGCTCTTTGGACATTTCAAATAATTGCAAAACTTTCGATCATTGGATAATTGCCAAATGATGTTAGAATAACATAATTTATTTCATTTATTATTTTACGAAATAACTATATAGCTCTATATAATGAATTATATTATTCTAATATAATTTTGCAATTATCTGGAGTGTCCGAAAAATGTTGACCGCTGATGTGTGTACGTATATACATATACATAAAGTTATTCTCGAGTGGTGCATCTGCCAGCTCGTTATCTAATGGCGGCTCATACGGTATGATAATTGACCGCGTTCTCCTCCGGCGCGGACTGAATAGACGCGCTCTTATTAAGCCCGATGGTTTGTTGTCCGCGGTAGCAACAACAGACCTCTGCGAATCGACGTTATGTATCGATTCATGATTAAAACTCGCCCTCGGGCACCCACCTCATTACGCCCACACCATGTTCCCTGGCGCAAACCCCCTTCCGTTTCCCTCCCCCGCTTCCTCGTACGAGCTTTGGGGCCTCGACCTTCATCACGTATCTAGTAAAATTGACGTCGACTACTACACGAAACGTGGCTAAAATGAGATGAAAAAAAAAAACATAAAAAAAAATTCCCCGCCTAAGCCCGGACCAATTTAGAAAGAGGAATTGCCTCCTAAGGAACGGAGGATTATTGATGAGTCGTACTTTGTGCTACTCGCAGGAGACTAGACGAGACTTGGCGGGAAGATGCGAAAGGTATTGGAGAACGACTCTTTGGGCGCTTTCGAAGATTTATCGAACAATGGGGGTGGATGAAGATTGATCTGCAAATTCTTTTTTTTTTTTGGAAACGAGAGAGCAATACTCGCAAATGGTTTATTTGATTTTTTAGTTCGCGTCCTGAACGAATTTTTAATGGACATTTTGCAGTTCATTATTTAGGGCGGATTTTCATTTTGTTGCGTTGCAAAATCGTTGAGATTCGATATGTTTTTTCGAAGATAACTATGACAGATAAATGCTTGAAGTTTTTTACACGTGTCATTAATGTATTATTAAACGAAAAATGATTTTGCGTGACCAAAATCATGATCCGTCTGAAATTCATCTGATGTTAGGTATAGTAATGACATTTTTAATGAGTACAATTTTGTGCATGAAGTAAGATACAATTATAATTTTGTATTAATTTGTATTAAGGGAAGGGTAGGGGTTTCAGCGTGAAAAAAAACACTTTTTTGCGAATTTTTTTCATCTGTATGGTTAGTACATTGTTAAGTGTCATTTCAAGAACATTTCGTGAAATTTGTACGCGAAAATATCCACAAACAAGCCGGTGACAAAGCTTTTCCAAGAACGCCTTTGGAAAAACACGATTTGCGGTGTTCACTATATCTCAGCTAGAAATTATCTAAAATCAAGTACCATTAAAATTTAGTCAAAGTATCGTCAAATCCTCACCCCAACGGTCTATGATAATTTTTTTTTTTATTTCTAAATTTTTGTTGGTCATGTAAAGTGAAAAGTGCTGTTTTTCGGGAAAAATTCCGCCATTTTGGGGATGGAAAACCTCCTCAATCCAAAAAAATCTCAAACTAACCGTTGGGGCGAGGTATTTTATATGTAGAAAGTGTGTACCAAGTTTGAAATAAATCGGTCATGTAGTTTTCAAATGACAGCGAACACGGACTTGGAAAAAGTGGATTCGAGAAAAACGTGGCACCGGCTTGTTTGTGGATATTTTCACGTACAAATTTCACGGAATGTTCTTGAAATGACACTTAACAATGTACAAAAGGTTACGATAAATTTACTCTATCCATATAGATGAAAAAAATTCGCAATTTTTTTTAACGCTGAAACCCCTACCCCCCCCCCCCCCACCCCTTAAATATTTGTGTTGATGTTAATGAGTCAAAGAAAACGAAAATTCCGATAGTTTTTGTTTGTAGAAAACAATTCATCTATAAATGGTGGATTTCGCTTACTTTATGGGGACGAGTTTTCTGAACATTTGAAGTTAGTCTGTTTATAGTTGTTAATTTTTGCGCTGTGAAGCACATTGTGACAGGTAAAAAAATCATTTTTTTTTGCATTTTCTCAAAGCATATATATTGAAGAATATGCGAAAAAAAAATTCAACGTAAATACTGAAAATTAACCAAGTTACAGACGATTTAGTGAAAGCAAGTAGCGCAACGATTTTCGTATACTAAAACTTTCAATCGCATTTTTCTCGACCTGGCCGGCATGATAACTCTAGCTATAATTGTTCAATTGTTAATTTAAAAAACCAAAACTTCCATAATTGTAGTAGTTATTGATGTACCTAGCCGGTTTTTTTATTTTCGTATTTTCTAAGCCCTTCGAATACGAGTCAAAATGTCCCGGCACTTTGTGATTTTATTTCGCATAAGGGCTACGTACATCGAGAAGTACATTTATATAGATTATAAAAGTTCTTTATTTTCATTTTTTAAACCAACCTTTGTTATCGATCCGGCCGTTGGACTACATTTTTTATACAGAGGCTCTACTATACCTCAATAACGGTATTGATTATTTTTTAATTTAACAAAAATTTTAACGAAATACGTTTATTGTATGCTAAATAACATACCTTTTTCAAAATACCGAATAAATAATCTAGTAGACAAAAAAATCGGAAAAACTACTTTTTTCGGCCCGGTATGGTATCTACCCTTAAAGATGGAGTTTTTCAAATTTTCTCTGAAAAAGGCAAAAAATGGATTTTTCCAATCCGACACAGTGGAATCCAGCCTCCACAAAACTTCGCTCTCAAATGAATATAAGCTATTATTTAAATTTATTTTTCTAGCAATGCTAGTTGTAGAAAAATTGGAGTAAAATCAATAAATAAAAAAATAAAGTGTACTAATGTTCCAAAAAAAATATTTAAGTGCATAAAAATATAAATAAGACCAGCAAGGGTCGTTGAATTTCCTGTCATTCTTCATAAAAGTGATTGCGAAAATGTGGAAAATCATTTATCCAAAAGTGCACGACTTTATTTGAATCAGCCTGTACATACCGATCGCGAAGAGTTTCAGATCCGTAAGATTTCAAGAATAAATGCAAGGCTCCTGGTATGCGGTACGAGTGGGCAGTTTAAACGTGAAGTAATAACAAACTTGCGATGCAATTAAAGATAATCCGGAGTGGCAAAAATAAAGTGCACGAGAATTGTACAGCAGGGCGTAAACTTTCGGGTAGATCGTTGCGGCGTTCAATTCATTAACGTAACACGTAACATTTTGACCAATACATTCCGCGTATTTATATAGATCCTGCAGTGTTTTGCCAATACTGTTGGACTTCTTGGCACTATAGAAACGACCTCTTTCCCAACCTTTTCGAGCACGCAAGCAGCCTGACAAGAAAACGCGTGGGCGGCTTCTACACGCCCATAATTATCTCGGAAACAACAGGAACGAAAGAAACCAATGAGCACACAACAATTCCGCGCAATTTCTATCTCAGCGAATTAAGGCAGTATTCTAGTCTAGAAATACGAAGAAAATATTTTTAAGAATATGTCCTCTAAAGGAAGTTTTGAAATTCCTAATATTATTCGCCGTAAATATTGGGAATTATGTATTTTTATTATTATTTATTTATTGGTTATTATTTTTTAAATTGGGAATTGAGAATTATTAGGTGTTATTTACCAAGTATATTGGGAATTGTTTATTATTATAAACAATTCCCTATATACTTGGTATTATTATTATTATTATTATATATTTATAATTTATTTATATTGAAAATTATTTATTATTATTAAATTATTATTATTCTCCGTAAATAATGGGAATTTCAAATTTTCCTTTAAAATTCAAAGAAATTCAATGATTCAAAAATTGACCGGTCGGAGCTACGAGCTTCGGAAGCTTCTAAAGAATCTAGAACTGCTCATAGGGACCAACGAGCTTCAGAAAATCATAATTTCGAAGTCGAGGAAGACACGCTTCACGAGGCAGGAATGGTCGATTAATATAACGTAAGCATAACATGTCATTATACCAATCACAATTAGAATAGTCCGGTCATTTGAAATTCTACTCACAACTTCAAACGCGTTTTTCTCGAAACTACTTTTTTCAACCTGGTTGACACAAAATCTCGAGTTCTATTCACCCGATTGACTTCAAATTTGGTATGGACCTTTAGCCTTTACCGTCTCTACGTTGGGCATTGCAAAATGATTAAGATTATTGTTTGAAAAAAATTGTGAGCTTTGAAAAAAGGGCGGAATTTTTTTTTTCGGACAGAAGCCATGAAAAAATGTCTCTCCGGTACCTTCAATAATGACATTCTGATTGATCAAGAAAATTGGTTTTATTTCCGTTTCAGATGAATGAGAGCTTCGACATCATGTCAATCGCCTCAACCTTTTTTTTCACGGCTGTATTTAGAGGCCCTCAAAGTCTTAAAGTTTTATTTGCTTTCTAAGGTAATAAAACATCAATAAAAAGACTGCAAGAAATGGTTAATCAAAATATTTTTAAATTTTATTTATCAAGCCCGAATGAACGCCCAAAATGTAGGCCTCTAGTCTACAATACTGCCTAAACAAAGAAAATCAAATGATTTGATTTGAAAAAAAAAAAAAAAAAAAAAAAAAAAAAACATTCCGAATTGCACAACTCGAGCATAAGCAAAAAACAAAAATATTTTTTGTTTATTGTTTATCAAGTTCGAAATGTTCGAAAAATTTAAGTCTCTAGACGAGAGTACCCTGTTAAAAAAAATCACTCGATATATTCGATTCTGCCAATTCCACTCTTTATGTGCAATACCAGTGTGACACTTTAAAAAAATCGATTTTTTGTTGCCTTTTCGACAGTTTATACTTTCAAGAATATCCTGTAGAAATTTCAAGGCCGTATCTCTAACCATTTTATCTTGCAAAAGCTTTTCTCGAAATGAGATTTTTCGAATTTGCTGTCATTGTAACTCAAAGAGCAATTATCCGATTTACTTGAAATTTCAACTGAATACTCTTGAATATATTTACTCTACAATAACGTCGAATATTTTTGATTGGATGCAAATTGACGATTCGGCATTGAAAAAAACGAACATTTTATAGGCAAGAAAACAGGCTTTTTTGCATAACTACGCCATTTTGTTAGATTTTGATATTTTTCGAAAATCCTACGTCATTGTACAGCAAATACCTTCCAGTTTACCGACATTTTTTCCTTATTCGGTTTCAGCTACTCAATCGGCCGAAATCATGTCAGCAGTGGAGGACCTTTTTTCGCGGCTCCGAATGCAGCGCATAAGTTGCTTGGACCTCAATATTTTTCTATGAAAAAATTGTGTAATATAGGTCAAATATAGCCAAATATATTCTTAATTTTCCGAAAAATTAAATTGAGTACTTTTCTTAAAAAAAAATCCCAAAAAACACTCACATTTTCAGCGTTCACACTGGTAAAGCCCCTTAAAATCGAGATAAAGAAAATTGAACGGTCGAAGATCCTGTCGATTTGTTCGAACGTGTTGTATCCACATGAGAAGAGCTGAATCGACTTGCGGCCAGTACTTAGATGAATGACCGCCAAGCCGGGATACAAATTAATGATGAAACTATCGTAAGATCAACCGATTCGCAGTTATTCTTCATTATCTCGAACTTTTCTAGCATCCTAAAATTTCACGACCGCGTCTCGGCCCGCTGGTACTTTCGTTCGTACAATAAAATAAAGAATCGCTGAAAAGTTCTGACGTAACTGATTGCGCACGGCGCTGCCATAAAAGCGAAAGTATCTTTCTCCCCCGCGGAAGCTGCAAGCAGAATCGCGATAGCCCTTGCGCGAAGCGCAGCTGGATATAAATTCATGACGAACGTGCAGCCTCGCTCCAGAACTTACGAGACGGTTTTACGAATGGAAGCCGATTCGCTCGAGGGTCCAATCATCGGGATATCGCCCTTGGTCCCTCTTCCCCGCATTCTTCGCCGAGTTTTCGTTTCGAGGGCGATCATAAATTAAAAATTACACCCACGCTACCACCGCGTATACGATCATTTTTTGGCACTCGAGCAATTGCTATTTTCTTCGCCCGAGCGAGATGTATCGCATCGCCGAAATATAAATACTTCGTCGCAATGCCAATTGCGACGTGATTCGGAGGAAAAAAGAAAATGGTACCTCAGCTCGTCGGAGAAACGACAAAATTAACAATTCACGAATGCTGATGGAAATTTACCCGACAAAAAGAGACGCAAACAAATATCTAATACGCCTGTACGCGATAAACCATTTTTATGTTTTACGGGTATGTGCATATGTTCAATTTAGAGGGGGGCAATGCGTTTAGGCGAGGAAAAAATTTGCGGATTTTCATGATTTTTTTTACACACAATTTCTTCGCAATTTTTGAGACTTAGATTATGTTTTATTACTATTTTTGGCTGTTACATGGTATTTTATTTTTTATTAATCTTAAATAATGGCAGAGGTATGTCATCGCCTTCTAATCTGCATTGTCAAAACTGGTGTGACTTATGATTAAAAAACCTTATTGTCTAAAACATGACGCTAAATGTTTTTGGAAATGAAAAAAAATTATTTTTGATTGCAAAATGTGGCCATTTTATTCGGAACATTCAATGTTTTTGTGTTGAAGCGCATAATTTCATCGATTCCCAATATTTCTCTCTTTTTTTGGTTCATATTTTGCGTAGGATTATTGATGACAGAAAAATCTTGGTTGGTTTTTTTTTCAGATTATTCTGGTCAACACTACGTGTCCTATGGTAATAAAAGGGGTGAAGAAAATTGTCCTTAAAAAAATCCTGAAAATCAGCAGTTTTTTCTTCCTCAAAGGTATCTTCTCCCCCATCATCACATCATCAAGGCTGTATTCTAGTGTGAACACCTATTTTCTAAGTAACTTTTTAGGAATTCAATTTAGAGAAACGGTTGAAGCTACAGTATTATTTCACAGTTATATATAAATATAACTGTGGAATAATACTGTAGCTTCAACTGTTTCTCGTTATACACGTTTGAAGTAACATCTGTTATACACGTTTGAAGTAACATCTAAAAATTTTGCAAACGCATTTTATTCGTAATTCTATATGATATTTGATGTCGCACAGATCATGTCGCGATTTTTTTATCGTCGCGTGTTGTGATTGCCCTTGTCCTGTGAAAGGAACGATTTTTTGTTAGTTCTATTCTTTACAAATGTGATTATCGTTCGACCCTCTAATAAAAAAATTGGAAAAATGTATGAAATAGCGGCGTTTGAAAAAGGGTGCTTTGAGTTTTACAATAAAATTTTCACTTCTCGGGGCTAGGAAAAAAAACGAATTAAAAGCAATAAAATATGGAGTGCCGAACGATAACCACTTCCATAAAGAGTAGAATAAAAAAAATCGTTTGTTTCAGATGACAAAGCCGGCCGCAATCACAACACCCGGCGATTAAAAAATTTCGTGACATGACATCACAACATCGATTATCACGTACAATTTCGAATAAAATGGTTTGAAAATTTTTTAGATGTTAGTTCAAACACGTATAAATATAACTGTGAAATACCAGCACTGTAGATTTAACCGTTTCTCTAAATTTATTTCCCAAAAAGTCACCTTGAAAATGTGATTTCATACTGGAATACAGCCTTAATCTCGAACTACATTCTTCTGCTCATCGCCAAGTGGACTCTCTCGTATCTTATCGAGAATTCGGCAATAATTTCGGAATGTTAAAAGCTCCCAGTCACCGCGACTCGCGGTAATAGTTTAATAAATCCGTGAAACGTAATGCACTTCTTTCGAGGTTCCGTTCGGCGAGCAAGTTGCCGACCCGACGTCTCGATTCGGTTTTCATCGACTCGATTCCCACTTGGAGAGAGTATATACCTGTGATGACTTCGAAATATTCCTTCGAAATATTTCCGCTCGATGATACATTTCTCAAGCTCTAGGAAGTTTCGAATTCGATGAGAAACACGTGGCGGGCTGAAGCGTAAGAGGCACCTTTGGGGATGGAGGCTAGAGGATGCTGCTGATGAGCTCCAAAGTAGACTATGCTTTTCACACAGCCAAATGATGAATACAGACAGAGAAAAATACCGTGAGCGACGAACTACACTATAAATAAACAAGAGAAACTGAAATCACGGAAAAAAAACCTCAAAAACAAGTGCGAGGGCAATAAAAATGTACGAACCGGAAGCTTACGACAACCACGTTCTAAATTGAGAATCGCATTAAGGGGTCTTCATGATTTTTTTTGATAGGTTTATATTATAGATATTGATATAAAAGTTGATACACTTAATAAATACACTTTCGAAATACATTAGAATTCTTTTATTCATTTATTTAAGTCACTATTTATAGATGAAAATGGTAGTTCAAAAAATGTCCTAAAAAACTGTACTGTCTTCTCACTTCTGACTTTAGCTTTTGCTGCACTAAATCCACATGCGAGCAGCAGGCAAATGGAAAGAGAGAGTGGAATTAGTCAGCGATCTGTATTAAGAATCTTACATCAACGCAAATTCCATCCGTATCGTACGTCATTACAGCAGGATTTGTACGGCAATGATTTCCTAAATCGCGTCGATTCGGTAATTGGATTCGTAGAAAAATGCGCACAGATGTCTCATTTTTGAGTCATGTGCTTTTTCCTGACGAATCAAACTTCACAAATACGGGAAATGTGAATAGGCATAACATGCATTATTGGTCAAATGAGAATCCTCGATGAATGAGAACTGTACCATTCCAACATCCGTGGTCCGTCAATTGTTGCTGTGACCTTGTCGAGAATCACGTCATTGGTCCATATTTTTTTGAAGGTCGCTTGATCGGGCATGTTTACGCGAACTTTCTGCAAAACGTACTGCCTCAATTACTGGAAGACGTGCCCTTGCATGGTCGCATGAACATGTGGATGCAACACGACGGTGCACCACCCCATTATGCTCTGTGTTCGAGACAAGTGATGAATGAGATTTTTGGTAAAAAGTGGATAGGACGAGGCGGCCCTGTAGCTTGGCCACCTCGTTCGCCAAATCTAACATCACCAGATCACTTTTTATGGGGTTTTGTCAAAGAACGCGTAATGGCGGTAGCACCTACCACGCCCGACGACATGAAAGAAAGAATACACCGAGCATGTACCGAAATTACACCACAAATGTTGGCTGAAGTTAGACTGTCTTTTAATCAGCGGATTAACACGTGCTTACAAGTCGAGGGTCATCACTTCGAGCATCTTCTATAGGTAGACCCACACCAAGGTTAGTGGATCCTTTGAAAGTGACTATTCCGATATTTTTCGATTTTTCGACTATTTTCATATTTTGCGTGACTAGAATGACCTTGTGTTGTAGGTCGCTAAATTCATCTTAAAATCGGTAATAATGTCATCGAATAAAAATGCATGGTTCCATTAAAAAAAAGTAGAGTTGACCTTGACGTAGCTTCAGCGCCTCTACCGATAAAAAAATAGGGTGGTCCAGTATGACGGCCTCCTCAAACACTGAAACTTTAGTCTGAATTTTTGTTGGATATGATCCACAGTTTGAGTGCTATTTCACTGTAACACTTTATGTCCCTCACCCTGCATATATATATATATATATATATATATATATATATATATATATATATATATTTGCACATTATTTACATCATTGCACCCTTTTACGATATTCATCGTTGTTCGTTAATTATGGTTATGATATTTGCGCTGTAAATATATTAATTATTCAATTTTGCATATTAGACAAACGCCTATGCGTAACGTGGTTTCGATCTTGGGACCTCTGGGTGATGAGTTGAGACGTTGTCCACTGAGCCAGTACTATTTGTTTAATTTCTGAATTTTCGTATCGTCTATAAATTGGTGGATTGACGAATGTAAAAAAGACTATCGGATCAATGACTTAATTTCGTTTGCATTGAGAGAGATAATCGCATAAAATTACATAACCTTAAATTGTATCGATCATTGATTCTGGTTAGTGCGGCTGCAGCTGCCGATCTCTCTCTCACCGCGAGATGCCGATTTGAGGTTTTTTTTTTCATTCGCAACGTCATCTGTAACTCAAGTTGTATAGCCAGCCATGAGCCAATCACTCGATGGAACTACACGTAGTCACTTAACCTCACTTAGTAAATTGTGACCAAGATCGGCTGGGCAGTGACTAGCCAATGGTTGGATAAGAAAACATTCAGGATATTACGAGCTCATAGCGAAGCAATCATTGCTCAGTTTAGATGAGCTCAATTGGGCGAGCCAGTTACTTGGTCGTAACTCAGACAGGCTAGCACAATTTCTACTTGGGAAAATGCATTTTCAAAACTAGCGTGACATATAACTAAAAAACTAATCGACCGATTCTAATGAAATTTGGTATGAATCTTTTTAACCTTATCGTTTAATACATGACCTTAAATGTTTCTGAAAATTAGAAAAAAAAATGTTGCAAGTGCTTCCGGAAAGTTCAATCTCTTTGTTTCTAAGAGTACCATTTCATCGATTTTCAACATTTCTCACATTTTCTTGGTTTATATTCGGCGTATAGGTGTTAATGAAAGAGAAATCGGTGTTGGTTTTTTTTCAGATTATTCCCGCTGACACTACGTGTCACGCAGTCTGACAACATCCGCCGCAACCCATTTATTTGCGGCGTACCATACTTCCGTCGTTTTGACAGATTAATTAAACAAATACCATGTCACAGCCAAAAGAAGCAACAAAACATGCCCTCAGACTACAAAATGGCGAAGAAACCTTTCCTTTAAAAAAATCACGAAAATCAGCAATTTCTTCCTCGCCTAAAGGTATCTCCCCCTTAACGGGTTAATCCTAGCACGTGGTCAGAACAAAAGGATTTTTAAAGAATTTTTTAAAGAATTTTTTCTGCAAAATGTGTACCGGTTTTCAATTTTCTTTTTTTTCTTGCATTAAACAGGATGATTTACAATTTTACGCTTACAACGTATCTTTTATAATTTTTTAATTGAAGAATATTTATAAATGTGGTAGATACAATGCTTTATACAGACCACTGTTTCAAAAACGTTTTTTCACGGACGACCACTGCTACTCGGAAACAAATCATCCGAAATAAAAAAATCGAACGCATGAAGTTTTTGCATGAAATTATCTAGTGATTGGACTAAGGATTTATGAAAATATTGATTTTTGAAAAAAAGGCCGCTGTCCAAAGTAAAAGTATCAATTTTCGGTGGGAAAAAAACGGTCTCCTTTCATCCGTCTCAACGGTTCCTTTGTTCAAGCGCTGTTTTTTTTATATGTAAAAGAAGCCTTAAAAATTTGAAGTTAATTGGCGCAGTGATTTTTGAGCTGTCGCGGTAACCGATTTTGAAAAAGTCATTTTGGAAAAAAAACCATTTTAAGTTCGCTGGAACTTACTTGTGAACGCCCATAAGTCCCTCGATTTCGAACCGATCGACTTGAAATTGTCAGAGATAATTTTTTAAATGTTATATTTTGCGAACTCGTTGAAAACCAAAAATCGACATTCAAAAAAACTCGGCGTACGCCCTTGAAGAATCATAGCGATTAGTGCATCAAGGAATTCGCCTCCGCGATCCTGGTGCAGCGTTAATTTTCATGTCCCATTGCACGGAGATCATCGGCGGTAGCTCACCTTGTACGAGCTATAAATATGTGTGTGTGTGTGTGTGTGTGTGTGTATTGAATTTCGGCTGTTAATCCACTTATTCAGTTACCGAAAACCACGTCCCGAGTTCTAGCGAGGCCGGGTACATTAAATAGTCTTGGGCGGGTCGCCCACGAGGTATGAGACAATCGATATCTGGGTAGGTACGTAGAAATTTACATATATATAGGTACGTGTAATTCTATGTACGTTTCATATGTAATACGCAGGCTGACTCGATTAAAAGTTTTCCCGATGGAACGTGACACTAATTGAATGATTATAATGTGCTTGATATAGTACTCGTCTTGACATGAGCTTACATATATGCATATATATATATACACACAGGGTGCCCCAAAACTGAATGCTTTCCCTGAAATGGGGGATTATGGGTGAAATTCTGAGTCGATTGATATAAGCATGTGTGGGTCTCAGATCAACCCCTGAATTATTATTCATTTTTGAAGGCGGGCCAATCAGGTGCGCCCGACTAGCCGGCGTAAGTCGGTGCGTAACGAGCCACGGCTCATCGGGCGCACTTGATTGGCCCGCCATTAAAAATTAATAATAATTCAGGGGTTGATCTGAGACCCACACATGCTTATATCGATCGACTCAGAATTTCACCCACAACCCCCCATTTCAGGGAACGCATTCAGTTCTGGGACACCCTGTATGTGTATAGGGTGTCCTGTTATGAATGGATTATCCTGCAACAGTCGATAGGTCAGATCATATCATATATCCTGGAATTTCAGTTTAGTAAAAGGCTTACAGTTTTCGAGATAAAAATCATCCACTTTTGGTTTTTCGCTGCCATTTCTACAAATGATAACTTTTTTTGACCCGGTTTTTTGGAAAATACCTTTGGTTGTTTGTTTTATCTAGAAAAGTATTTTTTTAAACCTTGAATGTTAAATAAACTTTATGAAGAAAGATCTTGTGCAAAATTTTCATAGAAACCAATTCGAACATTTGACTTTGATAACCGGCCGTGTTAAAACAATGTACTACTTACGCATGTCGTGTCGATTACTTTAAAAAGTTGCTTAGTTATTGTCGATTCATATTATTTTCAGAAATGGCATGCGAAAAACCAAAAGCAAATGATTTTTTTCCAAAAATAACTTAAAGCCCAAAATCTCAGTTGCAGAATTATCCATTCATAACAGGACACCCTGTGTGTATATATATATATATCTGTGTACCAGTAAGCAGGATGTAGGGTACATTGAGATGGTGCCTTTGCCTCCGGGGAGCCAATCAGTTAGAAAGGGCGCAAAAAAGCCTTGGATTTACGGGTGGTAGGTATAGGTTCCATCGAAACGCACAGATCGCGGGGATCGGTATCGGCCATATTACGTAATTACTCTCCGTACATGAAGATCGTTCTTTGGAAAAAACTGTGCGTATACTCGGTTCGGTTTTTTCCCTCGTCGTAGTTCACTGAGTGCAGCACCCCTTAATTGAATTTTAAAAAACGATATAACCTCTATAGCCCAAAGAGATGCAAGCTTCACGCCCTAGTCATCACCGTCATCATCGACATCGTCATTTGCCTTAAGCATGGAAAACCCCACCTCCGGAAAAACATAGAAGAGAGGATGTTGCCGATAAATACTGCAAACGGTTCTTTCGTCCGAATTAATTTGGAGCTATGTGTTTGCGTGAGCTCGGTAAATTTGGTGGTGATTAACATGGTAAACTAGGTATACCCTGGGGAACCCGTTGAAAAGAGATTTCCTCCGTGGCGGGGTTAAATTGTAATTGAAAGTCGCACTGCCATTAAGTGGCAACATAATTGGATGGCTTTTTTGGTGCTTTGTGTCCAAAGTTGCAGGGGGTAGGTGTTGGTGTTGAGGTATCTTGAGGGAGGGCACCACTGCGACGGGCCGAAAAAAAGATAGTTTTTCCCGAACTTTGTTTTCTACTAGATTATTTATTTGGAATGTGGAAAAAAGGTATGTTATTCAGCATAAACTGAACTCATTTCGTGTAAATTTTTATTTGAAAGAATTAAAAATGTGGTCTAACGGCTGGATCAATAGCTTGACAATGGTTGGTCTGGAAAATTAATAGTAAAAAACGTTTGATAATGTATACAAATGTAGTTCTCGTTGTAGGTAGCCGTTTTTTGATGAAGATGTCACAAAATGGCGGGTGTTCGAAAAGAGGTGTATCCAATTTTGGCGGAATTTTTATTTATATTCAGCAGCTTAAGAAGTACTAAATTTGAAAAAAAATAAAATGGCTACGTACAACGATTGTTACTGGAATTACGGAAGTTTTGGTTTCTCAAATTCAAAATCGGACAATTATAACTAGACTTGTAATTCCACGATATTGATGTTTCCATCGTTAGATCGCAACAAAAGTCCAGTAGTTTGATCTTTTTTTTGGTCAGTCGAGGCTATGAAAAACACTTAAATGTTTTTAAGCATCCTTATGAGAAATTTGAGGCCCAAATTTGCTGGATAAGATTTTTGGCGATTTTGGGCCTTAATTACTAATTAAACATATTAATGAAGTGAAGTGTTTATAACTTGATATTCGTTTACATCAGGTATATAAAATCTGCGAGAAAGGCAATCGTACAAAATATTGTAGGCAAACTGGTATCAAGCTCCGCAAAGGTATACATAACGTGATGAAAGAGCAGAGACGAGGGTCACAGCAAAATAGTGTTCATATAGGCCGTATTGAACGCGACGCAGAATCTTGATGTGCTCGTCATATGTTGCCAGAGACCGTCCCCATTCGGCAGTAATTATACGAACGTTTTCGCTCCAGGTCCGAGTTCCCGAAGTCATTTACTAACTGGAGACAGCAACGCGATTTCTCCGTCTCTCTCTCTCTCTCTTACTCCCTTTGGTCCCCTTATGGTAAATTACACTGTGGTATTTGCCGTCACTCCGTAAATCGTGAGGGAGCCGTATAATCGAGTCGCGAATGCCATGATCAACGCGCGCCCTCGATCGCTCGTCTCCAAAGCTCACCGTGTATGCGTTTGCGCCCTCTGCTTCTCATTCTATACACAGACGGACAACCTTCAGCTATTTACTCAGCGGATTGAGCTTATCCCTTTGATTAGTGCCTACTCCCTCAATTCCTATCTGCCTTTCTGTATGTCTGCTTCTATTCCTCGTTTTCGAATAATTACTCAGCAAGCTATTACACCTCCCTCTCTCTCTCTCTCTCTCTCTCTCTCTCTCTCTCTCTCTCTCTCTCTCCCCCTCGCTTCCCGTTGTATCCACGCTCGCCAATTAAATGCGACTCAATCGTTGGTGGTGAATACTTTGGGGCAATCGGAAATCGATCGAAAGGCAAAAGCCGTAATCGTTCGACGATGCTATTAGGTGATTAAATACACAGACACACACACGACAGCACGTTATCACTTTCAACGAGTCGCACTTGTAATTTAATCTACGCGCTCGTAAAGACAATTATGGGTGGATTAGGACGTCAATATCCATATTTTCAGGTGGACGCCAGTGCGACCGGTCAACAAAATAGATTTTTTTTCATTTTCTCAATGTATACATTTTCAAAAATTGATGAAAAAGGTTCTAGTTACAGTATTGAGAATTTACCAAGTTACAGGCGATTTAGTGAGAGCAGGTACCGGAACTATTTACGTATACTAATACCTTTAATCGCGTTTTTTTCGAAACAACTTTTTTCGACCTGGCCGGAATTATGCGATGTTGAAATTTGCAATGTTGGAATGCAACGAAAAATGTTTCAAGATTGTTCATTTCCTCATTGTCTTATGTTCAACATGGGAGATCGACGAAAATGACTGCGCGTTAACTTTACTGTTGACAATATAGCAATATATTGTTGCAATGACAGCAAGTGTCGTAATCTACGATTACTTTTTTTCTCTCAAGTTCATAATATTTCCTTCCAAGGGTTGCGTAGGTCAATACGAATGAAGCATTTCTTTACGGCTATGTGAATGACCTACTTTCAAAGGGGTTGGAGCGGTAGCCATAATTCAAGATTTAAAAAAATACATGGTATTGTCTAGACCAGGGGTTCCCAAACTTTTTCGGTCTGCGTTCAAAAATCTTTTGCAGACCGTCACGACGCCCCTAATCTCTCTCCGCGACCCTCAGTTTGGGAACCTCCGATCTAGACTATATTGAAACTTTACGATTTTTTTAAAATTCCTTTGAATTTTTTTTGAAAATTCTTGAATATTTTGTAAAAATAATTTTACGTATGCCATTTTACGTGCGGTTATAAGGGCAAGGCGTTCACACGACGGGTGATGTAAATTTTCGGCTATTTAATACCATTACAAACCATTTCTAACAACGGATTAACGCAAACTAAACCGTTGTAAACATATAGAAAGAAAAAATCCATCTTGCCCATCGTAAACCATATATATTGAAAGTTCAACCATCAAAGTTTGATAAACGATTAGAAAACTTGACTGGCGAAAGAAGTGAATTACTGCCACCCTTAATGTCCGCGAAGTTGCCGTATTTCGGCAACATTTGATATTAATTAATGGTAACAGTAAATAATCTCGTGACATAAATATAAATGGACGTAATTACAAATGACTCAAAATTTCATTCTGCGTTGTATAAAGCATTCACTGACGCAGTTTAGAAAATAATAATCATCGATAATGTTACACTTCTTCAAGTCGGTAGCAATACAAAAGTTTTTCTTATTCACGTAATAAAAATATCAAAATGCATAATTTTGCTCTTTAATTATATATTTTATAAAAAATTAGCATCCACAGAATAAGTATATGCATTTTTTTAGATTTATTGGAAAAAAATCATAAAACGTCATTTGGAGCTCAACTTGACCGCTCCAACCTCCTCGAGCGAACCTGAAAATCTCATTATATATTGCGCATTGTTTGAAAAATCGACCATTCTTTGTTTCAGAGTGAGAGATCGTCGCATTTACGAGCTCGATCTTGAGACTAAATGGTCTTGAAATTAAATGACATTATCATTGTTTTTAACAATGTCTCTATCCATTATCTATGCGTTTATATCGAGTGAATACTCTTGCGTATTTTATATCACAGAGGGCTCGAAGATATTCGAAATTTTATTCAAAGTACAAAATTTCTGTTCTATAATGGCTTTGTGATAACGATTAATATAAAAAAGTCTTGGCGGTACGTTTTTTTTGTTTCCTTTTAATCTCAAGATTTACAAGACTCTCCGTCCTAGTGATAAATATCATTGTTGGAGATATCGCATAACACCTGGGGGAAAAACATGCCTTCGTTGGCGCCACGTCGCTGGTACAGTTCGAAGTCCACAGAACGGGCGTGTTCCCATGGTAAAACTCATATTCATAAATTTCACATAGCTCCGCTACTTCATCACGCCCCCACTCAGCTGTGGATTCATTTTTGTAACGGACCAAAGTCAGGACTTTCACGTGTACACTCGTGCATCGTGGTAGGGTAATTTATGTTCAATTCAAATCAATTTATCACACCCGACCAAAATGCAGTCGAGTCAGGAAGTATTCATTTCGAATAAACAAAGCACTTTTCTTTATTAGTTATCGCCGAACAAATAATTTGACATATATCAAGCGCGGCTCTGAGAGGAATTATTTGTCTTAATTAACTGAGTGCAGCACAAGTGACGTATTTCCATTCGGTGTGTGTATATTTTTATTCACCTCTATCAAATGTTTGTTGGGCTTGAAAAAATACATGATTTTTGAGGCGAGGTTTAAATGTGGCAAAATTATTTATTCAAGGCAAATTAATGTTTTGGTACGGTATTTACATTTTTTTACAATAATGCAGTTACTCATTGAATCTTAATTTCTTTTCTTTTTTAAACCATAGAACTATATATGTAAAATATTTTCCTAAAGTTTCGAAGCGAAATTCGAAAAAGTTCAAACGTTGCAGCCCGTCAATGCTGTGCCTCGCCGCTCGGATTTGGAGCGGGCGCGAACTTCAGATGCGATTCTCTCAAAACTGCATTATTCCTCAAAAATTATTAAGCCGATCGAGTTGAAATTTGGTAGAAATATTGATAATATTAGTACCTTGTACCTGACGAGTATTGTTATTGAAAAATTGGACAAAACTATATTTTTCATCCACATTTTACAGAAATGTTGCGTGAAATTTTGATTTTTTTTGTAAATGCGTACCATTTTCTTAAATTTGCATTTTCTTCATTTCAATTTCCATGATATAAAAAACTATCCATGTTGTAACTGAAAAAATGTTTGAACTTTTTTGCAAATCAAAGTCTACGGGAAGGTAGACTGCACGCCCATTCGCACTCTGCCACAGTTCCGTCATTTTGATGATGAATTAATATGAAAAAAAATGTTTTATATACTTAAATATACTATTAAAGTATACCTGAAGTTTGATAATTGTATTAGGAGTACAACTTTGCAGTGACCGTTTTACTTAGAGAGCAACTGCGGCCGAAGTAGTGGCCCTAGCTCAATAAAAAAGTGGCATTTTAAACTAGAGGCTCTGCCAATGTAAACAATTTAAAAAAGCTAACGGATACGTGTATGCATTATAAAGTTATTGGCACTCAAACATGGCAACCTACGAGCCGAATTCTCAGCATTTGCGGGAACTGCTCCAAAGACAACAAAGGAAGGGATTTTTGCACCGGATTGTGACTGGAGATGAAAAGTAGGTTTACTACGATAATCCTAAACGCCGAAAATCATGGGGACTGCCTGGTCATATTCCGTCATCGACGCCCAAACCGAATATTCACGGATCCAAAGTGATGCTGTGTATCTGGTGGGACCAGCTGGGCGTTGTGTACTATGAGCTGCTCAAACCATCCGAAACCATCACAGGGGAACTCTACCGACGTCAGTTGATGCGCTTGAGTAAGGCACTCAAAGAGACACGGCCACAATTCAACGAAAGACATGACAAGGTGATACTGCAGCATGACAATGCCCGACCCCATGTTGCAAATGTCGTGAAAAAGTACTTGGAAACACTGAAATGGGAGGTTTTATCCCACCCGCCGTACTCTCCAGACATTGCCCCTTCCGACTATCACTTGTTCCGGTCAATGGCACACGATTTGGCTGACCAGCACTTCGGTACTTACGAAGAAGTCAAAAATTGGGTCGATTCCTGGATTGCCTCCAAGGACCAAGACTTTTATCGATGCGGGATTCGAATGCTACCTGAAAGATGGGCCGAGGTCGTAGCTAGCGACGGGCAGTACTTTGATTTAAAAATGTGTAGCCACTTTTTTATAATAAAGCCTTAAACTTTTGAAAAAAAACGGTCACTGCAAAGTTGTACTCCCAATAGAATAATGATTTCTTAGTTTAAAAAATCCCTCAATATTACATTTTTTCCTGTCTACATGTATATCCCGCCTCAAAAGAGGGCCGAAGAAGGTAATTTGTTCCGAATTTTTATTTGTCTGCTAGATTATTTATTTGGGATTTGGAAAAAAGGTATGTTGTTGACCATACATTGAGTTTATTTCATGTACATTATTATTTCAAAAAATAAATAATTCACAACGTTATTGAGGTATTTCACAACTGTAATAATTCACAACGTTATTATTACAGTTATTATTATGTAATAATTCACAACGTTATTGAGTCTCTGTATAAAAAATGTGGTCCAACGGCCGGATCGATAAGTTAACAATGGTTGGTCTATAAAATAAAAAGTAAAAAAGTTTTATAATCTATATACATGTAGTTCTCGTTGTACATAGTCGTTTTTTTAGTATTCACAAAATGGCGGGTGTTAAAAAAAGTGTACCTTTGGCGAAAATTTTACTTATATTTGGGGGATTAAAGAACAAAATTTAAAAAAGGCTACGTTCAACGATAGCTCTTGCAAGTACGGCTTGTTTAAAAATTGAAAATCGAACAATTCAGTAATGGGTGTAAAATCATGTGCGAATTTAACATTTTTTTTTCGTATGAAAAAGTGATTCACTCATAAAATTAATTACACATTTATTTAGTATGAATATCAAGCTGTTGGAAAATATATTTTTTGTTTCGATGTACAAAATGGGCGACTACTAATATTTTCTTTTGTTATCTTTTTTTTAGGCGCTCCGCGGCGTGACATTTAGCGTCCACAATTTTTTACCTAGAACAAAAAACAAAAATTCTCGTCAATCTACATTAGAATACCTAAAGAAGCACGTACGGAATTTAAAAAATATTGTTTTATTAAAAAGTTGTAGGTATTTGAACTTAAGAAATGAATTTGCAGTGAAAAATTTCATTATAACTGCGCATAAACTGCTCATAAAATGAAAAGTTTTCGATTAATCAGAAATTCTGTACGTATTTCTCTGCGAAATGCAGTTAGGAACATAACTTTTAAATTTGAAGTAAATCGAGTGAAAATTGTTAAAGTTATTTGTCACGCCAATTGGAAAAAAGTTGTTTCGAGAAGTTCCGAGTAGTCGGCCATTTTGTGTTTCGAAAAAAAAATTCGAACAGCTTGATATTCATACTAAATAGATGTGTAATTAATTTTCTGAGTAAATCACTTTTTCATACGAAAAAATTGTTAAATTCGCACATGATTTTATACCCGTTACTGTGGCGTTAAAGAAGAACGCGATTGAACGTTTTTGTATAAAAACGTTGCCCTACCTGCTCGCACTAAATCGCCTGCAACTTGGTCAATTTTCAATATCTTAGCTTGACAATTTTTGCTCATATTCTTGACTATGTATACCTTTGAAAATGCAAAAAAATCGATTCTTTTCCCCCCTCCTAGTTCTGTTCCGCCTTAAGTCGTCATTTTATATCCTTGATATTATAGGGTTCAGGCCAAGATGTCATGTACAAACACCGAAAGCAAAAGTATTTTGTAACGCAACAAATGAGATTGTCTATATTTTAAAAAAGTACTATTACATTCAACCATATATTTTTATACTGGAAGCAGTATCCTTTTTTACCGAAATAAAATGGTCGCTAATGTTAAAGATATAGTGTCATTGCATCAAATTCAAAAAGTCCTTGAGTCAAAGTCAATTAGTCTTAAATATAGAGCTTTCCAAAGATCCATCGAAAAATTTAACTGAAGCAAATACAGTTGATAAAAAAGTTTTGTCGTAATAATTTCAATATCATTTATTTATTTGTATATCTTATACAAAACATTTCTAATCAACAATATATTCGCCATCGGTTTCTACGACACTCGACCATCTAGTTGGCAACTCATTTATTCCCTTTGCCCAAAACTGCGGCGGCTGGAACTCAAAGAAATTTGAAATATCCCTTCTGAGATCGTCGACGTTTTTGAAAGTTTTGTTTCTCAAATATGCCTTCAAATGTCTGAACAAATGGTAGTCAGATGGCGCAATGTCGCGAGAGTATGGTGGATGAGGAACGGTATTCCAGTGAAGCTCAGTGATTGTTTTGTGGGTTTCCTTTGCGACATGGGGCCTCGCGTTGTCGTGGAGAAGGCGCACAGTCGCGCGTCTTGGCCGTTTTTTTCTTATAGCTTTTGCCAATTCCCGGAGATTCTCGATGTATCGTGTAGAGGAGATCGTCTTACCTACAGGGAGAAAATTGTGAAACAGCATTCCCTTTGCGTCCCAGAAACAGCACAACAAAACCTTTTGTGAGTGACGATCAGATTTCGGTTGGTGTGGCGGTTTTTCTCCGATAGGAAGCCAGTAGGCTAAACGCGTTCTGTTATCATACAAGACCCAGCTTTCATCTCCCGTCACAAGATCTTCTAAAAACTCCTTGCGATGGTGGAGAAGCAGGAGAAACTGGCAGATGGTCACGCGACAGTTCTTATTGTCGTCGGTGAGACGCTGTGGTATCCATTGAGCTAGAACCTTCCTGTATCCCAAGTTGTGTAAGTGATTGACTATTGACGGTTGGGTGCAGCCATGTTCTCTTGCTAGCTCGTGCGTACTTGCTTCCGGTTTTTCTTTGATGCAGCGGAGTAATGCTTCATCATCGATGGTCGACGGTCGTCCGGAACGTTCCTTATCTTCAAGGCTTGTGTCTCCAGATTTAAAACGATTGAACCAACGCTGGACTGTTCGACGAGAAACTACGTTCTCGCTAAATGCATCCTGTATATTTTTAGCAGTTGTGCTTGCGTTCGTGCCGCGCCGCCACTCGTAAAAAATGATCGCTCGAAGTTGCTCCTGCGAGATCGAAGCCATTCCTGTCCACTAGAACGCGCGCTCGCCCTTTTATACCCTGTCACGCGGAAGAGTAGAAAACATTCAACAATATTCTCGACATAGCTCCATGTCATATTGCGTCAATACGTAAAAAGACATTTAAAAAATTTTTGCGACAAAACTGTTTTATCAACCTGTATATAATCTCATCGAATAGCGAACGCAAGCATCATAGATCGAGATTCAAAGAAAATCTGTTCGTTTCAAACCAGCCCCTTCCTTTTTAGGAAGGGGCTGGAGTCTTAACTGAAAACTATTATTGTCAATTCTAACAGGACTAAAAAAAGTGACTCTCGTTACCGATATGACACTCACAAGCGAATATCGAAATAAAAAAAAACAAACATGTAAAATATTTAGATTTCTATAAAAAAATCCTTTCCCAACGTGAGGCTTATGGAATCTAAATGAGTTGCATAATAAAATCAGCAAAGGACATAAAAAAATATTTTTTATTATACACGTTTCATACACAGTATGTGTGCGTGAAGTTTAGTTTTTCTCCCCTCTTGGGGCAATCGTGAGGACACTGCGACAAAGGAACGGTGTGTGATCTCGACTTGCCATAATTGCCGACAGGAAGCCAACGTTTCATTTACCAGCAGTTGACAGATACGCCCATACATCGACGTATTGGCTGCTGAAGAAACGATCGCGGAAATTGTGGCGCCATCGTTACAAGCGACGAGCCTTGTGCCCTTTTGTTCAGTAGCCAACGATATCGTGTACATAACCACAAAGAGCGATAGTCCCTCGTTCGTTTCTTCTTCCTCTTATTCTTCTTTCACTGTGTAACAGTCCTGACACTGAATTTATAGCTGCGGCCCTCTGAGTAGCCACTGTTCATTACGTAAGCCGCGCGGAGCCAATTAAAATTTGGGCTCCCGAGGCACGCGATTGCACCAGTGTTCTCTTTTCTTCTTCTCGTTTTTTCTTCCTTGTCCACTATGAGCCCGCCGGTGCGAGGGCCTTGCCAGGGACCGTAAAAGCGAGAATATCCCTTGCGAGAAAAAATATGGACAAGGGGGCAACTTGCTCCCGTCGGATTATACTCTCGTATAGACAAGCTCTGTGGCTCAGAACGAGATGAGAGTCTCGTTAACCTGCAAAGGATCTCAGCCCCGGCATCACCTGGGAGAAAAAGAAGCGACGAAAAATTGGATCTCTTTTGCGGTGGTGATCGATTAAGAACGGTCGACCCCTTTTCCAATGGACCTCTAATGATACGGATTTTTTTTCAACCTACATACAACCAATTATAAAAAGATAAAATTGCCGATTCTTCGATGGCCGTTTTCAAATTGGGATTGGGATTGCTACGTGCAATTTCTCTGGACGCAAAGTATGCAAAAAAAGTATTTGAGCACCTCGTTTTACCGAAACAAACTCTTTCCAAATTTTTACATTTATTAGCTTCACAGTTAGGGTCAGTCCGGGATAGTTGGCCACGATTATTTCAAGGATTCGTCATAATAAAAGTACTTACGTGTTTAGGTATCTCCTTTGGTTATCAAACTTTGAATATTTAACTTTAAGATAATTTACAAAAATAAATAAACTCTTATGAGACCAACCTTAAAAATGTGATAAAAAAAATCACGTTTGGCCATCTGTCCCGGAGTATCCGCATGTGAGTACGGAATCCGGCCATAGGAGTACGCTGCAAAAACAAATTTGTTGTTTTTACACACTTTAGGTGTGTAAATAGCTGTAGACACTTTGTACACGTTTTCACGTGTGTGAAAAGTAATGGTGTAAAAATAACACGGATAGCAGCGTTTGTACAACACGCTAACGTGTCTTATTTTCTTATACACGTTAAAACATGTAAAAAGTGTCTACAGTCATTTACACACTCGGGGTGTGTAAAAACAACACGCTTATTTTTGCAGTACTGTATATGGGGCATTCCATGCCGATTCGACCTGGTTCTGACCCGTCACCTCTCCGATTTGACCCGCGATTTTTTATGGTATTGTACTATCTCTGAAAGGCACTCGAGAATTTTTTCAGATTTTTTTGGAATGATTTTACTTCGCAATATTTTTTATAAACAAAAAATTAACGCCCGAATTTAAAAATCTGAAAAAAAAAACTTAAAAATCCTGTGTCACATATCAAACACTATGAGTGTTGGGAAAAAGTGGGCGCGCGGATCGTTTGGCCTACAGTGCGCTTTTTTTGCAAAAAAAAATGTTTTAAATTAAAAAATATAGCATCTTAGGCCACCAAGTCGTTAAAGAGGAAAAAAATTACATGACATTATGTAGAATTAACCAGGATTTTTTCAGATTTTTTTCACATTTTTTGTCAGGTTTTTTTCAGAATTTTTGTCCAAGATTTTTTTTTCATCATTTTTAGTCAAATTGCCGACAATTCAAGTGGGCAAGTAGCCAACCCAACTCAAGTATCATAGGATTTGGGCTACAATGTCAAGAGAGAAAAAATTCTTAATTGAACATTTTAATCCATTCGAATTTTTTCAGAATTTTTTAGTGAATTTCTTGTTTGTTTAAACTTGAAAATATAACAATCGTTTCTATGAAAGAAATTAATCGCTAAAAAAATCAGAAAAAAATTCGAATGGATTAAAAATGTTTAATTAAGATTGTTTTCTCTCTTGACATTGTAGCCCAAGCCCTATGATCCTTGAGTTGTGAATTGTCGGCAATTTGACTAAAAATAATGAAAAAAAAATCTTGGACAAAAATTCTGAAAAAATGTGAAAAAAATCTGGTCAATTCTACATATTGTCATGTAATTTTTTTTCCTCTTTAACGACTTGGTGGCCAATGATGCTATATTTTTTAATTAAAAAAAAAAAATTTTTTTGCGAAAAAAGCGCATTGTAGGCCAAACGAAACGCGCGGCCACTTTTTCTAAACGCTCATAGTGTTTGATATGTTACACAGGATTTTCGTGATTTTTTTCAGATTTTCAAATTTGGGCGTTAATTTTTTGTCTATAAAAAATATTGTGAGGTCAAATCGTTCAAAAAAAATCTGAAAAAATTCTCGAGTGAATTTCAGAAATATAATAACATGAAAGAGAGTACAATAAC
This sequence comes from Ophion obscuratus, assembly GCA_964007375.1. Classification (NCBI taxonomy): domain Eukaryota; kingdom Metazoa; phylum Arthropoda; class Insecta; order Hymenoptera; family Ichneumonidae; genus Ophion; species Ophion obscuratus. Next base: position 43,460,589 of record OZ023317.1, read on the forward strand.
ATGAAAAATCGCCGGTCAAATCGGAGAGGTGACGGGTCAGACCCAGCTCGAATCGGCATGGAATGCCCCATATGCATGAGATGCGTCGGAATAATAAATTGAATAACAAAAGCTGTTTATCGTCAAAATATATGCATTTATTAAACTGAACTCGACAGTACTTATACAGGGTCAGGCACACAAGTGTTACAGAGCAATAGCACTCAAACTATTGATCACATCCAAAAATATTTCCGCCAAAAGTTTCAGCGTCGAGAAGGCCTTCATACTGTACCACCCTATTTTTTCATCGGTGGAGGTGCTGAAGCTCCGTCACGGTCCACCCCACTTTTTTAAATGGAATGGTACATTTTTTTCCAACTATCTTGTGGAGCACCTCAAGTCGCATAAAATACATTAGGGTGTCAAAGTCGTTCAAGGTCATTCAAGGTCACCTGTTAAAATGAAACACAAATCTAAATATCTCGGATCACTATCAAATATTTGGTAGCAATCCGAGATATTTAGATTTGTATAATCGATACTGACCTTGAATGACCTTGGACTGAAATCCACATACGAGCAGCGGGCGAATGGAAAGAGAGAGTGGAATTAGTCAGCGATCTGTATTAAGAATCTTACATCAACATATGTTCCATCCGTATCGTATGTCATTACATCAGGATTTGTACGGCAATGATTTCCTAAATCGCGTCAATTTCTGTAATTGGATTCGTAGAAAAATGCGCACAGATGTCTCGTTTTTGAGTCATGTGCTTTGTTCTGACGAATCCAACTTCACAAATACGGGAAATGTGAATAGGCATAACATGCATTATTGGGCAAATGAGAATCCTCGATGGATGAGAACTGTATCATTTCAACATCCGCGGTCCGTTAATTGTTGGTGCGGCATTGTCGGCGATTACGTCGTCATTGGTCCATATTTTTTTGAAGGCCGCTTAACTGGGTAAGTTTACGGAAACTTTCTGCAAAACGTACTGCCTTAGTTACTGGAAGACGTGCCCTTGCATGTTCGCATGAACATGTGTATGCGACACGACGGTGCACCACCCCAGTATGCTCTGTGTTCGAGACAAGTGATGATTGCGATTTTTGGTGAAAAGTGGATAGGACGAGGCGGCCCTGTAGCTTGGCCACCTCGTTCGCCGTGTCTAACATTACTAGATTACTTTTTATGGGGTTTTGTCAAAGAAGGCGTAATGGCGGTAGCACCTACTACGCCTGACGACATGAAAGAAAGAGTACGCCGAGTATGTACCGAAATTACACCATAAATGTTGGCTGAAGTTAGACTGTCTCTTCATCAGCGAATTAACAAGTGCTTACAAGTCGAGAGTCATCACTTCGAGCATCTTCTGTAGGTAGACCCAAACCAAGGTTAGTGGATCCTTTGAAATCGATTATTCCGATGTTTTTCGATTTTTCGATTATTTTCATACTTTGCGCGACTAGAATGACCTTTTCTTGTAGGTCGCTCAATTCGTCGTAAAATCAGCAATAATGTCATCGAAAAAAAACATGGTTCCATTAAAAAAAAGTAGAGTTGACCTTGACGTAGCTTCAGCGCCTCCACCGATAAAAAAAATAGTATGGCGGCCTTCTCGAACACTGAAACTTTTGTCTGAACCATTTTTGGATATGATCAATAGTTTGAGTGCTATTGCTCTGTAACACTTTATGTGCCTCACCCTGTATATTACTCTGTGGTATGTATGAGAGGTGTCACTGATTTTCTTGTCTTCGGGTAGGCTAGGTTCTCATACAGCTTCGCGATGACGGCCACTTTTTGCTTGTCGGTGCATGGCCTCGAAACAAAAATACGTCGCTAAATATTCAATGCAGCTATCGAATTTTTGGAAAATAGATACCAATTTCAGATACTTCCACGTGACAAACTGAAAAATATCTATAAATGAAACAAAAATTTAAGACCAAATGTGATCTTCAATTAACCGGTTAATCAATCGATGTCAAATCAACTAATGAGTTTCACGTGATGCCGTAACCAAGGTGATTTTCAAAACATATGATCAATAAGTCGCAATTAACATACTTAAACTGTGTTGCTTTTTCTCGTGTTGTTTGTGCTCGTGTGTTGCTATCAACGTGTCTTGTTTAGTCCAATGTGTGTAAATATGCGTTTTGTATGTTGATTCTACATGCTTTATGTGTGTTCGAATAAGCGTGTTATTGATGGGGACAGCTACAAAGGTGTGTAATAATTGAATGCGTAAAAATTGCACACGTGTGTAATTTTAACACGTTACGTGTGTAACTGTTAGCCGCCATTTAAAAATGAAACGCTTAAAAAAAATGATTGTATACAGTCACTGATATGTATGATAAACACCCTTTTTGTAATCTCGATTTATTTTGTAGTTTTTCTGAAAAAAAACCTCAAAAAGCCTATTTTTCGGCCTCTAGAGTGGCCTAAGGCCTTAAGCAGTAACATTTAGAGAGAGGTTCTATGAATTATTTCTAAGGGCTGTTTCATTTCACCCTTATGGCCCATTCTTCCAAAAATACCCGACTGTTTTTTGCAATATAATTGGGCAATTCTTTAGATAAGTGGCTTTTCCGAAAAATGAGTTTGTTTGGGTTTGGGTTTGGTTAGGTTCAACACAAACAAATCCAAACAAAGCATTTTTCGGAAAAGTCACTTATCTAAAGAATTATCTCTAATTGTTACGAGTTTTATAAAATCTATATGCACAATAAACTTTGAAAACATACGCAGGGAAGTTCCCAAGGGAACGGAATGTTTTTTTTTTCAGACGTGGCCGCGTCCCAGTTGGGCCTCGAATGCTTGACGCACGGTCACCAATTACGGGAACAGGCTCCGACCGTTTTTCACTCTGACACTTCTGCTTAGATAAGTATCTTTTGCGGGAAACCAGGTAAAATAAAAGTGCCTCGATCTTCCGTGCGGGCACGACACGACGGAAAATTCGAATTTTCCCATTTCTCTTCGTGCGGCGGATCCGTGCGGACAATGCCGTGTGTTTTTACGGAAATATATATTTTTTTTCACAGATCAACTTCTGGTCCCTCGAGTTTTGGTTCACCATTATTTTAATGGTCACGTGCCGATATGTGCCATTCACGGAAAAACAAGTTTTCAAGTATCGCAGGGGGTCGTCTCACAGTGAGGGTCGTAAAATAGTGTGGCTAAAATCGTTTCGTTTTTTTTTATCGCCGATCTTTGGAACGTCGATCATCGGAGATTTTTTCGATGTCTTGGTCACAAGTATTTCGCGATTCTGGATGTTTTTACGTGAGCCTGAGAATTGAACGGCATAAATGAATTATTGGTCCCGTTTCATTGTCGAAATTATTATGTTATTTATCGTTCCATTATAGAGAATTAAAGATTTCTGGTGGCTCTGAGTTTGCTTTGTATGCTCCTGCTGGTTGGTGCAATCCTATCCGGTTAACGGCGGGGTAAAGTTAATTCGGCGAAAAAAAGGCATGTTTTTAAGATTTTTTTTGGCGTAACGAATAGTGTTCGTTTATTGAAAAATTTACATATAATAAAGTAACATTTGAACAACATTCTCCTAAATTTGCATTGCAAAATATTCAAAATTGAGCGAGTGAAAATTAAACCCCGGAGGCGCCTCGAAAAAAAATTGGTTTGCGGTGTGCACCATAACTCGCAATAGAATAATTTGAAACAAAAAATCAAAATGCATTTGTTAAAGGAGATGTTTCTCGAGGTAATGACGGGAGGATTTTTTTTCTTTCGATTTTTCGATTTTTCGTAGCACTTGGGAGCGAAAAACCCGATTTTCGCTAAAAGAATCGGCTAATTTGTTGTTGAAAAATTAGTAATTATTAAAAAAAAAAGCTCTCGACAATACCTGGTGAATTATGTGAAGAAGTACTGTGCAAAATTTCAAAGCGATTGGTCCAGTAGATTTTGAGTTATCGTGCACACGGGCTTCAAATATGACAAGTCTCAGAAAAACGGTTTGAAAAACGCAGAAGAGAAGAGAACGGCATGGAGCAATAGATGCTCAAATACTCATAACTTCATCAATTTTACTCCGATCGACTTGAAATTTTAACACAATATTCTTGATATATTATGCATTCATTTAAAAAATTTAAAAAAAATGAAAAAAAAATTTAAATACTTTACCCCGCCCTTAAGTGCAAGCCTTCGTCAATCGTGTCAAATGCATTCCCCGTGTTTTCCCTATTCGGGCCCCCGGATCTCGCGTTTTGCTCATTCGAGTTATATCGTATCCTCTTCCATTCGGCATTCGAACGAAAATTACGAGATATATAGAGGGATTTCACGGTGTGTCTCGCGTATACACGTCGGGCGTGAGATTTGTGTTACGAGGGAGAAATACGAACATCGACTTTCGAGATGTACCTATATTCGACGACATTTAGAAAACGTTCGCAGCGATCACCGAATCAGATTTTCAAAGTGTCACAAAGGTGCCGCGTATCCTCGATGAAAGTAAAAAAGAATCCGTTCGATTTACGTGCTTCGAAGGGTAAAATTGTGCGCATTCTTTCCATCGTTTCAGGTGAACGGATAGAGAAAATGTTCGTCGAGAATACAATTTCTGTAGTTTCGAATTAGGAAATAGCATTTTTGAAGATTTGGTAGATTTAATCCTCGGTAAATGCAGTTACGTGCTCTATGTCCTTATAGGAATGTCGATGTAACATTAGATTGATGAATTTAATTTTGATTGTGGCACTATTCGTTCTAAACAATTTTTGTTAGGTTTAACACAACTTTAGCGTACATTCAATGTGTAGTGTAAGGACATTGAACACGCACGCACACACATGTGTTCAATATTTTTATATTACTTGAGGCAGTAATCGGAATTTGAGAAAAAACGATTTTTTTGCATATTCTTAAGGCCGGAGCCTGAATTAGAAGGTCCGAAAAGTCGTTGTTTTTAATTGCTTAAATCGATAGATAAACTATCCAAGAATATATTTACAAAGTTACTGAGGCCAATTGTAAATATTTTCGGAGATATGAGGCAAAAAGGGGACGTCCATTAATTACGTGAGGCGTTTAGGGGGGGGAGGGGGTCGAGCGAAATCTCACCCAATCTCAAGTGGGGGAGAGGGGGGCTTCGGCAAATATCACGTAATTTTAGTAATTTTAGTAATCACGTAATTTTTATCACGTAGGGAGAATCTCCCTACTACTTTACATGGTGGAGTAAATGGTACTACGACCGCAGTTACTTCTACTACAATTTATTTTCCGTGAACGTATGCATTTTGAAAAATCTGACGTGAGATTGAAGGAGGGGGGAGGGGGTTGAGCAAAATCTCACGACATCTCACCAGGGTGGGAGGGGGGGTCGAAAAATCGCCAAAATCACCTCACGTAATTAATGGATGCCCCCAAAGCAGAGAAGCGATTGATTTTTGATATTGATATTATTTCCTCTTATTGAAAACTTTCAAGCGTGTTTTCTCCAGTTTTCATTTTTACGATTTTTCCAAATTCGCGGACGTGATGGCAAAAAAAACCAGACGACCTATTGAATCAAACCAAAGTTTATTTTCTTCAGTATGAAAATCTCTTCTGAGTGAATTAAGAACGTCGTTGAAAAAGTCGTTAAATGATTTTTATAGCACGTCGAAGTGTTTTTTTAAATACATTTTTTTTAAACTTGAGAAAAGTTATGATTTCACGTTTTTTTCAGCTTTTTCTTAATTCATCCAGAAGAAAAATATATGACAATTGAAAATTTTGTTGGTTTTTTTTTGTTTCAGTCAAGAATTACGAGCTGCATTTTTCCCGCCGATTGAGGACTGCAGTGCTAAGACGCACATGGCTGATAAGGGTGCGATCATTTATTATTTCATGTTGACAATTTTTTTTACACATTTCAAATATACATGATAAGGTACCTCAATGTTTACTGGGCTCGCTTGTCTTTTTCCTTCGAAAAAAATCCCGAAAAAACGCTTTTTTCGGATCATCGAATTCAGCCCCCCCCCTCCATAGTATAGACTCTTAAGATTTTTTTCTCAAAGAGGAATTTCGAAACTCCCAATATTCACGCTAATGAATGCGACCAGAATAGGATCAACTGGTCAGAGGTTGGAAAAACAGGCTTCAAAAAAAGCATCATTTCGAAGTCGAGAAAGACACATTCTACGAGGCAGGAATGTCCGGGTAAGTATAACATACCATTATACCACTTAATTAGTTCGTGCAATTGTACTCAAAACTTTAAACCCCTTTTTATCGAAACTACTTTTTTTAACCTGGTTGATATAAAATATCGAGTTCTATTCAACGGAAGGACTTCGAATTTTGTATGGACCTTCAGTATATATCCCTCTTTCGTCCCGACCGCGAGCATTGCCAAATTGTTATTATGACAATGTAAAAAAAATGCCTAACTTTGAAAAAAATAGAGCAAATTTTTTTTTTCAGCCAGTCACCAACAATTGTTTCTTCTCTTTGATACCTGCCACAATGACATTCTTATTGAGGTCTAAAATTGGTTTTATTTCTGTTTCAGACGAATGGAAGCTTTGGAGTCATGTCAACCGCCTCAACGTTTTTTATTCACGGCCATATTTAGAGGCCCATAAGCATCCAATATCCATTTTTTTGGCCCATCTTTTTCTTGAAACTGCAATATGTAAAAAAAAGGGACGCGCGAAATATTTTTTTTTCTTCTTTTTTCTATTGAGCCTGGAAAAAAGCCCGTAATTTAGGCCTCTACACTGGAATATACTGCCTTAATAAAGAAAATCAAACAATTTGATTTTGAGAATATTCAAAATCGCACGATTGGATGATAAGCTTATACCTTTATCTACTACGTACCAGTTGTATTCACGTTATATACATATATGTATATTCCTATATACCAGAGTATTCATTGAAATAAGTGGGCCATATTTTAATACGCAGAAATCCATTAGAATGCAACGGCGTGGAATACACGAAGCGTTAAAAAATTCCGTCATATTAAATAACAATAATAATAAATTGAGGCACAAATTCTGCAGTGCAGCCGAGCTGCTGATTCGATTTTTATTGCCCTAATCTCCCGATTCATTGACGCCAGTGCATCTCGAGAGAAATGCAGATCGCGGGATGAGATTCGAGACTGACTGATCTGCACGTTCGTACGAGCACTTCATCGTGACAGCTGTCACGAAGTTTTTTTTTTTTTATTTCCGAGCATCAGATCCGTGAACATATATCTCTATATACGAATTTGGATTCATTGAAAACCCGTTCGTCTGTTGGCGACTTTAGCCGGCTCTAATGAAGACACAACGATATTTCGTCTCATGAAATTCGTCCAACCGTCGTTATTCCACACACGAGGGTTTTTCCGGTCCATATACAAGAGTTCCACCCCCTTGCAAAGCTTCGACGGTCATCAATCGCAGCCTCGAACCACTCGGGCGATCTTTTGGAGGCACAGTATTCACCTCATAATCTCTCGCTTGGATTCCACGTCAGGCTTCGGAGTTTTGTTTCATCGCTGCACCAGCGGATGCAAGATGCAGACGTATATATGGGGCGTTTCAACTCGATCTAACAATGAGCAGGAGTGTAATTTTAAGATGTCGTTTTTGTCATTGCTCGTTCCAATTTTGAATAGCTTACGGCGGAAAGGCCTTAAGGCGGAAAGGCCTGTTAAGTGATGATGTATTGGAGTCTTGCATTGTCATGGTGATGCAAATTGGACGTATTGTTACCGCGGGTGTTGGACACCAGTATGCAAAATTTCGTGGCGATCCACTGACCAATTAAGGGGTTAGGCCACTCTAGAGGCCGAAAAAATAATCTTTTTGGGGATTTTTTTTTCAGAAAAACTACAAAATAAATCAAGATTACAAAAAACGGTGTATATCATACATACCAGTGACTGTATACAATAATCTTTTTGAAGCGATTGATTTCAAAATGGCGGCTGTGCAGCGTTGATCTTAAAACTGCATTTTTTAAGTTGGCCGGAAGCACAACCCAGACAATTTTCAACCAATTCAATTGAAATGTTAAATATATCTTGAAAAATACATTGTCATTGGAAATACGTAGGATTTTTTTTATATTGCATAGTTAATTTGTTATTAACAATTATATGACGATTTTTTCGGCAAATTTTTGGAAAGTGAAAAATTTCATCACATAATTGTTAATAACAAATAAATTAATTTTTTAAATGAAATGAATTTTTCAAATTTTTGTAATGAAATGAATTTTTCAAATTTTTGTAATGAAATGAATTCTTCAAATTTTAAATCTTTTAATGGTTTTTTTATCACTAACAAGGAACTATGGTGTCCGGTTGCGATTTTGTTGAAACCGGAAATTTTTCTGAGTCGGACCATCGATTTTCGCAATTTTTTTCATACTCTCAACATCAATTTGGAATTTTTAGAAATACTTTGAATCAGCATACGCATTTTAAATGCAAAAAAAAAACAACTGCCATTAGGCACTTCATATAAGGGTTGGTTTACCCCCTTAAGATTGCTATCCGCCATCAATGTAATAATACGTAAACTTTGATGTGATTCACCTTTTGAAGTCTTACCCTTTTGTTTGAATCAATGCAGCCCTTTTAAATGTACGGCGAGAGTGAGAAAAATAAAGGGGCGATTCAACCCTTAATTTTCTTTTTTAAAAATTATATTGTGGATTTCTGATCATTTCGCAAAGGAACAATTTTCGTTTTCGATTCACTGGAATGGGCGGACCGGCTGAAACTGCGAAGTCAACCCTTGACCTGCTTTACTTTCGGGGGTGGTTGCAACCCCTTAAAACTGTTTTTTCGCCGATAGAAAGAACTGCGTGTCTAATAGTTTTCAATGAACCATATACATGCATTTTTATGAAATCGATGGCGGACACCGATGTGATGTTCTTTGTAAGATAGATAAGAAAAAGCGCAAGTAAAAAATGATACAGGATGTTTTAGATTTTTGTGTCGGTAATTCAGACTTAAAATAAACGTCTTGAAAATTGTCACATTCGTTCACTGCATAATTCCGTCGTTCTGCATAACTCCGTCGTTCGTTATACGTTCTTATGAAACTGTATGACGAAAGATATTTACTTCAATAAAATCAAGCATCAAAAACCACAGATGAAACAATTTTTAAAAAGAACAACCTTTAAATCCAAATTTAATGCAGGACCCCGCTGTGACGAGCCGAAAAATCGATTTTTTGACATTTTCTCAAAGTATACATATTCGAGAATATGTGAAAAATATTCAAAAAAGTTAAAATATTGAAATTTGATAGAGTTCCGCAACGATTTGCGTATAATTCAACAATCAATCGCGTTTTTCTTGAAACGACTTTTCTCGATCTGGCAGGAACCGAGTCTCTAGCTGTAATGGTCCGATTTTAAATTAAAAAAACCCAAAATTTCCGTAATTACAGTAGTTATCGTCTCACCTAGTCATTTTTTGTTTCAAAGTTAGTATTTTTTAAGGTCCGCAATATAAGTAACAATTTCGCCAAAATGGGACTTTTTTAACCCCCGCCAGTTGTGAAATTATTTTCCCCAAAAAACGTGAATATACCACGAGAACTACATTTATATAGATTACGAAACTTGTTTATTTTTATTTTTCAGACCAAACATTGTCCAGTTATCGGTCCGGCCGTTGACCACATTTTTTATACAGACGCTCTATTATACCTTAATGTTGTTAATTTTCACTTTTCTTAAATAAAAAATTACACCAAATAAGTTCAATGTATGCTTAATTTTCTTTTTTCCAAATTCCAAATGAATAATCTAGTAGACAAAAAAAATTGGAAAAAAACGTTTTTTTTCGGCCCATTGCAGTAGTGTTCTCTTTTAAGACTTAGTTGAAATATTATGCACCTTACAATTGTTTTTTGCTGTCCGTGTGAAACGTAAATTCGAGAATTTTGAATTTGAGCTACTTTGCTTTGGATTGTATCTCTAATACATCGTTGAAAGAAAGGTTTTAGATTCAGTATGTTAATGGCTATATCGCATATCATACGATTTTTGATACATGCAAAAATAACAAAATGGCGGACATTTTTCGAAAAAACGAAAAAACCGTTTTTTCACCGTTTTTGCCAAAACAAAAAATTAGTAAATATCAAAATTTAGCAAAATCCTTGATATGCGCTATAGCTATAGTTGTAAAGAATATGTGATGAACATTTCATAAGGATCGCTTCAGTAGTTTCGAAGATTTTATCACCGAGCCGTCGAAAAATGTTCTTTCGAGAATGTTGTTAGATGTATTTCGAAAGTGTATTCATTAAGTGTAACAACTTTTATATCAATACAGTCGAACCTCGATACAACGAAAATTTGTCCATTCCCTTCCGATAGACACCCGAAACCATGATACAACGACATAATCATATCCATTATGCTCTAATTGCTAATTGCTTGTAAAAAATGCGCTAATTTAAACCTTTATTTCATAACAAAATATCGCCATATTTATAACACTAATATATATTTTTTAGAGAACATCTCAAGGAACATGACTTCGGTATAACGAAACCTCAATATAACGAAAACTCGATATAACGAAGTGCCCTTCAGTTTCGTTATTATACCGAGGTTCGACTGTATCTATAATATAAACGTAACTAAAAAATTCATGTAAATAGTCTTTTTAGCGTCTAAAGTGAGAAGATCCCTTAAATTGACGATGAATAGCCTTTTTAGCGTCTAAAGTGAGAAGACCCCTTAAATTGACGATGAAAATGGCTGACTGAAAACCTGAAGCTCGAACCCTATCAGTATTTTCATGAGATGATTTTCGAGGCTGCCGATTACGATTCCAGTGATTCCCGAATGACGGGAAGCACTGATTCGATCTGGAATTTCCCATATATCGATAGATCGAAGCTGATCCTCGTGATGTAGGCTTTTTCCTCTCACCGCGGGACATCATTGTGCCTTGACGGTTGTGTACAAAACAAGCTGTATTGACACTTTGATCCCGAACTTCGGATACTGCGCCATTAGCTCTCTTCACGTATACCTAGACGAAAGGATACTTTTCGACGCGGATCGTAAAGACGAATATGGGGGGGGGGGGGGAAAATGTCTGAGAAGACGAAAATATGACTGAGCACGTTCCAGGCAAATTAGTTCTGAAGGATTTTGAGAATCCCATCTCGCAGCCAACGGTACGCAACCACGAAGCGAAGAGAAACTCGTATCCTTTTCACTTAATCGTTCCGTGTTACCATTATCGCGTACCCTAGAGAATTGCCCGAGACGCCGCTCCGGTCACGTTCCCCTTGGATCACCGTTGTATGCACGCTGCATGCTCCATTGTACCGTAATACCTTGCGCGTATTTTTTTTCAACCTGGTATCGACTCAAATACCATAAACCCGGCGAACGTTTGGATGGACAGTCATTCAAACTCAGTCTAAGAAAAAATAAACTCGAGTAAATAGTCCCAGAAGCGAAATTATTATTTATTTGCACTTTGAGCAAGACTTTTTCCATTTTACTTTCAATCACAATTTAGGTAATTACCAATGGTAAACCGACCAGTGAATGAACGAATAACGACACTATAGGATTCTGATGGACTGTAAAATGAAAATATTATCAAAATAAATTTTACGATCGCCACAGCTACTAAACATTATTATTATAGTAGAATACAATTTTCGACGTAATCGCAAGAAACGATAATGAGGAAATCGATAAATAAGAAGCGAAATGACTAAATCGCGAGTGAATGGACGAAATTACCAGTAAATGTACGTGTAGTGTAGATGCAGGCCATGGAGGACAACGATTTATTATTGATTTTTATTTAATGCTAAATTTGGAGATCAATGTGTTGCGCAAAAATTATAATTTTCTTCTACTTATAAGTGTCGTATTCGTTATTACGATTTCGTAGAAAATACACAGAGATTTTTTTTTATCTTAACTTGACATTCTCTAAAAACTACCAAAGCTGGTTTCGAAAAAGGAGTAGAATGTAAAATATTGTTAAAATTAAAACAACGAACGAAATGATCTTACGCGGATATTTAATGAAATGTTCATTGTCATCTCCTAAGGCGGGATATACATTTACAACGATGAAAAAATCGATTTCCTTTTTTCTTCTTCTTTAAACGGTAAAACTATATATGTAGAATATTGCCGCAAAGTCTCAAAGCGAAATTCGAAAAACTTCAAACGTTACAGCCAGTCAACGCTGTGCTTCACCGTTCGGATTCGGAGCGGGAACTTCAAACGCGTTTTTCTCAAAACTGCATTATCGAAATTGGCATGCAGGATTACTAAAAAACTATTAAGTCGATTGAGTTGAAACTTGGTAGAAATATTAATAACATCGGTACCTTCTACTTGACAAGAATTGTTGTTGAAAAATTGAAAAAAAAAACTTTTTTTTAATCCACATTTTACAGAAATGTTGTGTGAAATGTTGATTTTTTTGTTGTAAATGCGTGCCATTTTCTTAAATTTGCATTTCCTTCATTTTAATTACCGCCACATAGAAACTATATATGTTGTGACTGAAAAAATGTTTCAACTTTTTTGGAAATCAAAGTTTACGGGAAGCTAGACCCCGGGAAAAAAAGATCATATCTGAACATATCTGAATCATATCTGTAGAATCAGATATGATCAGACAAGAGATTTGGTCATATCTGTTCATATAGTGTCATGACAGATCATGTATCTGAGCATATCTGGAGAATCAGATATGATCAGACAAGAGATTTGGTCATATCTGTTCATATAGTGTCATGACAGATCATGTATGCTTATATCTGAGCATGTATGATCATCCCGAGAAAAAATGATCAGACCAAATCACATCTGATTATATCTGGATTATATATGATCCAGATATGATTGATCATATCTGGATCTTGTCTAATCATCAATAAGAAAAATGGCCATATCAGAGCATACATGTTTAGATTTGACGATATCAGAGCATGTATGATTAGATTTGACGATATCAGACCACCCGGGAAAAAAAGTTCATGCCTGAGTGTATATGCTCATATATGTTTCAGATATTGTCATATATGTTTCAGATATCGTCATATATGATTCAGATATTGTCATATATGTATCAGATATATTTATATCTGACATTTTACAGTATCATATATGATTAGGTCTGATCATATTCCACATCACATATGCTTAAAGAAGATATAGTACAACTCACGACTACATTCGAGCTCACACATGAATAGACTTGAATATGTGCGCGCATGAATGAACATATCCAACCAGGTATGGATGAATACGTTCAAATATGAATCAATTGATTCATATTTGATTAGATCTGATCACACGTGGGCAATCATGTTCAGCGATGATCATATAGATCCAATTGGATGAATTCGAGTATAATTCCATATCTGGGCAGATACAATCGTACATGGGCAAATATTTTCAGACCTGATCATGCACGAGTTGGGTTCGGTTGCGTATTCATCCATACCTGGTTGGATATGTTCATGCATACGCGCACATATTCAAGTCTATTCATGTGTGAGCTCGAATGTAGTCGTGAATTGTACTATATCTGGTTAGACATGACCACATATGGGCAGACATGTTCAGCTACAAATTCATATCTGCACATATTTACTTATGCGCGATCATGTCTGACCAGATATAGAGCTACCCCTGAGCGCATAAAAATACATGTATGTTCATCTTTGACCATGCATGATCAGATCAGATTCATTTATGTTGCAGATAAACACCTACATGAGCATATCTGCTCAGAATGACCATTTTCCCCGGGATATGTGATCAGATATGATCTTCTTTAAGCATATGTGATGTGGAATGTGATCAGACCTAATCATATATGATACTGTAAAATGTCAGATATAAATATATCTGATACATATATGACAATATCTGAATCATATATGACGATATCTGAAACATATATGACAATATCTGAAACATATATGAACATATCCACTCAGGCATGACCTTTTTTTCCCGGGACTGCACGCCGATTTGCAACTCGCGCAACGATGATGAATTCATTTACGAAAATTGTTCTGTATACTTAAATATGCCATTAAAGTACACCTGAAGTTTAATAATTGTAGAATATTTATTTCTTAGTTTTAAAAAATCCCTCAATATTGTTTATTTCTTTCCTGTCTAAATGTATATCCCGCCTTAGGGAGAGGGTAGGGGTTTCAGCGTGAAAAAAAACACTTTTTTGCGAATTTTTTCATCTATATGGATAGAGTAAATTTATTGAAACCTTTTGTACCTTGTTAAGTGTCATTTCACGAACATTCCGTCAAATTTGTACGCGAAAATATCCACAAACAAGCCGGTGACAAAGCTTTTCCAAGAACGCCTTTGGAAAAACACGATTTGGGGTGTTCACTGTATCTCAGCTAGAATTCATTCGAAATTAAGTACCATTAAAATTTAGTCACAGTATCATTGAATCCTCCCCACAACGGTAATTGATAATTTTTTTTTCATTTCTAAATTTTTGGTGTTCACGTAAAGTGAAAAGTGTTATTTTTCACGAAAAATTCCGCTATTTTGGGAGTGGAAAACCCCCTCAATGTAAACAAAAAATCTCATACTAGCCGTCGGGGGGAGGTATTTTGTATGTAGAAAGTGTGCACCAAGTTCGAAATAAATCGATCATGTAGTTTTCACATGGCAGTAAACACGGACTCTGAAAAAGTGGTTTCGAGAAAAACACGTTTGAAGTTTAGAGAAGTCGGGGCTACAGTGTTAGAGGAGCGGGACTAAATAGTCAATAACTTCGAGAGTTTTTCTCTGATTGACTTGAAATTTTGGGATTATATTCTTGAAATGTCTAACTATAAGAAAAGACAAAAACAATCGATTTTTCAAAAGTGCAAACCCCTACTCTCCCCTTAACAGTAAGTAATTTTGCAGTTTTCGATAGATGAGCTAAGTTTTTCACTCGGCTTTGAGAATTATCAGAGCAGAGCTCATATGTTCATTCACTGGAAAGAGGTTGGCATACCCAGGTAGAAATTGTGTTTGGAATCCTATAGGATTCCCCTACTTCTCCCTACTCCCTGACAGGGATCCAACGGGACACCCCATTGGATCCCTATCAGGAAACGTCACGCTCGTACATTGGATTCCAAGAGGGACTCCCCATCGGGATCCAAAAGGGATTCCCATCGGGATCCAAAAGGTATTCCCATCGGGATCCAGTAGGGATTCCTATCGGGATTCCATAGGGATTCCATAGGGATTCCCTATTAGGATCCAATAGGGATTTCCCATCGGAATCCAATGTAAGAATCTTAAAGCTTCCCCACAGTATTGAACGGAATCCGATACGATGCTTGATCGATCATATCGCATTCTGTAAGCCCAAAATGCTACAAAAAATAAAAGCATCGATACACTAAAGAGATCAATTTATTGTTTACAAAGGAGTACATATCGAATACCACAATATACTTATTTTGTTTTTTTTTAATTGTTTACCCATACTGAATATTTATAGTGCTTTGTATAGTATTCTTCGAATACTTATATCTTATATCTATATCTTCGAGTACTTTTTATACTTTATGAACTTTTTAAAAATACTTTAAATACTTCTTATGCTGTAACGTAGTTTTTATACACTTTTTATACTATTATTAAGCAAAAATACTTGTGCAGTTATGGGCGGGATATTCTTTGAATACTTTTCATATTATATAAAATTTAAACACTTTAATAAGGTTGATGCTTGCATCATTGGAATGTAACAAACATTAATGCGTGTTTGGAGTAAATAAATTTTACGATCGCGATTGCGCAGTAACTCGATCGTCGCGCGCTTTTCAACGACGACGCGAATATATATGTACCTTGCGCCGCTTATGTTCTATCGCCCAACGTCTTTCTTTTGTCGGAAGCGATTTTCTGAAACCTTATTGGATCCCGATAGGGAACTCCTATTGGCTCCCGACAAGGAATCCCTGTTAGATCCCGATGGGGAATCCCTATTGGATCCCGATGAAAAATCCACCGGGTCGGGTGGAAATTGATGTTACGGGCTACAAACTTAAGCGAAGGTGTAATAGATATCATGTTTATAAAAATATGATTTCATACTTACATTTAATTTTCTTTTAAAACCTCATTTAAGCCGCTCTAACAAAACTCCACACCCACAGCGATAAACCGCAGACGCAATCGTAACCCGATTGCCGTCACGTCCAAAACAAATTTTGATGCGCACAAGTATTAAAAATTCGAAAAGTGTGCATATTAAAATTTATAACAAGCTTTTTTATTCGTATAAAAAATGCTAGCCCATAACAAACTATAAATGTACAATATGGGTAAGCACTAAAGTAAAGAAGTTACTAAAGAATATAATTATATATTGTATTATTCGATATCCTAACAAATTCCTAGAAACACGTTGGTGCATCTTGAAACTCCTAAGCAAATCTGTGCACGGGACCATCAAAGAATAATTTTTTACAGAGCGTCGCGAAATCCTATTTTATATAATTTCTAGTAAAAAATTCTCAAACCACGTTAATCTGGAAACAGCCCAGGATCCATTTGGATTCCAATGTGGTCTCCCTACCTGGGGTGTACATATCAAATCCCCATAAGGATCTGGTAGAACCTGGGGAATCCCCAACAAATCTATTTGGATTCCAGTGTGGACTCCTTACTTGGGGCATCCCTATCAAATCCCCATAGGGATCTGGTAGGATCTGGGGAGTCCCCAAAAAATTTCTGCATGGGTACAACACTAGTGAATCAACATGTCTAATTGTGACCTGTTAGCGCGAAATTATTTTTTTAAATGTATCAAAAATCAATTATTGATTCTATTTCAAGTAACAAAGTAATACTTACCCTCAAAACTTATAGAAAACTATTTTTGTTTTCGCCTTTGGAACACCGACTGTGCACAGCCGTACCGTAACTAAGTTGCACGGTGTGCAAGTACCACAAACTAGAAAAATTCAGTGTGACTGCGAAATTCGACATTAAACTGAAAAATCGGTTCTCTCAGATGTGATTTTTTCGTTGAATCATAGAGATTCGAGTTTTCACCGCGATTAATATTCGTGACTAATTTAAAATATAAATCAGCTTTCGTTCATTTACTGGTCGGTTTATCATCTAGCCTGAGATGATATTGAACGATTTTTCAATAGATTAAAGTAGTAGCCCATTCGACTAAAAAATCGCTACGAAACTTGCGGTAGATATGACAAAAGTGTGCACTCCAAAAATAAAACACAATCTTGCTGACCGGGTCGAAGAACATCGCGATCCGTGTCCCAATTTTCAACGTTCCTTCTTTGAGGCTCCTATCGCCCTTTCTCCGGAAACATTTGATTGCTCTTAAATAGCTGAATAAATGATAGGTCGCTCGCGTAAAGTTGAATTCCTCAGTGAGTTGCTGGGAGTTATGCGCGCTTGCCTGTCACGATCTTCGATCAATACGATAGTGCGGAGGCACCTGAGAGTATTTTATCCAAGTTACGTCGTTGAATTTTGGAGCGCTGTCGGGATTTTCAGAGTGAACCGCATACTCCTATACATATACACAGGGTGTCCTGATATGAATGGATAATCCTGCAACCATCGATAGGTCAGATCATGTCCTATATTCTGTGATTTCAGTTTAGTAAAAGTCCCACGGTTTTCCACACAAAAATCACCTGCTTTTGGTTTTTCGCATGCCATTTCTACAAAAAACAACTTTTTTTGACACGGTGTTTAAAAAAATACTCTCAGTTATTTGTTTTATCTAGAAAAGTCTTCTTTTTAACGTTAAATTTTAAGGGACCTTTATGAAAAAAACCTTATACAGAATTTTCATACAAACCAACCCTTTGATAGCCTGCGGTAAAAAAAATTTACTACGCATATCGTGCCAAGTACTTGAAAAATTTGCTTAGTTATTGTCGATTCATATCATTTGTAGAAATGGCATGCGAAAAACGAATTCAGATGATTTTTTTTTTTTTTCAAAAAATAACACAAAGCCCAAAATCTCGAAAACCGTGGGACTTTTACTAAACTGAAATTCCAGCATATAGTAGGACATGGTCTGACCTATCTACAGTTGCAGGATTATCCATTCTTAACAGGACACCCTGTAAATATATATATATATATATATATATATATATATATATATATATATATATATATATATATATATATATACATTATCGAGAGATACGTAGTATCTGGAACGCGAAGAACGTGGTTGCCCGCACTTCTTGAATTGGGGAGGGAAGTTGTACGTGAGCGTGGCGATACCGCATGCCATCTCTTGTGGTGAGTACTTAAATCTCAAGAGAGGCGGCTATATAATAGAGAGAAACTCGAGAAACCCTCCCAATATGTGTGTATATATATATATATATATATATATATATATATATATATATATATATATACATATATGTCGGGGAAGATATATATATATATATATATATATATATATATATATATATATATATATAAGGATCGCATCGAGTACACGCCGGATTCGCCCAATTACAACGAGAACTTTTTTTTAATGGATCCTGTGGCCGAAAAATTTCGGTCATTTTAGCCATGCGGCCAATGCCGCATACGAACCCTCCGCACCCGTCAACGACAATTAAAATTCATCCTACCGGAGCCCACCACAACCATGTTGCTTTCGCTTATATGCGCAAACTCCAAACTTTATTTGCTGACTTTTGTCGTGTCTCACGCCCATCGGGCACACGTGAAAACGCGAACTACCTCGCGCGTTCTCCACCTATGTACGCCGTCCAAATATTTCTCCTTAAGCCGCGAAAACACGTACGTCGTTATTCATCATCATCATTCCATCGGGCTAACGAAGGTAATTTTCAACGTTTCGTCAATTATTTCGTAACCATCCTCCCCTCTGCATTGTAATTCGATCTCGTTCGTGAGAAGACTGGCGAATGGACCATACGCGGGTTACGGGTAAACGATGAATTTTAAAAAATGTTACGAGCTACGGAACAGGTTTGTATTGCATTTTTTATCCGAATTTCTCCGAGGCGGAGGACTGAGAGTATTGGGGAAATTTGGATTTTCATCTGGTAGCTTATCTAGGAACTTCCTGAAAGTGAAAAGAATTTTGTATAAAATTGTCAAAAATTGTTAAAAATTCATTTTTGTGTGCATCTGTTACGAATTTTGTGAAAAGCGATTTTTTGCATTTTATGTAGAACTTTTAGAAAATCCCAAAGAAGCCGATTTATTTTATTGTGACTGTGATAGATTTTGAGTGGCGAGTTGACCTGTTGAAAAAAAATAGATGAACTATGTGATCTTAATATTTCTTGACTCACGATGTACAATAATTTGCAAAAATCGAGACGTGTCTTTGAGGCAGTATTCTAGCCTAGAGGCCTGAATCTTGGGCGTTTTTCCAGGCTTGATAAAAAAAATATTTTTACCATCCATTTTTTGACAGTATTTTTACTGTCGTTTCGAGAAATTACAAAAAAAAAAATGAAAATTGAACAGTTTTGGGTCTCTGAAAATGGCCGTGAAAAAAGAGTTGAAACAGTTGATGATGCCAAAGTTTCTGTTTATCTGAAACCGAAATAAAACCAATTTTCTGGATCAATTAAAAATTCGTGTCGACAGGTATCAAAGGTAATTTTTTTTACTGGCGACTATTTGAAAAAAGTTAAATTTATTTCAAATTGTGGTAATATTAATCACGCATTTAAACTTTTTTTTTAACAGCGATAGTAATAATTCGCGTCCAAATCTATTAAAAACGCGCTTCAAGTTTTGAGTACCTACAATTTCAAACAATCGCAACTATCTAAGTGGTATATTGACATGTTATACTTACGTTATGTTAATTAGCCATGCTTGCCTCGTAAAATGTGTCTTTCCCGACTTTAAAATTATGATTTTTTGAAGCTCGCATTTCTGAAGTCGTGTAAATATATATGACAATGAAATCTGTAGGGTATTCATCAGTGGGGTAAACATTCTCATTTTTATACCTTGCGTTAAGACGCTGCCGCGTCTCTTGATATATATATATATTAGGGTGGCAACAATTTGAGCTCTATTTTTTTTCCTTTTTCTCACCATCCAATTATCCTCTCATCTCAAAGATAATAAAATTGTCGCGGAAGCTGCGAGCGGTCAAAAAATATTTAGAGGTCGCTCAAGCCTCCCTAAAATTCAATTTTTCATACAAAAATCGTCTTTTTCTTCGTCCACTTCTCACTCATGAATTTTACTCTTTATAATTTTTAAATTAACCTCGCGAAAGCTCGAGCCGGCTAATTTATATAATATTTAGTGGTCGCTCAAGAGTTTTTAAATTTCCGATTTTCACAATTTTTTTTCACTCTTCTCACTCATAAATTTGACGCTTCATGAAATCTTCGAAACACTTAATTCCTTTTTCTTTAGAAACAGATTTTTCAAAATTACCTCACACTCCTCACTCAAGAATTATAATCTTTGTCCTCATAAAATAATTCTCGAAAGCTCTCGTCCGTAAACAAAATTTTAGGTCGTTTTATCGGGTTAGAAGTGTGAGATAGATTTGAAAAATCTGTTTCTCAAGAAAAAAGGATTGATTGTTTTGATAATGTTACAAAGCGTCAAATTTATGAGTGAGAAGAGTGAGGAAAAATATGCGAAAATTCAAAATTTCGAAGCTCTTGAGCGACCACCAAATATTCATTGGCTGGCTAGAGCTTTCGCGAGGTTAATTAAAAAATCATAAAGCGTAAAATTCATCGGCGAGAAGTGGACGAAAAACAAATCGATTTTTTAGACGAAAATTTGAATTTTTGGGTGGCTTGACCGATCTCTAAATATTTTTTGACTGCTCACAGCTTTCGCCACAATTTTTTTTAAGGAAGATAATTGGATTGTGATAAAAAGGAAAAAAATAGAGCAGCAATTTGTGCCACCCTAATATATATATATATATAGATAGATGCGTGTGTGTGTGTGTGCGTGTGCGTGCGTGCGTGCATGTGTGTGTGTGTGTGTGTGTGTGTGTGTGTGTGTGTGTGTGTGCACACGCAACCACGCACACGCAACCACGCGCGCGCGTGGTTGGGTGTGCGTGAGTGTGTGTTTTTATTTATTTTTTGTTTTTTTTAAAGAGTTTAGCGGGAAAATGACTCCGCACCGTAGCAAATAATTGCCGTGTGTCGGGCTTGCACCGACTAAAACCCCCGTTCCTCTGTGGCTTTATAGTACAGTCGAGATATGTCTAAAATTCGGTTCACCTGGATTTAAGGTATTCCTTTCACGAACCCAAATATTTTACACTTAACCGATTTTCGTCTATAATGAAGTAAAAATACATCCCAGTATATTGGTAAAATTTCAAGCCAAGTTACCGAACCTTTAACGAAAAATTACGGCCCTAAAAATCGTCTCATTTATACGGCGCTTTATGGACATGTCACGATGGCCACATTTCTATCTAATAATTTATACACTAAATAACTCTAAATGCCTAATATAAACTGTTCACAGGTGTAAAAAAGTCTAAAGATTCCGTAACGACGATAAAAACAGAGGGTCACCGAACGTTTAAAGAAAATATTAATGTTAAAACTTGGAAAAATGTGACTAGCGGAAGAATTTTTGTAGCCGTGACGTTTCAAATAAATGTAAAAATGTCTCAATCTACTAAATTTGCGCAGATTTTTTTATTCTAGGTTATCGTTGTGTATAATAATCCATTGTAACTTATTTTTTTATTAAGCGCAATTGTAATTTACCGACGATTCAGAAGGCCCTGCTTATGCCCCCACAAAATACGGCTCTCCGCGAAAGGAATACCTTAATGGTGTGGAATCAGCTGGAATTATGTGTGTGTGTGTGTGTGTGTGTGTGTGTGTGTGTGTGTGTGTGTGTGTGTGTGTGTGTGTGAGAAAAAGGAAAAAAATAGAGCACCAATTTATGCCACCCTAATATATATATATATATATATATATATATATATATATATATAAATGTGTATATATATATATATATATATATATATATATATATATATAGGGTGGCATAAATTGGTGCTCTATTGTTTTCCTTTTTTTCACAATCCAATTAACTTCCTTAAAAAAATTGTCGCGAAAGCTGTGAGCCGTCAAAAAATAATGAGAGATCGCTCAAACCTCCCAAAAATTGAAATTTTCATTGAAAAAATCGATTTTCTTTTCCACTTCTCACCTTATATACCTTCTATATATATATATATATATATATATATATATATATATGGATGTGTAAAGTGGGATGTTGCGTAATCGCGGGATTAGCCAATTGAGTAGCGAACGCGCGTATACGAGAGGCGAAGAGAAAGATAGTGCGAGGGAGGATGCAAAGAGCGTAGATCGGCAAGGGTGATCATGGGAACGAACGCCTTGGGGCGTGTTCGCCATCAGGCTCAAGCCTCTGGTATCGCGATCCCGACGTGAACCTCTCTTATCCTCGTAAATTTCTTCGCGAGAAGGTTCTTCCCTCAGTGTGTACGGGCTAACCCGGAGCCTATGGAGATATCGTGGATTTATCGCTCACGAGCGAGAGTCTCGCGGGGATCTCCGCATTTTTATCCGCCGAAAAGCATCGATTGTGAGGTATCGTCAAGGTCGGTTCGTACCAGCTGAGAGTAAATCTTCCGTATTACAGAAAGCCGAGCCGTTAGGCATGACCTTTTTTCATTCGGGTAACAATGCCTCGGAGAATCGAACTTACGGCTGCGAAATTCCTACGATGCAGGCTGGTTTCATTATTCCGAGGCAAAAAAAAATGACCACCTCGTCACGGTGGCTTCTTTTCTTTTGAGGTAAAATTCAATTGCATCAGATTGACATCGCGACGTCAAAGGACCGAAATTCCGACGAGAGAGTACGTTCTCCGTTCACCAGAGGGGAACCCATATCGGAACCCTCGTGTCCAAGTACACGTGTTCAAATTACGTAAAAATATCGAAAAAATTGGCGATACGCGAGAGCACTCGGGGAACGTACGCCGGCTCGTATCTGCAAGGATAATCGGGAATAAATCAATGTCAATGTTAAGTAGAGGGCGGTTGAGTTGTTTAGTTACTTGGCGTATGGATATGTGTGTGTGTGTGTGTGTGTGTGTGTGTGTGTGTGTGTGTGTGTGTATCTCAAATTCTCTCTCCCTCTCTCTCTCTCTCTCTCTCTCTCTCTCTCTCTCTCTCTCTCTGTGTGTGTGTGTGTGTGTGTGTGTGTGGCAACAATAAAACCGCGATGTGTGTAATTGGTCCTTAATAATCTCGTCATGACTGGAATTGCCGGTTGATCGGCCGAGACTCGCACTGTGAACGCGCTCTGTTATTATCCGCGACGATTTAATTACGAAATTAATGCGCCCTATTAACCGCGCACCACTGGGACCGCTTCGCTGCAAGGCTTCAAAACTCGTCGTTCGCGCAGAGGCTCCGCAAAATATTTTCTCCCTTCTCGCGATTCTTCGATCGCTTTCAACCTCGCGATCACGGATACCGCACGAACATCGAGCCACATATGGCAAAATTTTGCACACTTGCAACGAGAAATCGTAAATATAACGAATTGCGAGATATTACAAACCATTTTTTTCAACTTTGATATTTATCGCGAGAGAATAATTGCTGTACATTTTTATAGATATGTTTTATGTTTATTTCCAATGCTTCGTCGTATGTCCTTGTAAGGTTGTAAGAGTTCTTGCACTTTTATCTCGCATATTCGTCGGTTCGAGATTTTAAGTTTCTGAGAGAGGCCTGCGAGTGTTGCCCATTGCCAATTTTTGGTGATGTATTGCTGAGTGGGGTTTACACGAGGGCACAGCGAAATTGGGAAAACCTGTGTTGATCCAGGTGGGTGGGGATCCAAATATCGAAGGACCAAATATAGAACGACAAATATTTCGAAACGACAGAATTATGAACTCTCAAAATAACGAAGGTTTAATTATTCGAAATGTTATGTTTCGATCGAAGAAAAAATCGAATGACTGTAAAGCAAAGCATCATTTTATTCGAGAGCTCATTTATCTGAAAACGTATATTCAGATCGTCTGCAATTTGAGACATACAAATATAGATTGGAACAATCTATAACATCCATATCTCCGAAACAGAAAAAAGCGAGTATCTAATATTCGTAATACCGTCCATAGCGAAAAGCAATATATCGAGACGCAAAATATCGATGGTTCGAAATGGCGAATGCCAAAATGGCGAACATGGCATGGATGCCGTCCCGGCCGACCGCTAACGCTATCTGCCTCGAACACAAGTTTTCGCCATCCGGGCCGCTCGACATTTTGACCCTTCGCTATTTTAACCACTCGACTTTTTGGCCGTTCGATTTAATTATTTCTGTTTTTTGATCCGTCGCTATATTTCCAATTCGAAGATTCGTCTTCTCGAATTATTTGGTGTTATTTATATAAGCAATTCAATATTATGTCTCTCAATATTTTTTAAATCGGTTTTTGTTTTTCGCTATATTTCAACTTCGAGATATTTGTATTCGGAATTTTTATTCACGACTATATAAACCCTCCGAACATTGATCTATCTATATTCAAACATTCGACATTTTTTAATTCAATATTTCAGCACATCCGAATATTGATCCATCGATATTTGGATGGGCTGAAATATCAAATTAAAAAATGTCAAATGTTTGAATATAGATAGATCAATGTTCGGAGGGTTTACATAGTCGTAAATAAAAATTCCGAATACGAATATCTCGAAGTTGAAATACAGCGAAAAACAAAAACCGATTTAAAAAATATTGAGAGACATAATATCGAATTACTTATATAAATAACACCAAATAATTCGAGAAGACGAATCTTCGAATTGTAAATATAGCGACGGTTCAAAAAACAGAAAGCATTAAATTGAACGGCCAAAAAGTCGAGTGGTTACAATAGCGACGGGTCAAAATGTCGAACGGCCCGGATGGCGAAAACTTGTGATCGAGGCAGATAGCGTTAGCGGTCAGCCGGGACGGCATCCATACCATATTTGCCATTTTGGCATTCGCCATTTCGGACCATCGATATTTTGCGTCTCGATATATTGCTTTTCGCTATAGGCGGTATTACGAATATTAGATACTCGCTTTTTTCTGTTTCGGAGATATGGGTGTTATAGATTGTTCCAATCTATATTTGGATGTCTCAAATTGCAGACGATCTGAATATACGTTTTCAGATAAATGAGCTCTCGAATAAATGATGCTTTGCTTTATAGTCATTCGATTTTTTCTTCGATCGAAACATAACATTTCGAATAATTAAACCTTCGTCATTTTGAGAGTTCATAATTCTGTCGTTTCGAAATATTTGTCGATCTATATTTGGTCCTTCGATATTTGGATCCCCACCCGTTATTGTATTATATTGGGAGTGCAAATAAGTCTCCATCGTTTGGGAAAAGATGGCCCCACCAGAAGGTTATGGTCGAAATTTTCAGATGTAAAATGTCATGTCGTGTGGTTGGACATCTGACAGGACCTTGAAATATTACCGATTTTTTATCAGCATCAGATGATTTTTTCGCGCGAAAATGTCGAGTTTCGAGCCGAATAAGCGTCATTTGCGGGAACTTTTGATTTACTTCTTTAATTTGAAGAAGGTGAACAGCATATGGTGAGGCTGTTTTAAGTGAGAGAAGTTGTCGTGAGTGGTTTCAAAAGTTTGAGAACGGTGAGTTTGACATCGGAGACAAAGAACGTGGGGGAAGGCCGAAAGTGTACGAAGACGCGGAATTGGAAGCATTATTGGAGGTGGATTTGTGCCAAATGCAGGAAGAACTTGCACTTACATTAGGAATGACACAACAAGCAATTTCACATCGTTTCAAATCATTCGGAATGATTCAAAAGCAAGGAAATTGGGTTCCATATGAATTGAAGCCGAGAAACGTTGAACGCCGATTTTGCACATGTGAAATGAACAGCTTAGAACAGATACAACACTTTGATCTTAGCCACAGGCCAAGAAGCGATACTCTTTAGAGTTTCTCCAGCGTTTAAGTAGATCTTCGGTTCGCGCTACGCTTACGAGAAACGAGCGTGCGTGCGGCCTCTAGCGGTTACTCCGAGAACCACGGGTTTCCTGACACCTATAATTTCGGTGGCGCTCGGCCATGATTTGGTTGAATTTTTTCAACCAAATGTGCAAGAAACAAATTTTACTTTCGCATAATTTTTTAATCAATTCAGACATTTGCTTAATATTTTTCAATCAAAATAAAATATTATTGTTTTAACGAATAATGTACTCGGAAATCAATATCGGATATGGTGAAAACAATAAAGTAACATATTCAATCAATAGAAATTTTATTTGAATCAAACGAGCGAAATTCAATTTTTCTTGTGTTCTCGAATCAACAATATTGATGTTGTGAATTGAAACGCTTTTTTCGTTCGTTGTAGAAATTGCATTGAAAACTGTATAATTTGTTCGCGATACATTTTTAGATATTTTCAATAATATATTGTTTTCGTCTAACGCTATATCTTTTGAATGAAAAAAATTCAATTTTATCATGTCAATAGCGTTTTGTTTGGACTAATAAATCCGATTATTTACACCAACAATTTTACAATTGAATCAACGAAATTTCATTCAATAACATCAATGAAATTGGATCAATGATTTTTTTTCTCAGTGTATAACAATGTCTAGACAAATTGCAAAATTGGCGCAAAATCACTTCTCAATAAAAAAAATTCTTGAAATAATTCGTCGATTTATTGAAAATTTTGAAACTTCTAAAACTTCCATAGCCGAATTATGTTGACGGTGTTAAGATTTTCGAAGTTTTGATCTTTCGGGGTAGTATTCATTCGGAGTTTCGAGCGTTCTGATCATTCAAAGTTCGGAATTTCAACACGGCGCCATCTTGAATTTCGGAATATTAAAATTCGGAATTTTAATCCGTCGGGTCATTCAAAGTTCGGAATTTCAACGCGGCCCCCACTTTTCTGCTCTCTAATTTTCTTCATCCCTCAATAATTGTCCGTAATGCTTTTCAAACTATCGTTAAAGCTCGTGAGAGGGGCATAATTTGACAGACGCATAAAAAAAATCGATAACT
Source organism: Ophion obscuratus (assembly GCA_964007375.1). Classification (NCBI taxonomy): domain Eukaryota; kingdom Metazoa; phylum Arthropoda; class Insecta; order Hymenoptera; family Ichneumonidae; genus Ophion; species Ophion obscuratus. The sequence continues at coordinate 43,487,708 of OZ023317.1, forward strand.
CACTTCTCGTAACATTCAGGGGGAAGACACCCGTTGCTTTTTTGTTGCTGGCTGAATCGCCATGATTTTCCGTCTCCTCCGTAAGTATTCGTAATTATTTGATCGTAAAATAATTTAAAGTGATTACGTATTGGTTTATTCCCGATGGTTGGCCGCGCATGCGCGCCTCTGGCAGAGGATTTGCAATGATTATAGAGCATATGCAGTGGTTGTTTCGCGGCAAGCTGAGTGTTGATTTGCCCGATATTATACGCCTATTGCGGTACGGTGAAACTGACCGGTTCACCGCACCGCTTAACCGCAAAATCCCGAGCACATACGTCTCGACGGGCTTACCAGTTTCATGATATTCCTAGCCGCGGACGAGCGCAGTGCAAATAAACTCGTTGCAACGAGGGGGTAGGGATTAGTGCATATGTATACGCGCACGCGGATCATACGCTTCGGGAGTCATAATCCCGTACACGGCTATCCACGAAGTAACGTTTAAGAGCGATAACGAGTGCAAGAGCATTAAAACGAATACTCGCAGCCGGGCTCTACGGAACAAGAACTGTACGAAACAAGTACAAAGTGCTCGCACACGTTGGGACTTTAATTAAACGGCTGATTTGTCTCGCCTCTAGCATGTGGATTCTACGCGTATCAAAAATACATTTATATGTATCGCGTATATATAGAGATGGAATGCGATTGCTAGAATTCTGATTAATTCGTGTACAGGGTGGACTTGTTTAAGGGGAGGGTAGGAGTTTCAGCGTGAAAAAAACCACTTTTTTGCGAATTTTTTTTCATCTGTATGGATAGAGTAAATTTATCGAAACCTTTTGTACATTGTTAAGCGTCATTTCAAGAACATTCCGTGAAATTTGTGAAAGAACGCCTTGTGAAAGAACGCTTGTGAAAGAACGCCTTTGGAACAACACGATTTGCAGTGTTCACTGTATCTCAGCTAGAAATTATCTGAAATCAAGTACCATTAAAATTTAGTCAAAGTATCATAAAATCCTTCCCCCAACGGTCCTTGATAATTTTTTTTTCATTTCCAAATTTTTGGTGATCATGTAAAGTGAAAAGTGCTATTTTTCACGAAAAATTCCGCCATTTTGGGAGTGGAAAAGCCCCTTAATGTAAAAAAAATCTCAAACCAACCGTTGGGGGGAGGTATTTTATATGTAGAAAGTGTGTACCAAGTTTGAAATAAATCGGTCATGTAGTTTTCAAATGGCAGTGAACACGGACTTTGAAAAAGTGGTTTCGAGAAAAACGCGGCACCGGCTTGTTTGTGGATATTTTCGCGTACAAATTTCACGGAATGTTCTTGAAATGACACTTAACAATGTACAAAAGCTTTCAATAAATTTACTCTATCCATATAGATGAAAAAAAATCGCAAAAAAGTGTTTTTTTCACGCTCAAACCCCTACCAACCCCTTAACGGATTATGCCTAATTGTAACAGTCGAAACAGCTTATTTTTGGGATTTTTTTCTCAAAAATCGTGATGACACATTTTTAGAAAAAGTAGGTGTTTGGAAAAGTAGTCGAATTTGAAAAGATTGCGGTAGTATAATAGTTTACCCGATGATTATTCGGCGGAATTTCCGAAATATGAAATAAAACAAAATGGCTCGTGTTCAAAGTGAGAGTCTGGATTTTTTGCGAAAAACAGGTATATTTCGTTTATCAAATCGAAAGTATACCTCGGAAAAAAAATCCTTCGATCAAATACTATATTTTCAAATTTAGAAAAAGCCGTACAAATTTCAGAAATATCGATGTAGGCGTTTTTTGAGATATTTTACTTACCGATTTTGAAAACGTACTTTTGAGAAAAAAAAAGTGTTTGAAGTTTTGAACGATGCTCCGTGCGGTCTGACAGGTGTCAAATTAACAGCCTATAAAAAGGTCAATTTTGTCCCGATAGCCGCAAACTTTTTCGGGAACATTTATTTACTGGCACAATTTATTGGTTTTGAAAAAAGTCATTTATCGACTTTTACAACTAGGCATAATCCCATGAACTCCTTAACCCCTTAAATCATACCCTTCGAGGGAGACTACCCAGTTTACGGAATGAAGAGCGAATACCAGACAAAGGAGACTACCAGGCCAAAGCCCGCAAAAAAGGGAATTTCGACGATTTTTAATCGCTACTCAGTTGATAGAATGAAAATTCCATTTAGTGGTTTTTATCCTACATATTCTCAAGGGCGTTTACAAATTTTTAGTAAAATGGTCGCGCTCAAGTTGAATGAAGCGAGTCCCTTTTGACTGATCATTTCTTGCGCCGATAAGACTACTCCTCCAATTTTTTGCGACGAACGAAAATTCCAAATAATTTGAATTTTAGATTACCTAAAATATTTTTGGCGTTTTTTTTTACCAAATAACTTCAGTCGACCATTCTCCATTTTATAAAAAAATCTATATTCTTGGATTTTCCGACGTAATTCATAGGCTATGAATTACGCAGGACAATCGAAAAATATAGACATTCTATAGAATGGAGAATATTTGAAAAAAGTGATTTGGTAAAAAAAACGCCGAAAATATATTTTTTCGGACAAAGTTTTCAACATTTCAAAAATCCCTTACGTACTTCGATGTAAAATGCTGTCATAAGGTTTAAAAAAATTCCAAGGCAATCGTTGAAGAATTTGCAACGTGATGTTGCCATCCGCATGATACTATCAGACAGAGATGACTGGCTTCAGCCGGCGTCAGCGCCGCCATTTTGTTGCAAAATCTTGTGAATTTTTTTGTAAAAATACTCGAAGATATGGAGAATAAAGGCCACGAAATGGAATTTTCACTTTATCAACTGAGTATCGATAAAAAATTGTCGAAACTCATGCTTTTTTCGGGCTCTAGCCTGGTAGTCTTCCTTGACGACCTTCATAGTTGTCCACAGCATCTTTAATTCTAAATAAAAGCGAATAGTGTTATTAGCTCACTGATTTTTTTGTGTGACGCGGATTTAGAATGAACATTGGGGAATGCACATTGTATGCACTTTTTTAAAGAGCATTCAAAAGATACGACTTGATACAGAAGCTGAAAGTGATGTCGTTCCAGCTTTCCGATGCTCACGATTTCCCCTCAGGCTTTTCAATGATAGACACGTGTCTATAAAAAAATAGCGACGGGAGGAGCTGAACGAGCCCACTCGAGATCCAGTTAAGCAGACCACCCTGAAAAACATTTTAGGTTAATACAGATCGAGGTTAATGCACATCGAGCGAGGGAGAAAAATAAAAGGGAAAACGTAATGGTACGAAGAAATGAAGAGAGCGATGGGTCAAGAGGGAGATAGAGACTGTCTGGGTATAAACGGAGCAACAACGATCTTGGGCGAATATATCCTGCCGAGAGAAGCAGTTATTACCGAACCAACGGTTTTGCCGTGTTTCTTCGCAAGATCCGCGAGAGAGTAGCAAGACTACTCTGCCTCGATTGCAGACTCGTGATTTCGAGTGCATAAAAGCAAACTGCCGCTGTTTCACTTCAATAAGCAAGAAAGTTAAAGAGACAGGGAGTAAGAAAGGTGCTCCAATATTCGTATCGGGGTAATGATTAAGTCGATTGAAAGAATTCGATCATTTTTTAAATGTTAAACTTTATGGTATACATAAAATGATCGGATTTTTGGGTTAGACTGAAGGTGAATGTCGATAAGAAGCATTGTATCATAGCTGTGCGAAAAATATTCGACTTTCCATGGCTTAAGGCCTTAGGCCACAGTAACGGGTAGAAAATCATGTGCGAATTTGACAATTTTTTTCGTTTGAAAAAGTGATTCACTCATAAAATTGGTTTCACATCTATTTAGTATAAATATCAAGCTGTTAGAATATATATATATATATATATATATATATATATATATATATATACAGGGTGTCCCAGAACTCAACGTTAAGCCGACACGAGGTGACAGGATTGATTGTAACCATCATGAAAAAAATCAGAAAAAAAATAAAGCAAAAAAAAAATAAAGCAGGGCCTTTCAAAGTAGACAAATTTTGAAAATTTAAAATTCATAGTTTAACAAATAGTCTTAATTCTAGGAAACTTGGGATTGTTTGGGTTTGTTTGGGTTTGTTTCACAATAACCGAAAAATGGTTACAGTTTGACCAAATTTCTAGGTTTTTCTTAAATGCCCATAATTTTCAAACTGCATGGGATAGATTTTTTTTCTGATTTTTCTCATGATGGTTACAATCAATCCTGTCATCCCGTGTCGGCTTAACGTTGAGTTCTGGGACACCCTGTATATATATATATATATATATATATATATATATATATATATATATATATATCGATGTACAAAATCGCCGACTACTAATATTTTCTTTTGTTATCTTTTTTAGGCGCTCCGCGGCGTGACATTTAGGCATCCACAATTTTTTGCCTAGAACAAAAAAACAAAAATTCTCGTCTATCTACATTAGAATACCTAGAGAAATGCGTACGGAATTTAAAAAATATGGTTTTATTCAAAAGTTGTAGGTATTTGAACTGAAGAAATGAATTTTCAATGAGAAATTTCGTTATAACAGCTCATAAACTGCTCATAAAATGAAAAGTTTTCGATTAATCAGAAATTCCGTACGTACTTCTCTGCGAAATGCAATTAGGAACATAACTTTTAAATTTGAAGTAAATCGAGTGAAAATTGTTGAAGTTATTTGTCACGCCAATTGGAAAAAAGCTGTTTCGAGAAGTTTCGAGTAGTCGGCCATTTTGTACATCGAAAAAAACATATATATATTTTCTAACAGTTTGGCATTCATACTAAATCGATGTGTAATTAATTTTATGAGTGAATCACTTTTTCGTACGAAAAAATGGTTAAATTCGCGCATGATTTTATACCCGTTACTGTTGCCTAAGGCATTAAGGTAGAATTGGTGATAAAAAATATTCGACTTTCCATGACTTAAGGCAGGATGAATGGGCTAAAATATTCGACTTTCCATAATTTAACGTAGGATGAGCAGAAATTTGTTGCCGCGACCACATATCGTACCACATCCCTATAGGGATTTGATAGGGACGTCGCACATAGGGAGTCCACATTCGGATCCAGTTGGATTCTGCACTGTTTGCCGATTATGAACATATTTTAACTGCAACCACTAATCTTAGAAGCATACGTTTATTGTTCAGTGCTATATGGAATAGTATATTTTCATCACATGGATATTCGCCGATACTATCAAAAATTTACTTCCCCAAGATCTTAATAGTGAACGAGACTGAAATATATATATATATATATATATATATATATATATATATATATATATATATATTAGACTGATTCAAAAAAAAAAAAATTATTTTTTTTTCCTTCGGGATTCTTGTGCTATTGTTGGGCACTAATAAAAGAAAATTTCTCTAAAAAGATGGGCGCGGTCACTCAATTTTTAGAGGTGGCTATCTCGACTTTTTTGTACTTGAATTTTTTTTAACGAACGTATTGCATTTAATCATAGTCACGGCTTCGGGTTCCGGATAAAAATCACATCCAGCAGCTATTTCGTAACAAAAATAAACTCTAACAATTTGAAAAGATTGCAATATTCACAATTTAAATCCAGGTAGATCAATAATGGCGTCTATACTACTTTCTTTATTCGTGTAGATTTATTTATACGCATTAACATTTCGCACTTTTTACGAAAAATTAAATTATAAGCTTTTATTCATAAATCGTATATTTACATTTGCAAAATGCTACACTTATATTATCTTCAAACTCATTTATATATCTTCCCAGCCACTGTACATAAAATCGCGCATACCACTGCGCAAGTCACTGCGCATCCGTGGCGCCATTTTGTATTGGCGCAGCGCATTTGTAAGTGGTGTTGTTTTTTTTTTCAATGTGGCTCAAGTAAAGACAATTTTAAACAATGGCTCGGAAAAACGAAGACAACATAATTTGGCTAATCGGCAAGTAAATTCCGAAAATAAGTACCCGTCATTTACCGTCAAATCGGAAAGTTTTCAGTTTGTTCTTTTACAAACATAAGAGAGAAAAACTGACCATACGTCGAAGTGCACACGAAACAATGAAAGAAGTTTTCGAACAATGGAAATGTGCTGAAATTCCAACGCGTACATTGAATAACGCAATCGTGAAGTTAATAAAACTCCATCTAGTCTGGAAAAAACTTTTAAAAAATCGCGTTAAAAAGAATTTGCCCTCACAAATATTGAAGGAGCGTAAATTTAAGAGAGATTTGGACAAGCTGTTCAACGTTGCACATTTTCGTTCTGCCCAAAATGTTAACGAACTTGAGCGGTTATTTTTGCTATCACACGTTTCGATTATTTCTCCATTGTGACGGCAACTTCTTTTAAACCCGATTTTTTAAAAGTTTTTTCCAGACTAGATGGAGTTTTATTAATTTCAAGATTGCTTAATTCAATCGACGTGTTGGAATTTCAGCACATTTCCATTGTTCGAAAACTTCATTCATCGTTTCGTGTGCACTTCGACGTATGGTCAGTTTTTCTCTGTTATGTTTGTAAAAGAACAAACTCAAAACTTTCCGATTTGACGGTAAATGACGGGTACTTATTTTCGGAATTTCCTTGCCGATTAGCCAAATTGTCTTGCCTTCATTTTTCCGAGCCATTGTTTAAAATTGTCTTTAATTGAGTCACATTGAAAAAAAACAACACCGCGATGCGCGATGTTATGCACAGTGGCTGGGAAGAAATATAAATGAGTTTGAAGATAATATAAGTGTAGCATTTTGAAAATGTAAATACATGATTTATGAATAAAAGCTTATAATTTAATTTTTCGTAAAAAGTGCGAAATGTTAATGCGTATAAATAAATCTACATGAATAAAGAGAGTAGTATAGACGCCATTATTGATCTACCTGGATTTGAATTGTGAATATTGCAATCTTTTCAAATTGTTAGAGTTTATTTTTGTTATGAAATAGCGGCTGGATGTCATTTTTATCCGGAACCCGAAGCCGTGACTATGCTTAAAAGCAATACGTTCGTTAAAAAAAATTCAAATACAAAAAAGTTGAGATAGCCACCTCTAAAAATTGAGTGACCGCGCCCATCTTTTTAGAGAAATTTTCTTTTATTAGTGCCCAACAATAGCACGAGAATCCCGAAGGAAAAAAAAATTTTTTTTTTTTTTGAATCAGTCTAATATATATATATATATATACCTTCATTAAAAATCTTGTTTGTGATTTGTGACGATATGTATAGTGATTTGTACCATATAATAAAATAGGACCTGCTACATGCGTATAAAGGCAAAGGGTATTTAATAAATCTCAAATAAAATAATACGGCCCCGATCATTTTAAAGAGAATAACATTCGACCTCGATGATTTTTAATTATATTATAATTAATTACAATGCGTACTTCCGAATAACTGTTACCTCCGATTAAAGTGAAATATTGTACAGATCTTTTTTTTTATATCGCAATAATGTTGCACCATATAATAGTGATTTCTATGATGTTATACGATACGACCTGCTAAACACATCGTAATGTGTCCTACAAGAACAGAAGGTGTAATACGAGAAGTGTCGAACTGATACCCTAATTTTGCAATGCAGCGAATATACTATGTGACAGTTTGTGAGACACGAGTACTTCTTAAAACTACTAAGCCGTGGGTGCTCGAACTGCAAATGATTTGCGTATCCACTATAAGTAAACATTACCATTATTTTCTTCGAACAGCCACTTTTCATAAGGTCTGCTAACAAATAATCGACAAACATTCATGTTAACCATGTGTATTGCACGAACTTGTAAAGAATAGTTGCAGTTTGACTGAACAAAACCTAACGTACAGTGTGTAATATTAGAATCCCGTGCGGAAATTGAACTAGGACTTTGGTCGGGCCCATATAGAATCTCACTAACTTTAATAGGGCCCTAATCGGGTAGCCTCACATGGGCCCTTAGTGGCCGGTCACACTTTGCTACTCAGGGCCATTAAAGGCAGAATAATAAGGGCCTTCAAGGATGCCTGATCGACGCCTCATGTAAACCATGGTGTGCCCATAAGTTATCCCTGTCAATGGATATGCTCACGTGTGTGTAAACATATGTGTTTCTGCGAATGTGTCCCTTTATATAAGGTCACGATAGACTGTCAAATTTTTAAAATTTATTTAAATAGGATCTATTTAAATGAGATAGGTTTTTTCCTCGTCTCACGGCCTTCTACGATCTTATTTGTTTCAAAGATATTTTTTTATTCGTTTCAGCTATTCTTTTTAAATATTATATATATTCAAATCGAATAAATAAAGATTCGATGCAAATAAATCTTTATTTGCTTACAATGTACACTGTAAATCTAAGTGTACTATGTGCATAAAATATTTCATAAATCCAAAATGAAATTAAGTACTTAATTGAGAGTTTGCCACAACGATTTTGTATCGTAATTCGTCATGCCCTGGCCTTTGGGAATGATTTTTTTCGAAAAAAATATTTCACCTATATCGGTATTGAACCTAGTACCTACCTACTCATAGCTACGCACGCTGCCCCTATGCTACCGAGTGCTTGTAACAACTTTGTCGCAGATATGGCATGAGAGACCAAATTAATTCCTATAATGATTTGCTGTATTGCATAAACAATATCAATTAGTTAATATCATTGTGACATTAACTATCACAACGCGAAATACTGGTTCATGTGGAAAGTATTCGGCGAAAATAGTCACTATAAAAATGTAAAAAAAAACCGAATGGGATTGTTCAAACATACGCGCTGGCATCACTCCATGAGTGAATAAGGCAATAAGAAAAATATGTAACTTTTTGAAGGATTTATAAATGTATAATAGTTTTAATGCCCTCACGTTTTTATCCTATTTTTACCTTTTATCGAATAATTGAGTGTAGTAATTAAAATACCACAAACGATTTAGTCCAAGCTGGCCCTCTTGTGGCAATCTCTATCGGGACTGCCACAATAGGACCCGCAAAGGCCCTTATTGTGCCAACCCCTGTCGGGATTGCCATATAAGGGCCTTCAAGGGTTTATTTGAGGCTTCCCTGATAGGGAAAGCCTCAAATAAGCCTTTAAAGGCCCTTATTTTTATGAGGGATGCCCTATCGATTTTCCGCACGGGATTTTGTGATTGCATGGAATTAATAATATCTACAGGGTGTCTCAAGATGACCTGACATTCTAATTTCTTAATATCATATATTGGTTATCTGAAAGGTACGAATATTTTTATTTTAATAGAGGGTAAGTCAGGGGTAGTTGGCCACAGTTTTTTCAAGGATTCGTCATAATAAAAGTGCAGACGTTTCTTAACTTATCTTCATTTGTTATTAAATTTTGAACATTTAACTTTAAAATAATTTATGAAATTAAAACAAACTCCTATCAAATCAACTTTAAAATTACTATTTTTTTAAAATCACGATTGGTTATCTATCCCGGAGTATCCGGGTGTGATGGCCATAGGAGTAGAGGTGAGATGGCCAGTTACTCAACATTATGCTGTCGGTTTTCTCTCTGGTTTTATGTTTTGGCTCATTTTTTTTCTTTTGGCCACATCTATAACACCTATCATCGAAATCAGTATCATTTTTGTGTACCCAAAGTTGCCATACCCTCCACTGAAGGCAGTCTTCGATGGGGTGAGTGTCATAATAATTTTCCCCGCACCATTTTTTCTCTTTTTTATATCGTCTTTCTAAGATCTTCCTAGATATTTCGTAGGTCCTAGCGGCTGCACGAACCGTCAATTTATTATTTTTTACAGCACTAATAGTTGCTTTTAATGATTCTTGATTCCAGTTCCCTCGTAGAGCAATTGCTTTTCTCTTGTACTTATTAGGCATCTAAAACAGATGTAGAAAAAATGAATTACTTAAACAAGTAGAAACAATACATGCGAAATCTCGAAGTTATGGCAAAGCACTGTTCGTGAACTATTCAAGAAATACAAAAGTTACCATTCCTTTTACAAAATAACATCACCTCAATGTAAAACATAAAACCTTAAAAAAATTAGCAGTAGACAGAATAATTAAAAAGGATTTGACTTACTTAACATTTTTTTTTGCCAAACTTTTGCTCGTACACACACCTGTGCAAGACGCGAAGCGAATTAAGCAGTAACAAGTGAAATATAGTGTTCTATGAAACATTTCTATTGGCCATATCTCCCTTAGGGCCAACTCCCCCGGAATTATCCTAAGGTACAAACATGAAGGTTATGTGTAGAATGCAATATCCAATAAATGACCACCTTGTCTGTGTTTGCAAACGTTCCCTCTTTTGACGAAACCTTCAATAAAATTTTGGCATAATTGCGGACTGATTTCATCAATGGTGCGTCCAACTGCTTCCTTGAGCTCCGAAATGGTCTGTGGATCATCGGCATTTACTTTTCCTGTCAGAAAACTCCAAAGAAAGAAGTCCAATGGCGTCAAATGGCACGATATTGGTGGTAGGATGCGCCATCTTGTGGAAAGAATATGGCTTCCAAGTCCGTGCTGTTGATGCCATTTATCGGATATTGTATTCCACACATAACCTCCAAGTTTGTACCTTATATTAAAATTGAAAAATTCTTACTTTGTAAATAAATAATACGTGTCATTAAAAAATTTAAATGTCACACTGTAAAAAATTTCTGTATAATATAAAAATATATACACAAGTGTAGGAAGCTTCTATGCGGATACCGCTTATGAAATTTCAGATACGATTCTGAAAATGCAAAACAGGTTATTTTAAAAATGAAAGTGTAGCTCCGTAATATTTATATACTTGTGCGTGTGAAAAATAATGCACGTGTAAAGAAATAATCACATCCAAGTATATTGAACTCAAGAACCATTTGCTGATATCAAAATACGAGTGTATATTAAATTCAAGAACCATTTGCTAATATCAGCACACGGGTGTGTATTAATTTCACGGAAACAAAGTATTACCTTTAATGTACACTGTAAAAAGCTTCTGTGTAAAAATTAATACACAAGTGTATGATGTTCTTACGCGGACGCCGTTTATAAAATTGCAGAGAATATTTTGAAAATCCAAAGCAGGTTATTTTAAATCATTAACATCCATGTATATTGAAATCACGAACCATTTGCTGATATCAATATACGAGTGTATATTAAATTCGTTCGTATATTAAGTTCGTAAAATTCAATTCTTTTGTGCCTTAAATATCGTGTAAATTTAATATAATTTTCACATTGTTTCATGTGATTTTCATCAGCGTTTATGCATTTTTTTTTCAATTCCAGTTTCGCACTTTTAAATAAATCTGTCGTGATCATGCATTGTACGTATCGTAAAATTCAGATTCACATATATTATATTTTTCAGGCTGCTGTAAATAAATTTCAAACTTGTTTTGTATTTTCAATGCTCTGTTTTTTATAGTTGATTTATTATAGATCTGTAGTAATTTTCAATTGAAGAGACGGGTTAATGCAATACATTTTGCACAAATTTACAAACTTGCCTTTGAAATTCCATGTTGCATCTATTAAATTCTATATCCACGTTAGATTTTCATGTTCCTGTTTTAAATTTACGGTACAAGTGTTTCAAATTTAATTCCATCTACTGAGTTCGTAAAATTCAATTCCTTTGTATCTCAAAAGTATTGTAAAATTCATATAATTTTTGACAGCGCAGGTCATTTTGAGACACCCTTTATATTGTCAAGCCTTTCACAATACTTAACAATTATTTTCGGGGATGATAGATAGTTGAACACGCCACTCAAACGGCATGTCTAGATATCCTTTTCGCTCATAGTTGTGTTAACAATATTATGATTGCGGTGTGAATAAGCTGTATCCCCTCTATATTTATTATCCTCTCTTTTACCATGGGCGTACTTTGTAAGCACCGTGGACTTTTCTCACAGTGTATGAGCCACTATTCAGTAGACATGTTAACTCATCATGGTATGCAATTAGCTTCTCATTGAACGTGCGAGTGAAAAAAAACCTACAGAAGAAGTGAATATCATGTTTTGTTCACTTCTATCTGTGAAAAAGGAACGAAACAAAAAAAAATCGTTTTCATTGTATGCCAATAATTGGCCGTTTCTTCCAAGCTTAAATGCAATGTGGGCAACATTGTTTTATCCCGATGCGAAAGCGTATGCGGAACGCTCCTTGACGAGATAATTCATGGTGTGTCTCGCGGTTCCCTTTCATCATGAAAATTTTCCTGCATATCACCGTGCATGTACGGCGTGGCAGCAGGTGTTTCGGCTTCGGGTGTCTCACGCTCGTCGCGTGGCCTGCGCGTGAGTTGACTCGTGGCCCGGATGCTGCAGAGACCAAGAGATAAAGCCCTAAGTGCGAGTGCATCTCCGTCCTTCCGACTCTCCGATTCGGATTCGCCTAAGCAGCGGAAGAGGCAAAACAAGAGGAAGTTGGGGAAGAAGAATAAATGGGAGAGCATGAAAGAGCCGAGGATTAAGGAGGAGAAGAAGAAGAAAGAGGGGAAGATGAAGAAGATGAAGGGCAAGAATGAAGCATGACTAGCGTGAGAGAACGATCGTAAGAGAGCTTAAATCGAAATTTTTTCACCTATCAATTCATCACAGCGATAATTTGTTTGTATGTCCAGCCAATATACTTCACCTTCTTCCAGCTTTATTCTTTGCACTCCACCAAAATCGAAGACCGACTCCGTCATTGCAAAGAGTCACCATTGCTTGGAATTCAATTTTGAGGAGAGCAGATCACTTAATTTTTTTTATTGGAAACATGATCTGATGTGCAGGATGTTAGGAAGGTCGATGCAAAGTCTTAAGGGGGTGATCGGTCACCTCGTTAGGAACATATCTAACCTGGGTTGCTTTAGTCCAAAGTCTAAGGATTTCGAGTTATCGTAGTAAGTATGATTTTTGGAAAACGTCCCAATATTAGGTACTAATTCGTTTACCTCTTATGTTAATGCTATTTTTTAATGGCATTAACGTAAGAGGTATTTTAATTTTTTAACAAGTTTTTAATTATTCGACACGTCCCATTCAGTTAGTTGCGTGAATACAGATGAATGTATTGGTGTTTGTCGATTTAATACACATTAAGCTATGACGCAAATAAGTTTTTAGTTACCAATTATTGTCTGTTTGGACGTTATGAACGAGTTAGTGATTTGTGACAAAAAAAAAACGATTTCGAATTTAAAAAAACTTCGTTAAATTAAGCACCAATGAAAAATAAATCGTTTCAGGCATGTTGAAGCCGAATTGGAAATCACAAAATCATTAATAGCATTATAGGACAGTAAAACGATAAAAATCGTCTGAAAAAATATGATTAATTCGAAAAAAATGGGCCCACGATGAGATGAGTCTTAAAAATTATAGAATAGCCATAGAAATAATCATAGAAACTCTATTGTGGAGAATTTTTTTTAACAAAAAAAGGCAATCATCTGTCAAAAATATTTTTTTCACTTTGGAAGCCAAAAAACCTTGAAATTGATCATTGACAATATTTTTCATATTTTTTAACGAAAATATGCTTCAAAGTAAAAAGATGATATAGTGCCGTTTGTCGATGTTTCAATTAGTTCAAAAGTTATCAGCGTTTAAGGAGGTTGGAGCATCAGCCACAAACCAAGATTTTTAAATCTTGTCACCACAAACACCAGAGATAAAAAATAGTGTAATGTGTGTGATTTAACGTGCGGTTAGATGCGCAAGACTTTCAGACACGTAATTTTTTGGTTATTTGTTTGTTATTGTTATGTTATTATTGTTATTATTGTTATGTTATTATTGTTATTGTTATGTTATTATTATTTGTTATTTGTTATTGTTATTTGTTTTTTATTGTTTTGTTATTCGTTTTGTAATTTGTTTGTTATTTAGCACCAATATAAATCATTTCTAACAACGGATTAATGCAAACTAAACCTTTGTAAATATTTAAAAAAAATCCTCATGTTGCCCATCGTAAGCCATGGGCCACTAATCCCATGACGTAAATATGAATAGGCATAATTATAAACTACTCAAAATTTCATTGTTTATTGTATAAAACATTCGTTATCGTAGTTTTTATTTATAATAATCATCGTTAATGTCATACTTTTTCTAGTTGGTAGTAACACAAAAGTTTTTCTAATTTACGTAATGAAAATATTAAAATGCATAATTTTGCCCTTTAATGACAAATTGGAAAAAAAATTAACATATACAGAATAAATCTGTACCTCGTGTGCATTTTTTGAGGTTCATTGAAAAAAAAAATGAATAAACCGTCACTTGACTCAACTGAATCGCTCCAACCTCCTTAAACGTTTCAAAAACTTCTGAAATCGACAATTTTTGAAAAATTTTAACTTCTCAGAGAGAAGAGATAAAAATCTGAAAATTGGTGTGGATATTCCTTTCATGGGGTACAATTTTACAACAAAAATCAGGAAAACCAAAAATGGTCGGTTTGACGGGCTAGCTGAAATGACGTGGACTATCCCATATACATAAAAGCACCCCACGCACCTCAATTTAATAGGGTAATTCATTTCAGGCGACTATGGTTTGATCAAATACCACGTCTCCCAGCCTCTCCAGTTTCGACCGCAACTGTCACAATACGTACACGTTAAGGTCCGAGTATCATACCGCTACGTATACACCTGCATCGATTGCGATTACACGCAGCCAGTGTTGAACATTGCCCACCCGCGTTACGCTTGCGGATATAACACTATAATTCAGCCGGTTTATTAAAATACTCGCTTTATTAACGGTAAATTATTATTCGAGCTTGAAGCGTCGACAGGATTATTATCAGCCTGATAATATATCAGTATATACGTAATATACCGTATATATATCTTCTACGTGTATAGATCTGCACTGCAGGTGCGTTTTGTCCTCGAGCTATTTTTACTACCGGTTTCCTATACATACGTGTGAGTGCGCGATCAAGCTCGGGATAACTGTCCTTATCGACGACCGTGCTCAGATTTCTGGCTACTCCGCATATCATTATGGACCCTGAACCAACAGTCCTCTCCTTGTGAATCCTTTGAAGCGAGGTATTAGCGTGCTAGTCAAAAGGTAACATCTTCTTAATCTCGCGATAATCTCGTCTCCAATACGATATTCGATTGAATATTTTTCTTTCGTTTCTCTACTCGGTAGAATCGTTACGCAAACCAGCCTGTAGCTTTATGGGAACCGCAGCCGAGGCAGCTTTTATTCTGGATTTTTTCAATTACTATCTGATTACTCGGCGGCTGCGGAAAATGCAAACTCCATCAAGCGATAGTGCGCACACGGGCGCAATGTCATGACTCGATGGCAATTTGTTAAGGCAGAGCCTGATGATGCGAAGAAATATATTGTGCTAGATACGTAATTGAATGACCATCACACACACACACACACACACACACACACACACACACACACACACACACACACACACACACACACACACACACACACACACACACACACACACACACACACACACACACACACACACACACACACACACACACACACACACACACACACACACACACACACACACACACACACACACACACACGCACGCACGCACGCACGCACGCACACACACGCACGCACGCACGCACGCACACACACGCATATATATATATATATATATATATATATATATATATATATATATATATATATATATATATATATATATATATATATATATATATATATATATACACATCAGTGTGCGGACGAGAACGGGTGCACTGGACGTGCAACTACATGCTCTTCAGACGGGCCATTCTAGTACGAAAGGCTTTTTATTTACCCTGAAATGCTTATGTTTTATATATACCTATACATGAAGATTATCATCATCTTCTCAGCCTTGCGAATATGCGTACGTGGCGTAGTTGCGTTCCTTTCCATCCCATCTGTAGAATTATTTTATTTTTCTATTCTCGCTAATTCAATGCGAGAGAATAATGAACGACACGTACATAAACTTTCAGGGACGAGAGACCAATCGTCTGTTTTTGCATGTAATGTCTCTCTCTCTCTCGCTCTCTCTCACTATTCTGCATCCCGGTCAGTCGGTGAATCCGAGCATCCGTCATCGTACAATCCCTTCCGTCCAGTATTCCGTTAAGGCCTTAGGCCACAGTAACGAGTATAAAATCATGTGCGAATTTAACAATTTTTTTTCGTATGAAAAAGTGATTCACTCATAAAATTAATTACACATCTATTCAGTATGAATATTAAGCTGTAAGAAAAAATCTATTTTTTTTTCGATGCACAAAATGGCCGACTACTAATATTTTCTTTTGTTATCTTTTTTTAGGCGCTCCGCGGCGTGATATTTACCATTGACAATTTTTTACCTAAAACAAAAAACAAAAATTCTCGTCAATCTACATTAGAATACCTAGAGAAGTACGTACGGAATTTGATAAATATTGTTTCATTCAAAAGATGTAGGTTTTTGAATTTAATAAATTAATTTTCAGTGAAAAATTTCGTTATAACTGCTCATAAACTGCTCATAAAATGAAAAGTTTTCGATTAATCAGAAATTCCGTACGTACTTCTCTGCGAAATGCAATTAGGAGCATGACTTTTAAATTTGAAGCAAATCGAGTGAAAATTGTTGAAGCTGTTTGTCACGCCAATTGGAAAAAAGCTGTTTCGAGAAGTTCCGAGTAATCGGCTATTTTGTAAAATGACACAAAAAAAATATATATTTTCTAACAGCTTGACATTCATACTAAATAGATGTGGAATTAATTTTATGAGTGAATCACTTTTTCCTACGAAAAAAAGTGTTAAATTTGCACATGATTTTATACCCGTTATTGTGGCCTTAAGGGACTTAAGAGACGCGCATAATGCTGACCACGAGGGCATCAGCATGATCCACATAGATCACCGTGTGCTCGCAAGGGTGCATACTTTGGAAAGTATGGATTTATCCGAATGGAGATTCACGAGTCGACAACAGCAGATTGTACAGAACGTGACGCTGTTCACAAGTACATGGAATTAGAAATATGTTTGTATCCAGGGATTCAGCTGAGAAGAAAATTATCGAGAGAAAAAGAGAGGGAGACGGAACCCTCGAAGCACAATTTTCCGCATTTGTTTCTCGTGCAGAAAAAACAGGAATGGAAAGGGTGGAATGAATCTTCTGTTTTTAAAGCAGCTTCACGATGTCATCAAGATCGCATCGAAAATACAATTTATATTAAGTCATTGAGTATAAATATCCGATTATCTCAAGTACCAAGTTTGCTACCCGATATCTCTGATATTTCACTTTGACGGTTCTTGGTTTTTTTTTATTGCAAAGGAATGTCATCAGCCCTTCAGACGCACGTTTTAGCTCGTGGTTATCTGTCGAATTGCCTTTTGAAGATTCAATTTTATAAGTCAGCCTTCAACTTCAACTTCATAAGTCAACGAAGCGTTTGGCAAGGATGTGGCTAGTGAACGCACAGTACATCGATGGTTTGAGAAGTTTCCATCTGGCCATTGTGATCATCAAAATGAACCAAGCGGGTGACCTTCGTCCAAGGTGGATAATGATGAGCTAAAAGCTGCAGATGGAGCGGATACGTCTCCGGCAAACCACGCCTGAATTCGCAGCAAGGTTTAACCTTCTATCTCAGCAATATTTGAAACCATTTGAAACAAATCGGTAAGGTTAAGAAGCTGAAATTCGGACATTTCATACTTGATTACCTACTCCATACACAAGTGTGTGTAGTACTCATAGGCATATCGGTATTCCTCATTAGTACATAGGTATACCTACACGGAGAAAAATACGGCCTTAAATTCTAAATTTGCCAGCAAATTTGCCAGCATTCTAATATTCAGTGCTAGAAAAGTAGGGGAGACCGGGGTAAAATGGTATAGTGGGGCATAATGGGACCGGGGCAAAATGGGACCGGGGCAAAATGGGTTTGGGGCAAAATGGAATAGTGAAAATCAACACTGCTGGAAAATACGTCATTGGGGCAAAACGGGACTGGGGCAAAATGGGCCGGAGAAAATCAGGCTCCTCAGAAAGAGGCGGTTGGGGCAAAATGGCACAGTGGAATAATTCGATGCAGAAACGAAAGAAATGCAGGGGTAAAAAACGAGGGGTAATAAATGAGTGAAAGCAGGTTTTATTGAATGTTACACGATATTTGGGTCACACTCTACTTACGATACTATAATTTAACGGTGGCAATGTTTAATTTTTATTGCTTGTTTAACTAAGCTAATTTTTATCGGCACAATTGTCGCAAACGTACTCGATTAAGTTATCGTCAGCATGGGCACATGAATAGTGGGCCCATTTCTCGCATGAATTACAACGAATCCAGGATTCCTTGGATTTCGAATATAAGCCCCCGCAGAAAAGGCATAATAAGTCATCGTCGGTTGTTATCGACGCCGCTGGATTTTTCTCACGAAGTTCTCTGTAGTACGGAGAATTCGTAAGAATGCCACTTGTACCTTTTCTTGATGTCTCCTTACGTTTTGATTTTTTGCCTGCCGATATCGGAAGCAGCTGGGAACCAACTGCACGTTACTGATACTGATTTTCAAGCCATTGATGAAAATCTAACTCTTGTCAATTTTTACGTAAATTGTTTTATGAAACTAGGACCGCCGCTTCCCATGAAATCGACGGATATGTGTCGACAAATATATCGGTCAGTCCGTATTATCTGCGTATATGTGGACTGAAACGAACCACAAGCACCATTTAGATTAGATTATTTTTCAACAGCTCTTTCATAGAGCCGAAGCATGAATTTTCCTGTCATCCCATTTTTCCCCAAATTCAGCGGGCTGCGACACTTCATTTTTGTGTGTCCCATTTTGCCCCGATTCCATTTTGCCCCAATTTGATATTCCACTCCTCTCTGTCCCATTTTGTCCCAAATCAAGCACCAAGAAACTTCATTTTTTGCTATCCCATTATGCCCCGATCCCATTATGCCCCAGTGCCGTTTTGCCCCGGTACCGTTTTGCCCCGCTATACCATTTTGCCCCGGTCTCCCCTATAGCAGTTTACTGCCAGCACCGTATAGGAAAAATGACGCGCGCATATCACATTTGAAACTATTCCCGCATAGGCGCGAGTCTTATATGTTGCCCAGGACTTTTTGTAAAATACCAACCTTTATTACAAGCTATATTTTCATATGGATTTTACCATACGTACAGCATGAATCTTCGTGCATGTATAGATCTCACTATACACATAGCATAAATCTTCGGCGTATAGCGAAAAATATTACGAAGTTATCAGTAAAATGTGACTCTTTATACCGTACTTTTTGTACGGGCAAAATCACGTGGGCAAAATATTTTTTGAATACTACAAAAAATCACAATATGCCGATCAAATTGTATTGCTTAAAATATAAATTTCTTCATTATTATCATACCATAATAACAATTTTTATCTTCCATTCAATACTCTTTAATATTTAATAATATTTTTTTAGAAGCATAGTATTAATTCTAAATTTCGAGGCTCCTGTCTTCTCCATGTACATAGGGATATGGATTTATACGCATATACCTACGAGGCGGATAAAATCTTTCTTTTTCGACGTTTTCTGTTATCGATACCTACCAGCGCCTCTGGAATCCCAAATGGGCACAAGTGCCTACAAGGGTTTCACACCACGAGCGCCATCGCCTTAATTGGCTCCGTTTCGCACGCTTCTACATATCCATAAGCGTGTCCGTGTATGTGTTCGTGTCGACATGGCTATGGCCAGACAGAAGTTAATTCTGGGCACGTTTACGACGGCAAAAAACTATCGACTGAAATTGGAGACGGGCCTAGTAGTCACAAACGATTCAGTAGCTCTGGGATATAACGCAATTGGCATTTACTATGACGAAAGCCTAGCCACGTTTCAGCTACGATGGGATACTGGCGGCGAGTGATCAAAAGCTTTCAAAGGGTAGTAAAATACATATATATATATATATGTATATATAAACCCATGTATGTATAATTTTGTTTTATTTCGATTGGGCCACAGCATTTGTTCGTTGGACGAATGAGTTTTCAGGATGGAATTCATCACGGTGATAATTCCTCCTCACGGAGGCTACTGAATATTGGCCATAGCATGTCCAGAGTGGGATAGAGAGAGAGAGAGAGAGAGAGAGAGAGAGAGAGTGAGTTTCTTTTTACGGTAGGTCAAGGTAACACGATATCTTGTCGATTGTGATGCCGGTTGTTCAGCCTCGGCATAAAGTCAATTCTGCCGATCCCGGCAAAGACGAAATAATAATAATAATAATAATAATAATAATAATAATAAATGCTATATTATCGATATTCCGGTGATCGCCGTTGTTATTTGGGGTGCTGTGTGGGAGGCCCTCGTGGGTCTTCGCACACCTCGGAAATGTAGTTTCGTCGATCGGGGTACGTCGATGAGGTACTGCAGGGGAGGTCTGGACATCGCGACAGATGGTACAGCTCCGCCATGTATATAATCGACGAAGAGAAAATTGTCTTTCTCGAGAAAGTATAAAAATATAGTTAAAAATATAAGTTAAAAGCAGGCAAGGCGCGAAGAGTTTTTTTCAAAATTTCTTTTTCGTAAGTTACGATGGCAATATCTTTCCCCGCATTGTGGGCTTGGCTCTGGAATTATATACGTGTCCAGCAGCAGCGCAACTTCGTTGAAACGAACAAAAAAAGTCTGCCGTGCTTTCTCGCACGCTTTTATAACGCCCCGACGCACAATTTTTTTCCGTGCACACATAACTTACGCACACCGGGGTTCTCTCTCTCTCAATATATATATATATATGTTTCTCTCGAAACTGTTGGGCGCTCGCAGGCCCGAGAACTTATGATTTCGAGGGTTGCTTCGCGCCAGGTATGGTCAAATTCGCGGAGGGAAAACCAGAGAAAGCCTTTTTTCTCGCATCAACCTCTATTTCGTCTCGGTTACTCGGACAACAAAAAGCCCGACGCTGCTCCGGGTAATTACAAGTGTCACATAAAGCATGAAAACCACTGTGTTTTGGGTGTCGGAGCAGATATTTTTGTTCCTTCTCTACCGAGGAAAACGAAAAACAGTAAAAACAGATCGTTCGACGTCACATAACTTTTGGCGGTTCTTTCTTCACCCATTCCCTCTCTCTCTCTCTCTCTCTTTCTCTCTCTCTCTCTCTCTCGGTATTCGGAAAATTACGACGGATCCATGACACGCAAGCAATCTGTTCCCGCCCCGCCTAGATTGCACGCTCTCGTTCTGCTGCCATTCAATTCTTCGGGCGATTTACGTTGCGCAATGCGTGACTCAAAGTTTACGCATTCGTGCAATCGGCTTAACGAGTTACATATTATTCTGAGTGTATCGATTAATTCGATTAAATTGTTGTGAATTATACACGGATATCTATGGCCTGCTTGAATCAAATGACATTTTATTTGAATCTCGGCCTAATGGACTTTCGTTTGATAGTACACGGAAAAAAAGAAGCAACGAAAATCGCAGTATAAACCGCATAAAAAACAGGGTGCCATATCTCATTTTACAGTAAAACAGAGCAATGTAAATCGTGTCCTTTAAAAATGACGAATTTTCCTGTACACACTGAGATTTTTACGGTTACACTGGCTTATTTACAGTTCGGTATTGTGAATACATCAGTGTTTTCGGTAAAAATATTCAACTGTAAAATTTACATGAGATCACTGATTTTTATACTGTACGCAAACTGCAAGGGTTACAGTGTACATTGTATTGAGTACAGAGTGATTCATTAAATTGTACGGTGTGGCACGGTAGTTTTACTCTTTTATCGACAGTTCGTGACGTTATCTGTGCACTCTGAGATTTTTACAGTTACACTGGTTTATTTGCAGTTTGATATTGTGAATACATCAGTGATTTCAGTAAAAATATTCAACAGTAAAATTTAAATGAGGTCACTGATTTTTGTACTGTACGCAAATGAGGCACGAGGTGAGGCACGAGGCCAGGACACAAAGGATTGCCAGTTAGTAGTGCGTGGTTGATGGGACGCGGACATCGAAATTTGTGCGACAGAATTCAAGAAATTATAAAGAAAGAATTTTTTTTTTAATGGTACGTTCTTGTCTTATTAGGACTTGTCTCGCGCGTGGGGTGAGGCACGTGGCCAGGACACAAAGGATTGCCAGTTAGTAGTGCGCGGTCGATAGGATGCGATCGTTGAAATTTGTGCTATATAATTCAAGAAATTATAAAAAAGAGAGAATTATTTACAAAAAGGTACGTTCTTGTGTATGTGACTGATTTTTTAAACATTTTCTACACATTTTTGTCAAACTTCTTTTATGGATAAACTTTTTTTTTGTGTGTCTACATAAACTCTGTCGATATAACTGGCGCATTCATTGTACATAATACAGATTAACCAACTGTCAAATTACAAGTTCTGTTAAATTTATATTACAGTGTTGAACTGTCAAAATTTACTTTTGACTACACTGTATTTTGAGCACTGTGTTTCAGTAGATATCGCTGTGCTCGAGAATCGCTCGAGTCCAATGCGAACTGTGTAAAATGCGAACTTGAATTAAAATGCTCACATTACCAAAATTGAAAGTTTTTAATCATATTTAACAACAATTAAATTTTACACTTCCCGAATTTTAATTATGCAGGCATATTAAGGGGTCTTCTCACATTAGACGCTATAAAAGGCTATTTCCATGATTTTTTTTTATAGGTTTATATTATAAATATTGATAGAAAAGTTGTTACACTTAATAAATACACTTTCGAAATACAGAAAAACGTTTTTTATGTATTTATGCAACCCAAACAAACTTTAAACGCGTTATTCTCGAAACAACGTTTTTCGACGGCTTGTTGGATAAAATCTTCGAAACTACTGAACCGATCGTTATGTAATTTTAGCCACATATGCTTTACACCGATAGCTATAGTGCATATCAAGGATTTTTAAAATTTCGATATTTAGTATTTTTCTTTGCCAAAAACAGTGGAAAAACACGTTTTCGTTTTTTCGAAAAATTTACGCTATTTTGTTATTTTTGCATATATAAAAAATCGTATGATATGCGCTATAGCCATTAACATACTGAATCCAAAACCGTTTGATTTTTTTGTTTCGGATGGTTCATCTCCGAGATTTCATCAACAGCGCAGACCTACAATTTTTTAGGACAATTTTTAAACTACCATTTTTGTCGATAAATAGTCAGTTAAATGAACAATTTTTTTATAAATGTATTTCGAAAGTGTATTTATTAAGGCCTTAGGCCACAGTAACGGGTATAAAATCATGTGCGCATTTAACCTTTTTTCGTATGAAAATGTCATAAATGTCACTCATAAAATTAATTACACATCTCTTTTAGCAGGAATATCAAGCTGTTAGAAAATCTATATTTTTTTTATGTACAAAATGGCCAACTACTAATATTTTCTTTTGTTATTTTTTTTTGAGGCGCTCCGCGGTGACATTTAGCATCCACAATTTTTGACCTATAACAAAAATAAAAAATTCTCGTCAATTTACATTAGAATACCTAGAGATGTACGTACGGAATTGAAAAATATTATCTTATTCAAAAGTTGTAGGTATTTGAACTTAAGAAATTAATTTTCAGTGAAAAATTTCGTTATAACTGCTCATAAAATGAAAAGTTTCCGATTAATCAGAAATTCCGTACGTACTTCTCTGCGAAATGCAATTAGGAACATAAATTTTCAATTTGAAGTAAATCAAGTGAAAATCGTTTAAGTTATTTGTCACGCCAATTGGAAAAAAGGTGTTTCGAGAAGTTTCGAGTAGTCGGTTATTTTCTACATCGAAAAATATATTTTCTAACAGCTTGATATTCATACTAAATAGATGTGTAATTAATTTGTTGAGTGAATCACTTTATCATACGAAAAAAAATTGTTAAATTCGCATATGATTTTATACCCGTTACTGAGGCCTAAGGCCTTAAGTGTAACAACTTTTATATCAATATCTATAATATAAACCTGTCAAATAAATAAATGAAAATAGCCTTCTTTATCGTCGAAAGTGAGAAGACCCCTTAAGAAATGTTTAAAGTGTATACCGGATTTTTTTCAATAAAACGAACCGAAGGTTTGGGATCTGTGTCAAATTAGTCCAGTGTATCAAAATCGTGGTGAAATATACGTGTGCCAAGAAAGGGTTAAACGCGTCTTTCGCGAAACTATCCTATCAAATTGGCAACTACGATATCTAAATAATCAATTGGCGAATTGAGCTCAGGTTTGGCCTGAGCTGAACAGTCCACCTTCAGTGGACTGCTTTTCAACGTTGGTAGCAGAATTGAGTCGACATCGTTTTTTTACATTTTTAAAAAAAATTTTTTTTTTTTCATATGGGTCACTCACCCTATACGAAAATATAGGGAGTTAGCCATGAGGCTAACTCCCTATAGACATTTTTCATTGAACCGCGCACTGGATGTCACCTGCTACTGCTTGATTGAGGTCACGAGAATTGCAATGTCCCGCGACGGTATGGCTTCGTTAAAATCCTTAAAGCACGCTCACCTACCGTTCATGAAAATCTTTTTTTACATAGGATAATTCCGGGGGAGTTGACTATAAGGGAAAGATGGCCAACAAATATATTTCGTAGAATCGCGCACTGGATATCACCTGTTGCTGCTGAATTCGTTTTGCATCGTACGCAGGTCTAACTGTACAAGCCAATGTCTAGCGAGAAAGAAAGAAAATGTAAGTAAACGTCTTTTGAATTGTCTTGTCTGATGCTAAGTTTCTTTTAAGTGTTCATGTTTTACAATTTGGTGATGTTATTTCGTTAAAGGAATAATGGCCATACTATTACTTGTGATGTGTTCGATTAACTAATTTTTTCTACATTTGTTTGAAATGCATAAGTACAAGAGAAAAGCAATTACTCTACGAGGGAACTTCACTAAAAATTCATAAAAAGCAGCTATAAAAAGACCTACGAAATATAGAAGAAAACGTTAGAAAGACGATATAAGAAGAACAATAACAAAAAATGTTGCGTTACCAAAAGAAAAAAATAAGAATCAGATCATAAAGCAAAGAGAAAATTGAGAGTGGAATTACGTACTGGTCATCTCTCATCTGCTCCTATGGCCATCACACCCGGATACTTCGCGAGAGATGGCCAATCGTAATTTTTTTCAATACGAACTTTAAAGTTAATCTCTTAAAAGTTTCTTTTATTTGTGTAAATTATCTCAAAGTTAAATATTCAAAGTTTAATTACAAATGGAGATAAGTAAAGAAACGCCTCTACTTTTATTTCAACAGATCCTTGAAAAAACTGTGGTCACTACGCCAGACCTGCTGGATCCTACCCTAACTCGTAAAATGGTCAGAAATACATAGAAAAATTGATCATCAAAGTTTAACATGCCACCATTTTGGAAAATGTTTTTTTTTTTGTTGAATCTGGAACGAAACATCATAACACCCCTTCAGATTGAGAATAAGTTGTTTTTTTCGAATTCATACAACATCCACAAGACTGGACAAGAATTTTTTTCCTTGATTTGTACATATTCTCGGAGGATCAATAAACATGTGTATTTATTTTTTAGTTATTTTTTAAATTATTCCATCCTAAAAATCACCTCCAAAAAGCGCTCTAGACAACTATCCTGTATTAAATATTTCAATGTATTACAAGAAGCACGCGGAAAATCGTATGTTCGCTTGTAATAAAATTTAATTTAGATTAAATTATTTAAAAAAATTTAATTTAGATAAAATTATGATATAGGAAAAAAAGAACTTTGATTCCAATGATATTTGATCGAAGCCTTATTCATTTCGTTAGCATTTATTCATTCTCTTAGTGATTATGTACAAAATCTAGGACCTTGTCATCATAAAGTGGCAGATGCTTGTCATAAGCAAAATGATACAAGTTGTGATTTGAATTTTAAGTCGTCATGACTTAAAATTCAAATCACAACTTGTATCATTTTCTATAAAATAGCGGAGGTCAGGTTTACTCGTAATACGACGTGGGGAACCTCCGTTTATTTTAATCCATTAAACCATTTAGTAAATGAATACTCTACTGAAATAATTATTCTAGGGGCAGCGTGCGTAACTATGAGTAGGTAGGTTCTAGGTTCTATTCCATATAGGTGAAATATTTTCATTAAAAAAAATCATTTCAGAAGGCCAGGGAATGACGAACTACGATACAAAATCGTTGTGGTACAACTCTCAATTAAGTGTTTCATTTCATTTTGGATTTATGAAATATTTTATGCATATAGTACACTTAGAGTTAAAGTGTACATCGTAAGCAAATAGAGGTTTATTTGAATCGCATCTTTATTTATTAAACTTTAATATATTTAATATTTAAAAAGAATAGTAGGAACAAATTAAAAAATATCTTCGAATCAAATAAGATCGTAGTAGGCCGTGAGACAAGGAAAAAAACCTATTTGATTTAAATAGATCCCATTTAAATGAAATATTTATTTTTGGTAGTGTACTTGACTTGTCGATTTCTTCAAAGTCCATAACCAATCAAAGGTTTATTCGAATTTACAGATACGCTTCAACCATGATCGTCTCTCCAATGTTTATAAATATTTTGGTAGCAGTGACTAAAGTCGTAATTGTTTCAATTTAAAAAACCTGTAAAATCTACCGCACTTAATTGATTCGATAAAATCATTCCTCCCCTTCGAGGTGCCTAGACATACACGTGCTTGTGTCAGTTGTCCGATTAATCCGTCAAATTACAGACATTATGCATGTGACAGCTCGGAAATTCGTTATCAAGGATCTTTTAATTGGAAATCGGTGTTTCGGATCGCACTCCCGACTGATGGCTTTTCGCTTCCTCATTTTGAGGATAAATCAGCGCAAGGTAGAAGCAGGAGTGAGAGCAAGGGGGAAAAAGTCTCGGAACTTGCGTTACGAGCTATGCGAAAGTGTACATAAGAGGCTTTATGCCCGCTCTTAGTACAAGAAAGGGAAACGAGAACGGAGTGGAAAAAATGGCAAGGGACAGGGCGAGAGAGAAGACGAGAAGGCGGAAGGGAATGAGCGAGGGAGGAAAAGAGTAAGAAAGTGAGTTTCTCGGCGTGCCGCGCGCCATCAAAGGGCTTACCACACCAAGAGCTCCCTCCGTCTGTAATTACAGACACGAGGCGTGGCCACCGAGATGAAGAACAATAGAACCGCGCGCTCCCGCGAGATCCGATCCGATCTACTAAACTCTTTGCTTTCGGGCTCTTCTTACTCGCTCCCTTTTTTCGTCCCCATGCCTTCTCTCGCTCGCTCCCCCGGCTTCATTTTCGATCAAGCCACGATCGGATCCTCGGACAAAGAGAGTGGGTCTGTAAAAAAGAGAGAGAGAGAAAGAGAGAGAGGGGGGGGGGGGGTATCGATCGAATCGCTCGATCGAACCTGATAAGCTCCGTTTTAGGCGCTAAGGAGTTTCCATTCGGGCGGTATAAATTAAGCTCCCCGTGCCCTACGTCATGTTGCAACTCGAACGACTTTGTACGGATAATTCGGAGAGAGCATTCGTCGGCCGGAGCTTAACTCGTCCCGCTCGGATTCTATTCTCTTTGCCCCATAGCGGCCGCTGTATCTTTGCCTTTCAACTTCGCATCACACCGCGGCTCGAGCCAAATCTCATCGACGGCGGAGACTGCGAGATCTCCGACCGTGATTTGCCTCGATTAACGAAGGCTATCCGTACTTTCGATAGAATTATAAATC
Organism: Ophion obscuratus; assembly: GCA_964007375.1. Classification (NCBI taxonomy): domain Eukaryota; kingdom Metazoa; phylum Arthropoda; class Insecta; order Hymenoptera; family Ichneumonidae; genus Ophion; species Ophion obscuratus. The sequence goes on from OZ023317.1 coordinate 43,515,502, forward strand.
GGCACGATGGACTTTCAGCGTCGGAATCAGATTTGGCTTCTTCTTGATGAGAAAGAGGGCGAGAGGGAGAAGGGGGGGCTTTTAAGGGGGTTTTGATGTTTTCTAAATGTTCTTCTCGGTCGAAACGTTATCTAGATGCAGGATATCTGCCTATTTAGGTGAACGAAATATCATTCAATTCATGTTCACATTCAATTTAGCGTTCAAGAAGAAATATCATTCAACTCATGTTCACATTCAATGTTCACATTCAGATTTCATGATATTTTGCTCGATATTATTTGATTTTGTCGAATTCGAAAAATTCCATCAACACTTTTAGGGGTTATAGTTGGGGAAGTCGGAAAAGCACTTTCTTCAAAACCCATATATTTTGACAGTATATCATTTTGTTGACAAGTTGACAATTTGACAAGTTGACAAAGTTGACAAATTTATAGACTGTTGTGTTGACGCTCGTCGGAATGCTTGGAGCGTCGTTTGAAACTTGAAACGTTTTTTTTTTCTTTCGAAAGTACGTTTCCAAAGCAGCTGACTAAAATATCTCAAAAACCACTGAATCGATTTTGAAAAAAAATAGGGCTTTTTCTAGGTGTAAACATATGGTATTCGATGGAAGGATTTTTTTTCCGGTGTATACTGTTAACTTGATGAACGAAAAATGCTAACTTTGTTGGCAAAAATCAAGACTCCCACTTTCACCACGCGCGTTTATTTCAAGTTTGATAATTCGGAAATTTCTCCGATTAATCATAAGATAAACTAATATACTAACCAAATCTGTTTGATTTTTTGACATTAGACAACCTTGTTCAGAAGGGCATTGCTCAACATAAACGATGTTTTCGAGTGGTGCCTTCCCGGACATTGGCTGTAAAACGATTATAATTAAATATATTTGCGCAAAAAAAAAATTACAGAGTGTTCTTCAGATAATACTTCTTCAAAAACTTAATTTTTGTATAAAACCATCATCGCGATTTCATGAAATTAAAATCCCCGAAATGAGCGGATTTCAACTGTTACAACTAGGCAAAAGCCGTTATTTTAACAAAACTTGAGATGTCATGCTGAATTTTTTACGTACACATATAATTATTAACCCTCCGCGGTCACCCGGGGCCAGAATGACCCCAAGTTCAACCTCCAGCCAAAATTGCTATAGGTTGTTGGTGGCCAAGGCGACTGGCCTGTCTTCTAACGGTACTTTAGGGTAACGTTTTGTAATTACAGACTAGGGTGGGACGAAAAAACGCTAATTTTTTCCTTCAATTATTTCCCACTATAGAGCTATTTCTTTCCCTTCAACAAACATATCTCAAGAGCATGACATTTTATGAAAAAATTGCAAATTGCAAGAGTTATGATTCTTCTTTAATAAAAAAAAGGGTTTTTTTTCACGCATTAACCCCTTGCTGACTTTTTTCCGCCATTCTAAAACTTGACAAAAATATAATATCGAAAATGTCACATTCTAGAATGTTCAAACTAATATCCTGAATTTGTATAAGTCACTCGGAACGGTACGGTCAATGCAGCAATCGTTTGAAGCATAGCTGGGGTCATTGCTACCCCCACTATCATATCTCAAGAGTACGCCCCGAAAATATCGCGAAAGAAATTGACAATTGCAAGAGTTATGATTATCGTTGAATAAAAAAGGGCTTTCTTACGCATTGACCTGTGGCTGATTATTTTCCGCCATCTTAAAATTCGGTAAAAATATAATACCGAGAATGCGACATTCTAGAATGTTCGAACTAATATCCTGACTTTTAATAAGTCATTCGGAACGATACGGTCAATGTGGCAATCGTTTGAAGCATGGCCGGGGTCATTACGACCCCCGGTGACCAACTTGTTCCAGCCAAAACATGTGACCGCGAAGGGTTAATCGCTGACCACACTACCTTTCGCAACAATTACTTGTAGAGGTCCGATTTTTAAAACAATTGAATGATTAGAAAACAGTAAAGCCACTTTCCCCCTTCGAAATATTAGCAGCAAGCATATAAAAGACCTTATACATTTCGTATGAAACTACTCATCTGATTGGACTCATCCGAACCCAAACAAACATGATGTGCATACTCGCTCCCTCCAATCTATTCTGCGTTCATTTTACAGGGCGTGCCGCAGCCGGAAGTCTGTCTTTTGTAGCACGATACGGCACTACCTCTTTTATTCAGACACTCTTGCATTAGTGCATTTTATCCTTGGCTCTGATAATTAATGAAGGCGAGATCGCAGGAGAAAAAACTCCGAATTCTCGATCAAGGACTCGCTCGTGTCTTTGCGTTCAAACGGTCCGCATGCCAGCACACACACGCACGCGCGCGCGCACACACACACACACACATCTGTATATATATATATGTGTATGTGTGTGTGTGTGTACACACCCACACACACACACACACACACACCCACACACACACACACACCCACACACAAACACACACACACACCCACACACACACACACACACACATATATACATATATATATATGCCCAACTTAGATAGCCATCGGGTGGTTTCAAAAAATTTGAATAAAGCGAGGTGGAAAGATTCTCGTCCCAGCCGTCGAGGCCCTGCGTCAGGGGAATAATTAATGAGCAATTTGTTTCTTTTTTCTTTCTCTTGGTTCGCTCGTTCTCGTTACAGTGTCGCTTCTTTTGTATAATAATATCGGGTAGCGCGCAGCATCGTTACCTTGTCCAAAGCAACGTGTTGAACGCGAGCAAAAAATTTCGCGAGCTACGTCAAAAGGGTGCGAGATTTGCTTGTATTAATTATGCATACACATAAACAAACGAACACACACACACATATATATACATTGGTTGTCATATATATATATATATATATATATATATATATATATATATATATATATATATATATATATATATATATATATATATATATATATATATATTGACATAGGTAATTAAGGATCGCAAGATCGCACGAGAAAAAAGTGCAAGTGTCTTTGCGTTGAGATCGACCGCGTGCCAGCGCACGTATATATTTATAATGTGTCAAAATGAATATGCTTCGCTTGAGGAAATCAAGGAAAAACTTTTGTATGGCTTTGTTGAAATTACCTCAAAAATGTCCAATACGATCTTCATATTTGTATCTCAAAACCCTACAACGTTTTTCCGTGAAGAAATTGTCGTAGGGTTCCACTTGGATTCCCGTACGCGTTTCCACTTCCTGATAGGGATCCAATGGGTCATCGCAAAAGAATACGCAACTGAGGAGTTCTACCTCGATGATTGTTTTATTATAATTCCTCATTCCAATGACCTCCTGTAATGATTTATTTCAAAGAAAATATTTCGCCTACACAAGGAATCCAACCTACAATCTACCTGCTCATCTTCTGCCTATGCTGCGCTCGCTGCCAACTATGCTATCGAGAGCCAATAAGTTCTCGCTGTATTATTTTTTTCGTGAAAATTGCTGTTTTATTTTTAAAAATCATTCCTGACGCTTTCAAACGTTTCGGAACTATTGCGTGATCAACTCCTAATGATTCTGCAAGTTCAGCTAGTCTGTCTGACATGAGTCTTCATGAAGTAATGCCTCGAATTCAACACATCAGAATCATTTTGGTAAAACTATAGAATCAGGGCTCCAGCCCAAATTCGGTCCAAAACTTTTTTGGGGTATTGTCATCGATCAAAAACGATGTTACATGATGAATTAAGGTGGGGGAAGCCCTAATATGAAAAAAAACGTTAAAAAGTGTCATTACGGTGGTGGGTAGAAAAGAAATATGTAACATGATTTTTTGTTTTCAACCTTTTTTTTTTAATCTAGCCGTCTAATTAACCATCACTGTGTGTGTGTGTGCGCGTGCGCGCGCGCGTGCGTTTGAGTGTGTGCTTGTGTGTATGCATGTGCATGTATGCGTGTGTGCGTATATGCATTCGTGCGTGTTCGCGCGCATGCGTGCATGCGTGTGTGCGCATGCGTGCATGCGTGTGTGCGCGTGCGTGTGTGTGTACGTACGTGCATGCGTGTGTGCATATGTGAGTGTGTGTCTATAATTCGCACACACACACGACACACACGCACACACACACACACACGAAGCAAAGTGAATTGATGAAACATAAACAAGGTAAGGTAAACAGAGTGAAAAGGTAAGTATATTTTGAACGAACTTCGAAATATTAGTATATCAATGGAAGTCATGTGCGAAGTAATGACACTTTTTAACGTTTTTTTTTTCATATTAGGGCTTCCCCCACCTTAATTCAACATACGACATCGTTTTTTATCCATAACAATACCCCAAAACACTTTTGGACCGATTTTGAGCTAGAGCCCTGATTCTATAGTTTTACCATCATTTTTTTTAAGCGTCGAAACCAATCTCTGCATGTTGTTCCCGACAGAGCATAGTCGCCGTAATTCTCAACAAGTATTCTGTGTGTTTCAGCTGCCGATTTTCTAAAAATAAAGTAGAGCAGTAAAATTTGTCGCAAATACTCTTTTTAGGGCACGAAATTTGACATGTTTAACAGTATGAAAAAAAAGTTGTTTGCAGCTCGACGAAATGGCATACACCGATTTTCACGATTGCTCATGGTACGTCTTTATAGATGCGTTGTGATCTTAAACTACACGCACGCAATTCTAATGACGCCATTTGTTGGAAAATAGCGAGAACTTATTCAACGTCCTAATAATTCCAGCTGTACTTCCGAATAGCTGTTACCTCCGTTTTAGGTGAAATTCTCCACAGATATTCTTCTTAATAAGTCTAAGTCACTGCTTAACGTGATATGTCCCATATTATTGGGTGTACAACTTAATTCGGTCCGTTTTTTGCTTAAAATACGCGCTTATTTAAATGATAAAATGAATTAATACATTAATCAAAACATTGTCCATCGCTAGCCACTACTTTTCCCCATCTTTCTGGCAATTTATGAATTCCGTCGCGGAAGAAGCGTTCATCTTTTGAAGCCAAGAATGCATCGAGACAATTTTTGATACCCTGTTGTGACGTGAGGCGTATTCCAGGCAAAGCGTTCTGTATCGATCGAAACAAATGGTAGTCGGAAGGGACAAGGTCTGGGCTATAAGGCGGGTGAGCCAGGATTTCCCACCCGCTATTTTCCAAATAGTTTTTAACCACAATAGCAACGTGAGGCCGAGCGTTGTGATGTTGAAAGATTATGGACTCGTGTCTGGTCGCATATTCTGGACGTTTTTCGGCTATAGCTCGCTTTAAACGGATCAATTGTTGCCTGTAGCTGTACACCATAAACTTCCACAAGCATTCGGTGGGCTTCAGCTCCACTTTTCTTTCAATTGAAACAGAAAATCAACACTTCCCGCAAATGGTGCCTATTTGGGACAAAATTCGACATTTTCACCGCAGTAAAAATTAGACTTGATGCGCAAAACTCAAAGGTCTGTAAACGATATTTGGTTAAGAGATGTTGATCCTTCACGACACAGCAAAAATCAGCTGTTGTCGTCAACCATTTATAGCACCTAGAGCCATCTTTTGAAAACGGACTGAACTAAGTTGTACACCTAACATATGATACGACCTGCAATGTGCATGGTAATGTGGGTCTTAAAAGAACAGAAGGTGGATTACAAAAAAAAAGTGTTGAACTGATATACTATTTTTGCAATGCAAAAAATCTTACTATGTAACAGTTTGAGACACGCGTAGTTCTTAAAACTACTAAACCGTGATTACTCCCACTACAAATGATTTACTTATTTGCTAGTAAACAATCCCATATTTTTTTCAATCAGTCACGTTTCATAAGGTTTTCTAACTAATTATACTCGACAAACGTTAATTTTAACCATATAAATTGTACAAATTTGAATCCAATAGTAGAAATTGGACTGAACAAAACCTAACGTACAGTATGCATCATTAGTATTTGGGCGCCAATTTTGTGATAGCAGTGAATCAACCATATCTATATTAAAAGAGTATGTGGCTTCCGGATGGAGGCCGTTTTGAGGATCAGCGTCATGCTGATGTTTCGCAAACATTACAGTCTGCATCATCAGGGCTGAGAGCTCCGATACTGAAGATCTCTTGTCTCAGGTATTCCTTATATAGTTACAGTCAATATTCCAGATCAATGCACCAGCCAATCGGATATTTTAATTGATCAGCTGGTCAATTAAAAAACCGGGACAACGGTGTGACAAATAGGATTGACGTGGTACCCTCCGTTTCTGTTCAGATTGTCCGGATGTTTCCGGATTTCCAGGCCATCTCGATGTTTCCCGGAAAAATAGCTGTTTGATGGAGACTTTGTCGAACTGAATGGCATGACCAGTCTCCATCCAATGTTCGGTCAGAGCTGATTGTGCATTGTGGTCATATTTGATACACGGTTGGTGTTCATTGATCCGTGCACTGATCTTCCTCCCGGTTCTTCTATGTATACTTTACCGCATGAGCAAGGTATCTTATACACTCCTGGTGCACTTAAGGCCGGAAAAAAATGTCATGCTATAAATCGAATAGTAACTTATTCTTATGATGATAAAGTACCGTTTTGGCGAAAAAAATCGATTTTTTGAAAATCCTACTGTGGCCTTACCCCTTAAGAAAAAGGTGGAAAAATCGTAAAATTACAACTTATCTCAAGTTTGAAAAAAAATGTGTTAAAAAAACACTTGAACGTGCTATAAAAATTATTTAAAAATACTTTTTCAACGACTTTTTAAATTCACACAGAAGAGATTTTCATACTGAAGAAAATGAACTTTGGCTTTATTCAATAGGTCGTGTAGTTTTTTTTTGCTATCACGCCCGCCAATTTGGAAAAATCGTGAAAATGAAAACTGGAGAAAACGCGCTTCAAAGTTTTCAATAGGAGGAAATATCAATATCAAATATGAATGTCTTCTCTGCTTTTGGCCTTGTATCTTCAAAAACATTTACAATTGGCCTCTGTAACTTTGTAAATATATTATTGGATAGTTTATCTATCGATTTAAGCAACAAAAAAACGAGTTTTCGGACCTTCTAATTCAGGCTCCGACCTTAATGGTGATCTTTGGTCTTTCGCACTCAGAAGCATTTGTGCTAGCTTCTTCTGAGGTTTGAAGATGACTCGCACATTATGTTTTCCAAGGGTCCTGCCTATGCGATCGATTATGTTCTGAAGGTATGGAAGGGAAGTTGTTGCTGTCATTTGTCCTTCATTCTCCCCTTCGAGTGCTGTCACCGTTTTCTGATCAGCTATTTTTCTTCTCAGATGATTGATCGTTTTTTCGATGTGGCCTGGCTGGTAACCATCAATAGCTAATAATTATTTCGGTGATAATATATGGTCAACCATACCAGCCTAATCGCATGTTTAAATATTCGTTTCGCTTATGCATGTGTTGACCATATTATGATTGCGATGTCATTAAACTATAGAACATTTTACTATCCCCTCTTCTACCATAGGCGTTTATTGTAAATACCATGAAATCAGTGTACGTGCGGCGTCCCTATCAAATCCCTATACGGATGTGGTAGGGTCTAGGGCTCCTCGACAAATTTCTGCACGGGTTGTAAAAAAACTTTTTTGATCGGGAGCCTTGCGCTTTCTATCAAGATATTTCCTGATTACCTTCCAAACGAGACACCCTATATCCATAATGTTCATACGATGCGTGCCTTATTAGTATATTGAATAAGAGTAAGCGTAGTGATCGGTGGTCGGAAGGGAGGCGCTCGAAAAATATGGAAGTAGCCAGCGCACAGTGGGATTTTAATTGAATTCATAACTCACGAGTGTGATAATCCGTACATAAGCACGCGATCTTTTGAAGCACACCTTAAAGTCAAAACAAATGCGAATCTCAATAAATTTCCGATGCTTCATGATTCTCGAGACCAGCCTATATGTGTGCACGAGAAATATTCGACAAAGAACATCACGTCGATTCAGTGAGAAAATAATCTCTGAGAAGAAAAGTGTTGCTACATTATCGTTATCGTATACTTAAATTAATCGAGCATCGTTTTGATCGATCGAGGCCGTGATGATTTACGATCGGGCAGTTGATAATCAGCGTCCGCGTACGTGCATATATACGTGTGCCAAAAAAAGACAACCAACTCACTTACTGCCTTGCTCTCTCTCTCTCTCTCTCTCTCTCTCTCTCTCTCTCTCTCTCTTTCCCTCTCTCGTTCGATCGCCAATGCGAAATCGAAGCGTCGAGTCACGAAGACAAATTGCAAAATACCTCTCAGCGACGCACGAGGCTGTATTAATGTAGATACGTACGGGGACGCTATCAGTAAATTTAAAGGCTCCGAGGGGGTGTGCTCGCGCGATACGTGTGATAATTATTAATACGAGGTGACAGCGATGTACAAGCGGCGACAATCATCTCTCACCCCCTGCTTGCTCTCTCTCTATCCTCCACCCTTGTCAGTCACCATTGACGTTGGAGAAATTACGAAATATGGACAAGGGGCGGGGGATGTTGAGCAACGTACATCTCTGTCGAATCGCACTCATTGCCATTTGCGTAGTGGCTGCACGAAGCAAAGTGCGTGGTGCTCCAAAATAATAAGCGGTTGTGTCAACGAAGTTGCGCAGTCAGTTTTGTGAATGATAGATTTTTCGTAATGAGAGTAACGGGAGAGAGAGAGGGAGAGGGGGGAAGAGAGTCAATTATCCTAAATTGCAGACAGCAGAGGCAGTTTTGGGAGTACTCTGCCTGTGATTCATCAGCGATGCTACGAATCGTTTCATCTCAAATGGACCAGCTATTTTTTGTTCAATGGACCACGTTTTTCTCGCCTACAATAGTAACAATTACCTTCCTGAATAGTCATCCAAAGTGGTGAGAGTTGGGTACAAAATATTCCACATTCGGCATCGCATAGTCCAATTATGAGCGGACACCTTGAGAAGTCTAGAAGGCAATGAAGCCTGGTAGGTAGTTGATGTCGTGGTTGTTGTAAACCGTGTGGAGGAGACAAACGCCATGAGGAGATAACAAATGGTACGACCCCCATGGGGTTCGTATGAAAAGATAATGGAGGAGGTTCGGGGCTAGGTGGTTGTGGATTAAATGGCCCGCGTGTACATCATCGTCTATCATGAAAGGACAGATTCGATGTGGACGGAGGAGAGATATGTCACTTTGGGCGCCAAACCACAGGACTTGTCCTGGCCCATTGTAATATCTCATAACAGCGCTTGTCTGTTTCGACCCAGTTGCGCTATAATTCTCATATTCAAGTTCGTGATACCACATGTCTGAGGGGAAGCCACAGAGATATGGAAACCCGCAAAAGCATACGACGATAGTTGGAAATACGATAGTAATTGAATTTTCAGCATTTAACTTTAAGGGGAGATATACACCTAGGAGCCGGAAAAAAGGTCATATTTGTGAATTTTTTCAAGGAAAACTATTTGAAATTTTGGATCGGAGTTTTAATTATCTACAAGTATATACATTTAAAAATATGTTTAAATTTCTTTATTTAAAAATATCAAAAATATACAAGGATATTGTATGATCCTTGGAGCGTCGTAAAAAAATCTGCGTATACGGTACCCACTGGCGTTTCTTCAAAAATCATCTGAAAAAAATCCAAAAAGATTATTAAATTAGATACTATAATCTAGTACTTGTCATAGCCGATTTTGAAAATATCGATTTATGACAAAATGGCGGACGTTTGAACATAAATAGTGATTTTTGGGCCAAAGATTAGTTATTATTTTGCCTATCAAACAAAAACTAAGTAACGGAATAAAAATCCTATGACAAGTACTAGATAATGGTGTGTAGAATAATCACGAAAAACCTCAAGGCAATCGGTTCATTTGTTTTCGAGAAGTATTGGGTACCGATTTGAAAAACGTGGTTTTGAGAAAAACGCGTTTGAAAATTTGAGAATGAATAAATAATGACACTTGTTCACTTACGTTGAATCATCGATACCAAGTCCATAATGTAGGCCTTCTACAGTCGACGGACTCGACCTCAAGAAAATACAACAACAAAAATCGATTTTTTCGACCATCTAGGTGTATATCTTCCCTTAAGATATTTTACGAAAATAAAACAAAATCTTGTAAGATTGAAAGATTAAACGAACTTACCTTAAGTGAAGTTCAATCTTAATTGTATGTAGCGCCTCTTCCGAAGATCACTGGTAGTACCCTTTCTACTACAGATAGCACCACAGGTTTAAATTTAGCAAAAAAAAAAAACAAAAAAGGAGCCCCACTCTCAGGTCTCCATCCGCTTCGTCTCCGATACTTACGTCATTTCTTTAAAGTAACGTGCCGTAATTAGGGTTCAACTTGTTGAAGTATGGGTTACTTGGGCGGGACTGATCTTCGGAAGAGGCGCTACATACAATTAAGATTGAACTTCACTTAAGGTAAGTTCGTTTAATCTTTCAATTGTATTTCGCGCCTCTTCCTTCAGATCACTGGTAGATGTTTAAAGTATGGCACGTGTTTTTACCAATTGTCTGTGACGAGTCGTTAAATCATTATTTGTAATTTATTTATTTTTTAATTCTTTCCAACACAGTTGTGGCGAATATGGTATTATCCTTTACGAATTCTAGATCGTAGAATCGTGTAAACGTCCTGGACGCTTCAGTCCAGCCTGCTGTCTTTTTTATTACGTCTATGTTGATGCCGCTCCGTTTTACTGATGACGTTGACGCGTGTCGTGTGCTATATGCTGTGAAAATGCTGGTGTCGATTCCGCATAAGTCTAGTAGTTCTTTAATCCATCTACTGATTGATTGAGTTGATACTTCTTTATGAGGTTTGCGATAAGAGAGAAGTAAGTTTTCTGTATCTCGTCGGATATCCTCTGTTTTTTCTAGGTAGTTTTGGAGCGTCGTGGCCACGCAAATCTTGGAGTTTTCAGTGTACACCGGGAGTATTAACGTCGGTTGTTTTCTTTGTCTATGGGAAGTCTTAATTCTCCCTGGTATTTCAATCTCGATTTTCTCATCACGTTTAGTAATATCATGGATATTTATTGCGGCAAGGGTCTGCATTCTGTGTCCGGTTGTTAAAGCGAGTAACATGGCTGTTTTCATGGAGAGTTGTTTAAGTGAGAGTTCTTCATTGTGTGGCCATTGATTGAGGAAATCCAAGACAACTTTTGGGTCCCAAGTGTCATTATATCGTGGCTTAGGTGGCCGTTGATTTGCCGTTCCTTTACAAAAACGCTTAACGATTGGATTTTCCCCGACTTCGGGCCCCAACAAGAGCGATAGTGCCGACCGGTAGCTGTTGATCGATCCATAACCTAATCCTCTCTGGAATTGTTCTGTGAGGAATTTTATAATACCACCAATGTTGTACTCGTATACATTAAGATCATTGTCGTATGCGAATTGCCACCACTTTTTTAAAGGTGTCTCGTACTGACGGATTGAGGAATCAGTTAGTGATGATAGCAGTACGTCGATGGCTTCTGTGGGTAGACCTTTTAGTTGGTATGCCTGCCTGACACAACTCCTGCAACCAGGGAAAGCTGGCGCCAAAGTGGGTGGGGATCCCTGTCGATGGAGTGGATTAAATTAATTTTTGGTTTAAAAACGAGTGGCTTTGACTCTAACACGCTCATGAACATGGGGTACCAGGCCTGTGATGTCCATTGTGGGACTACAACTATACCTCTCGCACAATCTATTTTAATTTTCCTCAACATTTTTAGGATTATCGAAAGGGGGGGAAGGCGTAGAAAAATTGAGCGGACCAATTTTTTGTGAAGGCGTCGATAGCCACAGCTCCTGGGTCACTCTTCCATGCAAAATATTTTTCACATTTTGTGTTGGATCTACTGGCAAAAAGATCAATCTTTGGATTCCCAAAGGCCTGGCGAATTTTATTATAGGCTTCATTTGCGAGCGAGAATTCTGTCTCAGGCTCCAGTTGTCGAGATTCTTCGTCAGCAGTTGTATTTTCTGACGTCTGGATGTATGACGCAAAAATCCAGATGTTTCTTCGTTCGCACCATTGCCATATTTCCTTGGCAAGTTTACTTAAATTCTCAATCTGTATGCCTCCCATTCGATTGATATACGAGATTGCTGTTGTGTTGTCTATTCGGAGCAAAATATTGCAGTTTCGTTGAGATCTCGCTAGGCACTTCAGTGCGAAAAAGGCTGCAGTCAACTCCAGGACATTAATGTGGAGTTTCCGTTCTTCTCTGGTCCAAAAACCATTAATTCTCTTTTTCCCCAAGCAAGCACCCCAACCCGAGAGGCATGCATCGGAGAAGATTTCCATACTATAGTGGAAATTATTAATGGAATTGTCGGCGATTTTAATGCTATTTATCCACCAATTAAAGTCTTCTTGGAGTCTCTTGGGTAACCGCATTTTCTTTTCGTAATCACCATCTGCTTCCTCTAGTGCTAGGAGTTTTTCCCGTTCAAAATCTTTTAGGTATACCCAGCCGTACTTGACGGCGTGGCAACAGGCGCCAAGTGATCCAATGAAGGATGCGAATTCTCGGATTGTGCATTTTTGTGTGCGCTGGAATTTCTCAATTTTCTTTAAGATTTCGATTCGTTTGTCCTGCGGAAGTGTTAGCTTCATCGTGTGTGAGTCAAGTATAAACCCGAGGAATTTGCACGTTTCTGAGGGAATAAGTCGGCTCTTTTCTTTATTGATAATAAAGCCTAGTCTTTCCAGCACGAGAATGCTGGCGTGTACATTTTGGAGACAGTCGGCATAAGACTCACCAAAGAGGAGGATGTCGTCTAGATAAACAACGGATTGGTAACCTTTTTGTCGGAGATGTGTTATTACCACGCGCATTAGTTTTGTGAAAGTATATGGCGCCGTGTTTAACCCAAATGGCATGCTCATAAACTCATAGAGTTTTCCCCGAAAGGTGAATCTCAAAAATTTTCGACTATCTGCGTGAATAGATATTAAATAATATGCGTCTTTTAGATCAATCGACGCCATTAGACAGTCTTTATACATGAGATCTCTTGCTGTTCTGAGATCCTCTAGTTTAAAATGTACTGTGTCGATAAACTCATTTAACTTTTTTAAATTTAGGATTAGTCTCTTTGTACCGTCTGGTTTAGGTACCAGGAAAATGGTTGAGACGAATTGATCCGGGTCAAAATTACATTCTGAGACGACTCCTTTCATCTTTAGCCCTGCGATCAGTTCGGGGATGTCGTGGAACTCGCTTGTGGACCACTGTGGTTCTGCGGGAGCCAGGGTTTGATAGGGCAATATTTTGAAGGGAATTTCATACCCGGTAACCCAGTTCAGAATCGTAGCATCGTTAGAGATCGAAGCCCACGATTTTTTAAAAAGTTTTAGTCGCCCACCTGGCAGACTTACACTGCTTAGCGACGCTTGTAGAAGCTCCGGGGTTGGTTTTTCGAGCTTGTGCTCGAGTCCTTCCTCGATCCTTGGTAACTGTTGTACGGTCGTCTGTTCCAGGATTTTTTCTTCGCCTGCCCGCCCCCTCTGAACTGGGGTTTCCATGTTCTCGTTCGGGACGGGCCCCCCCCGTTTTTTGATGACTTGACTAATGATTTTTCTCTTGTTTTTAATTCTTTACTCGTTCGTTCTAGCGTCTTGGCAATCTTTATCTGTTCTTCGATATCCGTTTCGAACAGTTGTGCTCCGATCTTTGTCATGTTTAACGCTTCTTTTATATCTGGATTGAGGTTGGCTAGGACAAGTGCCCTCCGCGTGAGGGATTCGTCTCGATGTACCTCTGCGATTAGTCTTGCGACATCGCTGACTGTACTTATGAGCGATAAATCGGCGTCAGTGCATTGTACTACCTGCGATAGGACTTGTGTCAGCGCCGCCAAGGCGGCTGTTAATTTAGTTTGTTTCTCAACCATTCGAACGTCTCTGTTCACTGCTCCTTCGGGTAGACATGCCTTCATCGCCAAGTTGAGAGCCGGAGCGTTTATCTTTGGACAATTTTTGGGGGTCGCATATTTCTTTAGAAGGTCCTTTTGTTCCTCGCTTGGTAATCCATTTTCAATTATTTCTGTTATCCGCAGTGCTATATCTTCTTGGATAGGTGGTCCCTGTGTTTTTTCAGGGTTTAGGCGTTTTCCAATGGCCTCGAGGACGGCTTGTGTTAGTTCGACCGTTTGCTTTTCTTGGTTACTCTTTGTTCCTGTTGACACCGCCAGTTCTGTTGTCTGTAAGGCTGCTGGTGTTCTAACCGGTACGGCATCTTGGTCGCCGGTCAGTAAGGCAGGTTCCGTGTTATCCTGTACCAGCGTCTGTGTCTGGACAGGTGTTCCTGGTCTAGAACTGTTTTTTCGTTCTTCTGCTGTTCTTACTGCTATGAAGCTGGCCGATCGTGATCTGTCACGGCTTTTTGAGTAGCTTCGTTCACGATGTCGATGAACGTAGTCGCTGTCCGAGTCGTACGATGACTCCGATGAGCTCTTGGAGCTCGAGCGGCCTGTAACAATACAAGGAGAGGCCAGATTTTAGCCGTTAACCCTTGTGTCACTACATCGTGTGACTTTTTCTGACTCCGTGGATTCTTATCCTGGACAGATATATAATTGACCGAAGTACCTTCTTGGACTCGTGTCTCAAGACATTTTGTTTCTATTGCGAAATCTTGTATCTCTACGTGGCTTAACACAACGCTTGTCAGATCGTCCGCTCTCAGAGACTCGTGTCTCATCAGAGAAAGCAATACAAGGCGTTCATAGCCTTGCAGGCTTATATAGCCTCTTGGCTAGCCCCATTTTTTGGCCCATTTGCGAAAGAGAGGACTCAGGTCCGATCAAGAAACTCATGTTTCCTTGTAGGCATCTTTCTGACTCTTGTCAAGTCCGCCATTAGCCTCGTATTTGCGTTGCACACGTAGAGAAATATCAAAACGGTTTTACTTACGTCGACTGCGACGATGTCTCCGCTTGTATTTCTTGAGTTTTTTCTCCAGTCGTCGTAGTCGTTCCTCCGTTGGATGTTCTTCGCGATTTCTCTTGTGTCCCATGTTTTTTGGCTTTTCTAGTCACAGACAATTATTTTAACCTGTTTGTGCGTTCTGCACAAAAAAAGGAATGACGTAAGTATCGGAGACGAAGCGGATGGAGACCTGAGAGTGGGGCTCCTTTTTTGTTTTTTTTTTTTTGCTAAATTTAAACCTGTGGTGCTATCTGTAGTAGAAAGGGTACTACCAGTGATCTGAAGGAAGAGGCGCGAAATACAATTAACCTGTAGCATAGTATTTTTCGAAAATGACGACTGGCTATCTCTCCCGGAGTATCCAGGTGTGATAGCCATAGGAGTAGAGGAGAGATGGCCAGTACTTAATTCTACTATCGGCTTTATCTTTGGTTTTATGTTTTGATTCCTAATTTTCTTCCCTTGACTACACATCGAGGAGAGATGACGTGGATTTCATAATAATTTTCTGCGCAACGTTTTTGTCATTGATCTTTTTATGTCGTTCTTCTCGGTATTTCGTAGGTCCTAGCGGCCACACGAACTGACAAGTCATCGTTTATCACAGCACTAATAGCTGCTTTTAATGATTCATCAGTTCAGTTCCCACACAGAGCAATTGGTTTTTTCTTGTCAAAAATTATCTGAACACATAACAAGTACAGTAGAACCTCGATTATCCGAACTAGTCTTGGTCCCAATAGCTCGGATAATCAAAAGTTCAGATAATCGAAACGTGGGTTTTTTGGGACGAGATCATAAACAACATTGTTGTTCATGATCTCGTCCCAAAAAACCCACGTTTCGATTATCCGAACTTTTGATTATCCGAACTAATTGGGACCGAGACTAGTTCGGATAATCGAGGTTCTACTGTAATAGTATGGCCATCATACACCGACTGTGCGTGGCCATCTCTCCTAATCTTCCGGGAGAGATGGCCACATCTATTATAAAAATGTAAACAAATAGAAGATACATGCCAAATCTTGAGGTTGTAACAAAGCACTGTTAGTGAACCATTCAAGAAGTACACAAATAACCATCACTTTTACAAAATAACATCACCACAATGTGAAATATGAACTGTTCAAAAATGTTTAGCAGTGGACAAAACAGTTGAAAAGAATTTCACTCACTTTTTCATTTTTTCATGCCAAACTTTCGCTCGTACACTTACACCTAAGCACGACGCGAAGCGAATTAAGGGGGGATACCTTTAGACGAGAAAAGCATGTGCTGATTTTCATGATTTTTTTAAAGGAATGGTTTATTCATAATTTTTTAGACTCAGGCTAGGTTTTATTACTTACCTGTTACTCCGCAATTGTCCAAGATTTGAAAAAAAATACCACGAAACAGCCAAAAGTAGTAATGAAACATATCCTAAGTCTAAAAAACGGTGAATAAATCTTTCCTATCAATAAAAAATCATGAAAATAACCAGTTTCCCCATTGCCCAAAGAGGTATCTCCCCCCTCAAGCAGTAGCAGGTGACATCCAGTTCTATTAAATATTTCTATTTGCCATCCATTACAGCCGATTCCCCGGTATGACCCTGTGTAAAAAAGAGATTTTCACGAACGTAAGTTGATCGTGAATCAAGGATATTAACCAAGCCGTACCGTCGAGGGACATTGTAATTCTCGTGACCTCGATCAAATTACCCGATCGCGTACAGTGCTTCTTCCCTTGCGCGTCGCTGCTGCCGTTTACCCGTTCCCTCGTTCGGTCCATTACATTTTATAGCGAGGTGATCGTGTATATAGATATATCCGATAACAAAATTGCGCCACATACGGGCACGAAAGTATAAAGTTTTGTAAAATATCTATGACCTGAGTCGATCGCGCGTCTCTTTATCGCCCATTACAGTAAGGGAAAAAGTGCCTGAGCTGCAATTCCGTCGTCTGCACCTGCTCTACTTTTGAGGTCTTAGTATTCTATTTTAGTGCGCGCTTCTGCCATCGTGAGTAATTACATATCGTACTCGTATCTTTACCAGCATTGTTCTGAAGAAAAAGAAGACGAATCTTTTATCATTTTCCGGCAACGTTATGAATTCGAAGTGGCCGGGATTCTTGATCACCGTGAGAGAACACGGCTCGTCCACTTTGTGTGCTATAACATTAAAAACGATTTCTCGTCGTAACAGTACACTCGTTTAATCCCCCGTTCTTTTCCTCGATTGATGGCACCTGTCCCCATTAAGGCGCGTCAACGACGAAAGCCATACAGGAGAGTTAAGCTTGTTGTTGATAAGTCCAACAAAGAGAGGCAGGGGAGAGAGAGAGGCAGGAGAGAGAGAGAGAGAGAGAGAGAGAGAGAGAGAGAGAGAGAGAGAGAGACGCCCAACTCAAGTCATTACTGCTCGTACACGCGGAAAGTACGTAACTCTTGCACTATACTTCCCGGTGCATATACGTGTACATAATACGGGTAGTTACAATAACGAAAGTGGCGAAGACGGCCGGTGGTCATAAAATCAGGCGACTCCTCAAGTAGTTCCCTCGCCGTGTACTCGACTATCTTTCTCTCCCTCGAGTATTCATTTTGCACCTGGTCCTCGTCCAAGTGCACTCCAATTTTATTTCCTGTCAACACTCATCTCCTACGGGTTAACTGTCCAGAATGGACAACCCCGGCAACTTGAAATCTCAGCAACTTAATAACCATCCACATGCCGGAACAATAATAATTGGCTTGCGTTAGATTCTTGACACGCGAGACGAAATGTATCCACCACAAAAAGGAAGGGCACGAACCGAGTGATAAGCACCAAATGCGCGATACGTGCAATATGACGTTGCATTCAATAGTGTTGAAGCAAATCAATCGGAGTCATCAAATTGCATCTTTGGTGCATCAAAGTGCAAAGATCTTGGAGTTACGTTCGTATTGCTCTGCTCTTCGCTATGTTGATGATACGGTGTCATGGTTGAATTTATCCCCAATAACGGAGATTATCAAATCGATAAACTAATTGGACCAATGTCTGGATACGGTGATATAGACACTCACGTCCATATGGATATATCCTGGACGCTGTAATTCTCGAGAACATAAATTCAATATATGTATCAATTTATATACACGAGCTTACTGAACGTATGAATATATATATATATATATATATATATATATATATATATATATATATATATATGCAAATATGTATTTCTGCACTGCCGAACGGATAAAAACAGTGGCAAGGAATGATTTAGCCACGAGGTAGCATCCTCGTAATAACGGCTAAGTAGGATCTTTATATTCTTAGCCGTGAGGCAGAACGCGAGAGACCTCATCTTGTCTGTACTCTGTGAAAAGTGAGACGGAAACGTAAGAGAAAGATAGAATAACAGGCCGATAGAGAGAGAGAGAGAGAGAGAGAGAGAGAGAGAGAGAGAGAGAGAGAGAGAGAGAGAGAGAGAGGGAGGGAGGGGGGAAGTACGAAAGAGTGAATGGCGCGCGGGTGAAGATCCGAGAGCGAGCATAACGAAAGTCAGTTTTATTTTAATTAGCATCAGGTGGTGCGACGTGTACTTAACAACTATCCCGCTTGGCTGCTCCTCGGTTGCTTCATATAAAACAGCAACGCAGGATCCAACGAGTAGTCTCGCGGGGTGAATCTCTCTCGCGAGCTGAAATTCCTCGTGAGAGATGTTTTATTCACAGACACCGCGGGGCCAAGATTCAAGAGAGAGAAAGAGCAAGAGGAGAAGTGAGGGAGAGGAATCGAGAGGGCTTTTCTCTCATGCGGCTGTCCGTTGGAGCTCACTGAATCGGCAAGCAACAAACGGACACACCGAAGATTTTACCTTCATGCCGCTCAAATACGAGCCTGGCGGTGTGCACGCAGCTCAAGTAGCAGCTACCGTAATTTGCATACAATCCACACACGCTTATTCGGCCAGTGAGAGAAACAAAGCCAGAGAGGCACATAGAGAGAGAGAGAGAGAGAGAGAGAGAGAGAGAGAGAGAGAGAGAGAGAGAGAGAGAGGAGAGAGAGAGAGAGAGAGAGAGAGAGAGAGAGAGAGAGAGAGAGAGAGAGAGAGAGACAGAAAGGTGGAGAGAGAAAGATATGTATGGAAGAAAAAAAGGTGGACGAAACCTTCAAGTCGCACGCCTCCACGATCTTTTAGGCAAGAAGGCAGAGAAGAATGGGTCCTTGCGAAGCAGAGCTTCAGAAAAATGTCAGAAATCACACCGCTTCGTCCATCATTCGCTTATATTCGATGAAACTCCGAGCTGATCCTTCTTTACATGTTTTTTCCTCAACAATATCAACATCCTCAAAGTCGTTCTCGCGTTTTGCCCTCAGGTTGAGCTTGTTTTCGAAAAACACGACTAAGAATGCGCTTGCGAGTTGATGACGTGGCTACTGGATAGAGATTACAACTCTAGATTTTATTCGAATATATACAGGTTGTCCCTCTTATCGCCACCCGAAATAACTTGGTAATTATTGACGTCACGAAAAAATGTTCCAGACAAAACTTCCACAGTGTGAAGGGGGCAATCATATGCGACCAATTTTTTTTTATTTCGGTGGAGGCGCTGACGCACAGTGAAAGCCACCTTCACTTCTTTAAATGGAATGGTACATTTTTTTTTCAACCATCTTGTGGATCACTTCATGCCACATAAAAACATTATGGGGTTAAAGTCGTTCAAGGTTATTCAAGGTCAGTAACGATGATACAAATCTAAATATCTCGGATCACTACTAAATATTTGGTAGTGATCCGAGATATTATTAGATTTTTTAGATTTGTATTTACTTTTTGATATTCGAGATATTTGATTTTTTAGACTTGTATTTACTCGGATCACTACCAAATATTTGGTAGTGATCCGAGATATTTAGATTTGTATTTCATTTTAATAGGTGACCTTGAATGACCTTGTACGACTTTGACCCCTAATGTTTTTTATGCGGCTTGAGGTGCTTCACAAGATGGTTGAAAAAATGTACTATTCCGTTAAAAAAAGTGGAGGTGACCTTCACTTTGTGTCAGCGCGTCCAACGAAATAAAACAATTGGTCGGATTTGATCTTCACACCGTACAACTTTTGTGTGGAATATTTTTTTGTGACGCCGATAATTACCGAGTTTGTTCGGGTGGCAGAGATAAGAGGGACACCCTGTATATTAGAATTATCAGAACAAGGTTAGAGATGGTTAGAATTAGGTTAGACATTATTGGAATTAGGTTAGAGAAAAAAATCAAGGGATTAGAGTTAGAATTCGTATCTAAGATTAGAATTAGAAGAAATAATTTGGAAGACTAATTGCTATTAAATCCTTTACGAGAACTTCGTTGATTAGCGATTCCTTACTGTGAGTCGGATGAGGGGGTCTTTTGGCAGTACTGTCTTTAAGCAGTATTTTAGTCTAGAAATTTCTGAGAATCGATTTTTTTGGCTTTGTCTGAACGTGTAGACTCTTGAGAATATGTCTTTCAAACGAAATTTCGAAATTCCCAATATATACGCCAATAAACGAGAACTGAATAGAATCGACTGGTCGGAGCTATGAACTTCAGATGCTTATAAGGAAGCTAGAATTGCTTGCACAATACGATGTAGGAATGGCCGATTAATATAACACGAGTGTAACATGCCAACTTAGATAGTTGCGGTTGTCTGAAATTGTACTAAAAAAATTAAACGCGTTTTTCTCGAAACTACACATGTCAACCTGGTTGACATCAAATCTCGAATTTTATTCAACCGATTGACTTCAAATTTTATATGGACCTTTAGTGTACTTCGAGAATGACGAAATTACTGCTATTACTATTTAAAAAAAATTATAAACTTAAAAAAAATTCCCGACAATTGCGATTCAAATGTTTTTTTTTCTCGTTGGTACATGTCATGATGATATTTTTATTGATCAATATTTGTTTTATTTCTGTTTCAGATAAATGGGAGCTTCGGAATCATGAACCTCCTAAAACGTGTTTTTCACGTCCATATTTAGAAGCTCATAACTTTGTAAGTTTTAATTTTTTTCATACAATTTTTTTTTGTGATTTGAAACATCAATAATAAAAATGTCAAAAAATCTATAATAAATATATATACATTTTTTACATCAAGCCCGAAAAAGCGCCCGACATTTAGCCCTCTAGACTAGAACACCCCTTTTGATGGGTTTTTCGAAAGGTGGCTTTTGACGTATTGGAATTTGGATAATGTGGAGTGTGGGGATAACAGGCTACTATGAGGAGGGCCCTCGAAGTCGAATGTCTTCAAAATTACCTTTCCACGTAAACATAGTGAACTCCACGCGTATTCGAGTGTTCCACTCGACCCGCAACCCGACGAAATTCCAACAGATCTTCTCCCGTCTCTCCTCGAGCAGGGAACGAATTTTTCCTTTTCTTGAGATTGCGAAGCTCAGCGAGCGATCTCGTGCCCGACAAGATTTCGTCGCTGCAACGCGGGGATCGCGAAAAAGTGCCGAGCGCGCAAGTTCAGAGGGGTATTTCGCGCGGAGACACCTGTGACAAACCGAGATATTCCCTGGAGCGAACAAACTCGCACGCTTAAACACATCGTGAGAGCAAACCGCGAAGAATCTGAATTCTTCAGGGCTAATTCGTACGAAGAAGCGCTCTCTCTTTCTCTCTCTCTTTTGTCCCTTTCCCCCCTAACCTTGAACCGTCGTGAAATTGTCACACGACGAGTGGCGCATGTAGTCACAAGATTTCAGGACACGTGCATTTGTAGGGCGATGTATAAAGCCGAAAAATAAAGTCTTCAGCACATTTCTTGAGCGTAATTTCTCGACAATTTTCGACATTTTACGAGGGACCGTATTAAGGGGCTATACCAGTGTGAACGTTGAAAATTAGGGTGATTTTCGGGAATTTTTTGGACGAAAGGTGCTCAATTTAATATTTCGGAAAATTAAGAATATATTTGGCTATATTTGATCTATATTACATAATTTTTTCATAGAAAAATATTGAGATCCAAGCGACTTATGCGCTGCTTTCGGAGGCGCAACAAAAAAAGTTCCTCCACTGCTGACATGATTCCGGCCGATTGAGTAGCTGAAACCGAAAAAGGAAAAAAATGTCGTTAAACTGGAAGGTATTTCCTGTACAATGACGTAGGATTTTCGAAAAAATATCAAAATCTAACAAAATAGCGTAGTTACGAAAAAGTCCGTTTTCTTGTCTATAAAATGGTCGTTTTTTTCAATGCCAAATCGTCAATTTTCATCCAATCAAAAATATCCTACGCCATTGTAGAGTAAATATATTCAAGAGTACTCAGTTCGAATTTCAAGGCAATCGGATAATTGCTCTTTAAGTTACAATGTCAGCAAATATGAAAAATCTCATTTCGAGAAAAACGCCTTTAAAGTTTTAACTATCGATTTTTGCAGGATAAAATGATCGAGATACGGCCTTGACATTTTTACAGGATATTCTTGAAAGTATAGAATGTAGAAAAAGGCAAAAAAAAAGAAAATGATTTTTTGAAAGTGTCACACTGGCATAGCTTAAACCCTTATCTGCAGGTCTTATCGTTCGCTTGGCGATTTCACGTCTCCTCAAACTATCAGGCTGCTGCTTATCCTCCCGAGGAGAGTTCCCTGATGTTGGAAAGTCGTCCACCTGGATCACGCTCGGCTAGGTCGAAATCGAGGAACCGGTAATCAAATTTGACAGAGCACCTGTGGAGCATACGAATGAATATTCTGATCCATCAAGAAACATACACAACTTGATCGAACTGAAACTGTTTCGCGACCTGAATCTAATGATGAAAATAGTGAAATGACAAGGATAGGATAAAGCTGGAAGGAATGAGACAATAACTACTCTCAAGGGTATACAGGGAACCATTGGAAATGACGAAAAATAAAAAAAAACCAATATTAGCAAAAATTCCTCTGATCTTGTTCAATGAGTTGAATTCAATGTTGTGACTAACGCGGCTATCGCACTTTACAAACTTAGAGTAATGAGGCAAAATTCACTGTATTTTCCGGTAGTAACGATGTACCTTCTTGAAGTTTCGTACCTCGGGCACTCTTTTGCACGCGTCTTCCTGGACCAGGAACTTCATAAAGCAAGTGAAACAAGATTGCGTGAAAGTCTACAGGCCCCGGGGCGACGTACAAAAGCATTGGAATCCTGCTCGCGTATCGGTACATGCGTGTCATACGCGAAATGAATGAACGACAGCAAGCCGGAGAATAACGCTGCCGGATTATGCGCAGCGTCAGGCTCTGGAGGTTCCAGAAGACGCGTAGGTTGACCGTTGCCACCTATTGGCGATTTACCAATGATCCCGTCCACTTGCATATATTTGTGTATGTATGTACACTTTGAAGAGACAAAAGGACGTATTGTACATGAATTAAGGGGTCAGTCCACTTTGAAAATTTCAAAAAATCGAAAGCAACCACGACTTGAAAAAATCGACGATGATGATCAATCAGAAGGGACTTTGTACGGTGCAGGAATTGCCGATTGAGTTTAGATAAGAGTTTTTCATAGTATAAACTTCAAACGCGTTTTTCTCGAAACACCGCTTTCAAAATCTAGCTCCATAGTATCGTTAAAACTAATAAACCAATTCTCTCGAAATTTGAACCACATATTGTAAACATGATTCGCAACAAGATGATCCTCGATGGTTGTAAAATTTTGATTTTTACTCTTTTTTTGCGAAAAACTGCGAAAAAACGCGTTTTTTAAACTTTTTTCTTTTTTCATCTGCCATTTTTTTATTTTTTGATAAAACTTTATATCCGAGGGTCATTTTGTAGCTGGTGTCATACTGAATCTAATGGACTTTGATTTTTTCTGTTTCAGACAAGCCGTTGCCGAGTTGTGATGGAGCTACCTAGCCTACCTATTTTTCGGTGGGAGTCGAAATATCGATGGATCAATATTCGGATGGGCTGAAATATCGAATTAAAAAATGTCGAATGTTTGAATATAGATAGATCAATGTTCAGAGGGTTTATATAGTCGTAAATAAAAATTCCGAATACGAATATCTCGAAGTTGAAATATAGCGAAAAACAAAAACCGATTTAAAAAATATTGAGAGACATAATATCGAATTGCTTATATAAATAACACCAAATAATTCGAGAAGACGAATCTTCGAATTGTAAATATAGCGACGGGTGAAAAAACAGAAAGCATTAAATCGAACGGCCAAAAAGTCGAGTGGTTAAAATAGCGAAGGGTCAAAATGTCGAATGGCCCGGATGGCGAAAACTTGTGATCGAGGCAGATAGCATTAGCGGTCGGCCGGGACGGCATCCATACCATGTTCGCCATTTTGGCATTCGCCATTTCGGACCATCGATATTTTGCGTCTCGATATATTGCTTTCCGCTATAGGCGGTATTACGAATATTCGATACGCGCTTTTTTTCTGTTTCGGAGATATGGATGTTATAGATTGTTCCAATCTATATTTGTATGTCTCAAATTGCAGACGATCTGAATATACGTTTTCAGATAAATGAGCTCTCGAATAAATGCTGCGTTGCTTTATAGTCATTCGATTTTTTCTTCGATCGAAACATAACATTTCGAATAATTAAACCTTCGTTATTTTGAGAGTTCATAATTCTGTCGTTTCGAAATATTTGTCGATCTATATTTGGTCCTTCGATATTTGGATCCCCACCCCTATTTTTGAGGCGTTACGTTAAACTATAGTTTTTGTACTTAAAAATGAATAAAAATGAATTTAATTTTTTTTAAATGCATTTCAAGACTTTATTTATCAAGCCCAACAACTTTTATATTTATATCTTTTATAAAATTCTCAAAAAACAATCGCTAAAATAGCCTTTTTCCGTGGCTCCAAAGTGGACTGGCTCCTTGTGGGGTTATAAACAGTCAGCAGGCTTAAAAAGATCGATTTTTCAAGAATTTTTCTCGAGAAGACCTTTAAATCTATTAACGTAAAAATTTGTACACATATTATGGTAACTTTAACTGTGTTTTTACATTTTTTATTCGTAAAAATAATTATTTTGAACGCTGCTATAGCTGATCTCCGGGAGCACCTCTAAAAAAGGCGTTTTGCGGTGAGCACGATATCTCTGGACTGGATCATTTAAAATGAAAAAACCAAAAATATTTCGTTAATATAATTATCTTGTAATTGATCCAAGAAATAAGCAAAATAATAATTCTTGACAAATTGGCGGCTTCTAAAAAAAAATCGATTTTTGACAAAAGTTTAGGCCTTCAATTGTTTATAAAATGGAAAATATTTACTGGTGAGAAAAAACCTTCGATTAATTACTACAAAATATACTTGAAAATATTGAGTTCAAATTTGAGACTGATCGGTTCACCCGTTTCCGAGTAATCTTGCTCACCGACTTTAAAAACACAGTTTTGAGAAAAACGCGTTTGAAGTTTCAAAAGCACTTTCGAACGCTCTGACACGTCATCACAAATATGCGTGTAATTTCGAGAATAATCGCCGGATAGACACGAAATTTTCTGTGTGTGTGTGTACTTAAAGATATATACGTTACGAGGAAAAAAAAATTAAAAGAAAATCGATTGTTCGCAATTTTTAACTCTATATAACCCCTTAAGGTGATAGAGCAATCGTGTATACTGCTCTTCTGTTCACTTCCAGTCAACGCACACACACACACACGTACACTTTATGAGCTCCGAAGTATACGTAAACGCGTAGCAAATTGCTAATACGCAAGTGCCAACGTAGACAGGTACTTATGCTAAGATCTATGCGTAAACGCGAATCCTTCTGCGTGTACTCGTCGCCTTCAGACCTCGTGTACTACGTACCCGGTGTTTTTACGGAACTTGCACACTTCATACAGCAGCAGGCTAAATGAAAAAGTGTCCTCCATTTTTTTCCCCGATATTTTGATGTTTACCTCGATTATTATGATTTTTTTTCAACACATTCCAATCAATTCGGCAAATTCCATTTCGAGCATTTACTAATAAACGACGGGATTGCCGGGTTGCACGTGCTCCCAGCGTGCTTTTCGGTCTCTGAAAAAATGTCCATGAATGCATTTATAAATAATTTTGTTAGTGTTAGTTCATGAGACGATAAGACAGCCAATGAATTTTCATTGGTATATAAATATTGATAAAAATGATTTTGCGGAATTTACTCCTCAATGAACTGAGAAGAGTCTTGAATTTTCTTCATGTTTTTATTGTGTTTATGAAACGTTTGGATGTTTAATAAACACGTTTAATAAAACGTGAGATTCGATAGTCCGCTCGAAATATCTTTGTCGCTGCATGACAAATATATAATGTGTGTGTGTGTGTGTGTGTGTGAGTGTGTGTGTGCGTGCGTGCGTGCGCGCGTGCATGCATGTGTGTGTGTGTGTGTGTGTGCGCGCGCGTGCGTGCGTGCGTGTGTGCGCGCGCGTGTGTGTGTGTGTGTGCGCGTGCGTGTGCGCGTGCGTGTGCATGTGTGTGTGTGTGTGTGTGTGTGTGTGTGTGTGTGTGTGTGTGTGTGTGTGTGTGTGTGTGTGTGTGTGTGTGTGTGTGTGTGCCGAGCTCGCGCCACATGCACATGTCGCGCCATTTATATGCATTATTCATTTGCAAGCGAGAAAGGTTCGGAGACCCGATATGAGCTCTCTGCCCAAGGGCTCCACTCGACTCCGGGGGATTGGATTTTGATGAATTTAATCTCGAATTTGCTCTGGGGGTTTGAAACTCTCTCGGTGTATAACAGGAGAAAGAGACGGAGGTAGAGAACGAAGCTTGGAGTGGGATTAACGAGTTTTGCACTCGGGTTTACCCACAGCGGGCTTCATAATGAACGAGAAATCGATAGGACTGCACAGATTGTACGAGACTTTACGCCAGAACGAAGCGCGTGCGGCTGATTTTTCACAAATCGTTGGGAAATCCCAAACGAAGACGAGAATCCGAGGAGAAATCGTTCAATCTTGCAAGGACAACTCCGCGGTTTGAATATTTACAAGGCTGCAGATCGATAGGGGAAAAAAATATGGAATATGGAAGCTGCGGTTTTTTAATTGGAGTGGAGGTTTGATGCCGACGTGCCGCTGGATGTTCTAATTGCAGGAAAAAAAAACGAGGAAATACCGTTGATCGAGTACGTACAGGAGTTTCCGTGAGTGAAACGATGCGATTTCTACGTTTGAAGAATACTTGAGGCCTTGTATGCCTTTGAATGGTCGGAAAACAAGCATTTTTTGGATTTTTTTTGAAATACTGATAGAGCCATCGGAATGGGGTTCTGAGGGATTATTTTATATATCTGTAGGTACTTAAATCGCTAGTTTTTCCAAAGGGTGCAAAATCGCAGCGTAGTGGCCCATAGAAAGAGAACACCTTTTTTAAATAAATTTTCTTCGTAGTCTACATGAATTTTGCTAGCAAAGTACACACGATCATTACAAAATATTGATTTTTACAAATTGGGCATCATTTTGCAAAAAAATGGCATTTTCGACTAAGAAAACGACCTTAATTTGTTTATAAAAATCGTAATTGTTAATTGATCGTGAAAATAGTATGTACTTGGCTAGAATATCTATCTAAGAATCTATCGCAAGTATTCAAATAAATTTTTCTTTAAAAAAAGTGCAAAATCGCTGCCTAGTGGCCGGTAGAAAGAGAGCACCTTTTTAAATAAATCTTCTTCGTAATCTACATGAGTTTTGCTAGCAAAGTACACACGATTATTACAAAATATTGATTTTTGGAAATTGGGCATCATTTTCCAAAAAATGTCGTCTTTTACGACTAAGAAAACGGCCTTAATTTGTTTATAGGAGCCCTAATTACTAATTGATCGTAAAAATCGTATATACTTCGCTAGGAAATCTATTTGAGAATCTACAGGTAAAATTTGGCCTCGATCGGTTGAAAAATGTCGGAGCTACGAGTCTGCCCGATTTTGAAGACATCGTTTTAATAAAAACGCGTTTATAGATTCAAAACCATTTTTCTTTGGACCACATCATTCTTGAAATGTTTATACATATCAATTATATAATTCTTGAAAAAATGATACACCATTTAAGCCAATAAAAAAAGATGCGTTTTTCTTTTTCGAATGTATATATGAGGCCTTAAGAGGGATCGATAATTTCACCAATCAGTGCTAAATGGTATTGATTTTTTTTTGTCGTACGTACGTCTAATGAGAGTTTAACTTCGAAGTTTTCGACTAAAAGGTTCTATTACAGTGTTTTTGAGGATAAAATTGAAATCTCGAAAGATTGACGCGGCTTTTTATAAAAGATCGCAACTTCAGCTGGAATTTGATTGCCAATGAGTGCAGTTAGTATGACATCAAGAGATGTTTTAACTGCAGTTGAAGGCACGGGTTTTCACAGTAAACTTTAATAGAAAATCGATGACAATTTAATATTTTTTCCTCTTGAAATCGATATAGTGTAATTTATGAAAACTTCATGGTTAAACTTTTAGTGGACGTACATCAGAGAAAATCACTATCCTACAACCTTCATCGATGAAACTATTGGGCCTCATCAATCTCCCTGTCTCCAAATAACGATACAGTGTTTATTTTACAACAATTATCGTTTTGTTCCCCTAATCTTTCATTTAATTGCATTTTTTCAGTAAATCTAACCTTCACGAGGCGAGTTCAGCGTTCACAAATAATGATTCCAACAGAAGACAACGAATCTGACATTTTCGCGAAACGACAAGCCTCCAAACTTTGTCGCACAATGCCATCGTTGCTGAACGGAATTTCACAGTTCAGGCTACCTTGAACCTCGGGTAACTCTGACGCTCCTTAATTATTTGACGACCTTCGGTTCATCAATTTGCCACGAAGAATTCACTCCGTGTGTAAGGGTTCGAGATAAAAAAGTTTGATTAAAAAAGTTAAACAGATGGATTTTTAACAAGACACGTCTTTGAAATGTCGCTATTGTGACTAATTGTGATCGAAAAATGGGGAAAGGTTTATCCAAACTTCGAGACAGTGGAGTCTATAATACGCTCGTTAAAAATTATTTTTAATTAACTTTTTATTCACTGTTTCTGATTGCATTGATCGGGATTGAAATGTATAAGCTGGAGATCCTCCTTTGTAATATATTGCCGGGTATTTCGCCCTTATTTATTCAATCTCAACGATTTTTCCACGTCTTCCATTTCATCTGGATACATTGGAGTAAATACCTTCAGGCGAGGAAAAAAATTGCCGATTTTCATGATTTATTTTTTTAACCCTTGTCAGTCACACCTCCAGATTGTGACGTTGGGGGTGTAATCAACCCCATTCACTTTGGATATATTTCGGATATATAAATAATTGAAAAATTGAAAAAAAAATACTACAATGCATGTTCAACCCTTGTGTGTAAAACCATGCCGATGATTTTCAAGTCGTGTAATTTTTAATATAAAAAAAAATGTCGAAAAAAAATTCTGAAAGGTCGAAAAATGGCTGGGGTTGATTCAACCCCCGATGACTGTTAAGGGTTAAAGAAATATTTCTTTACCATTCGGGAGACTTAGGGTATGTTTTATTATCAATTTTTATTGTAAAATTTAGCCATTTTTTCGGAAAATTCAACATTTTTGTTCATCGCGTAATAAAGGGGATCACAGCGTTTGTCGCTGAAACGCATCTATATGCACTTCAGCGACAGTCGGTTTAAGGTGCGATTTTTCGGAATATGCAAGAGGCTTTTCTTTTTATCATCGAAGAAGTTGACGCACTTCAACGAGCCCAACGCCATTCCCGAATTGTAAGTTTAATGAAGTCCTTCTCGGAACGCTACTAAATGTCCTCAACGATTGATTAGAACCCAAGGTACCACCGATTGGAACTCTTCTGGACCTATCCCTTAAGGTGCGACTTTCCGACATTTTTGGGAGGCTTTTTCGCATCGGAGTTGAGATATCAGTGCGAGCATAATGTATTAAGTAATGTAAGTCTACTAAAATTCTTTTCGGAAAACCCTGCACCGAGGCAAAAGTTGAAATTACTGAATTTCGTAACTCGGGACAAAACGTGCCATCCGACGTGAACATCAACGTGAACGTGAAGATCCCTTTATAATGTACTAAAGAAGAGCTTACGGCCGAATATGAACTCCGCGGGGAAGCTGAGGGATTACTTCATGGCCCCGGAATCGCACATTAATCGGTAGATTATTTAGTTACTAAATTTTTGAGCCTTTAAACTTGAAACGCGTTTTCCTGAAAACCACTTTTTCGATAACCTGATTACCATCTATGTGAACCTAAAGTTTCTTACAATTTTTTCTTAAATTACTTTTTCATTTATGAATATTATAGTAAAAATTCCATGAAAAATAGAACATATTTTCAAACGCGTACCGTTTTTCGAATTTTCACTTTTCTTCGGATTTTTTAGGTTCACATAGAGCGTGTAAGCCTTAAAAAACTAAAACGTATTGGCTCTTGAGTTTCAGATAAATGCACCAAACGCTAGGTTGTACTCCGTGGAATAAGAACGGCGGCAACCGTCTTTGAAGCAAGTGTCGTACAGCCGACATTTTTAAATGTAAAAAAAAATCAACAAATTGAACGATGTGGCAACATATATATAGAAATTTAATTATGTAGAATAAATAGTCCCAACACAATGAAATCTTGAAAATTCGCTTATGTTCGGCTGCGTAAACGGATCGCCCCTATTAGGAAAATGATGAATGATATCCATGATTACTCCCTTTTTATTTCCGTGTCCCAGATTTTCGCA
>OZ023317.1:43546392-43603634 GCA_964007375.1 Ophion obscuratus
ATTCCGGTCAGGCCGAGAAAAGTCGTTTCGACGAAAATGCGATTGAAAGTTTGAGTACCTACACAGCCCCGGATCTAAGGGGGGGCAAACCGGGGTACCTGCCCCGGGCGGCAATTTAAGGGGGCGCCAAATGCTTGTGTTTGAAAGAACTTGTTCTGCTAAAGTGCCTAATATCCGGGGCGCTTTGGTGAGTTTCATTGGCGTCGTGATCCTAGCTATCGAAAATAAAACTGCCTAGGAGACGAACTTTAATAAGGTATTCCTTTAGGCGTCTTTTGAAAAACTGCTCGTGTTATTGATCGATCTGGCTGATATTTTGCCAGATTTATCACTATAAGACTATTGGAAGGATATACCAAAAGTTTCAAGGTTATCGCGTAAATAAATTACTTTTTCGGGGTAAAAATTGTCGAGAAAATGGTAAAAATATAAACATTTGATTACAAATCCTACTTAATTTTCAATTTTATACCTTTTAATATTTTTATAGGTATATCCTTCCAATAATGTTATAGTGAGAAACCGCCCAAAATTTCAGCCAGATCGGTCAATAACTGTTTAAGCTATACCATGAGCATTTTGTCAAAAGACCCCTAAAGAAATACCTTATAACGCCGTCATTTTGTTTTTTTTTTTGAAAAAGAAAAAAAAGTTTACCACTTGAAAGCTGTAATAAGATAATGTCAAAATTTTAAAATGATGCGCTTATCTTATCACATTCTTTTAAAAAATAATGAAAAATGACTTATTTTCGGGTGTCTAAAGGTACCTTCCCCCTTAATCTCAAATGCAGGAGGGGAGAGGCGCTAATGTCATGTTTTTGCCCCGGCTCGGAAAAATCGTAGATCCGGGGCTGTACCTACACGTAAATGGTTGCGCTGCCTCCTCTCGCTAAATCGTCTATCACTTGGTCAATTTTCAATATATTGACTTGAATTTTTTCCCCATATTCTTAAATATGTATATTTTGAGAAAATGCGAAAAAAGGATTTTTCACCCGTCACAGTGGTGCCCCGCCACAATTCCTCATAACCAATATCGAACGAGAAATTTATGCAAAACGACAGTTATTTTTTCAACATAACTATTATTCTCTCGTCGATATTTTGCTGACCACAAATTAAAATATAGTTGGTTCAAGCAAATGTCAAACGTTTTTGTTGCTTGACTTGAATTATTCACGACGCAATATTTTTCCTCAATGAATATAAAAGAATTGAAAATGGAATTGATTTTTCTGTACTAGTTTTCTTTTTCATCCACTTTATTCTCGATCGCGGTTTGTAGTCTTGTGAGGTCCGCAAGCATCAGGATGCGCTTCATCGAAGTTCTACGAGAAGGGATTAATTTCTCGGGCGAAGAGTGGTGCCTCGGCAGAGCGAGAGAGTCGAGAAAAAGTGTAACGGGGTCCCTGGATATATATCGACGGCGAAGAAAAGGACCGCCAAATGTGCTGCTCCGAGCGACCAGGAGAAGTATTATATGCATATAAGAAAAACGCACTTTGCGGCTTTCGAGAGAGGCTCGCGTACGCCAGAGTCCAAGAGAGAGAAAGAGAGAGGGGGAGAAAGAGACA
Source organism: Ophion obscuratus (assembly GCA_964007375.1). Taxonomy (NCBI): domain Eukaryota; kingdom Metazoa; phylum Arthropoda; class Insecta; order Hymenoptera; family Ichneumonidae; genus Ophion; species Ophion obscuratus. The sequence goes on from OZ023317.1 coordinate 43,547,969, forward strand.
ATCGGTAGAGAGGGTGAAAAAAGAAAAGAATACTTCTATACAAAGATAGTACATGCGAGAGGAGAGAGAGGGGGGAGAGATAGAGAGAGAGAGAGAGAGAGAGAGAGAGAGAGAGAGAGAGAGAGAATCGATAAAAACGTCTCGTATTTTATCACGAGTTATGATTGCTGCCGTATAAGAAGTCGAAGATACAATTTATCGTGGCTGCCAGGACCGCCGAAGAGAAATCATTTTTGCGCGATCTGGTTCCGCGCGCTTCGTTCCATCGAGCGCCTCCGATCCGTTCGGCATTCACAACGCGTTTGTTTCTCCACTGTACAGCCTCACATGCGCCTTCTATCTGGCAAGCATGTTCGAGGAGCCGATTGCGCGTGAGAACAAATTCGACGGTTGAAATTCCGAAGCGAAAAAAACATCGATGAAATTCTTGTTAACAAGATCATCACGAAGTTACATGCCCGCAAATTCATTCTGAAAATTTATATAATTAGCACTCCTTTTTATCGAGCATGTTTTCATGGGTGGGAGTCGAAATATCGATGGATCAATATTCGGATGGGCTGAAATATCGAATTAAAAAATGTCGAATGTTTGAATATAGATAGATCAATGTTCGGAGGGTTTATATAGTCGTAAATAAAAATTCCGAATACGAATATCTCGAAGTTGAAAGATAGCGAAAAACAAAAACCGATTTGAAAAATATTGAGAGACATAATATCGAATTGCTTATATAAATAACACCAAATAATTCGAGAAGACGAATCTTCGAATTGTAAATATAGCGACGGTTCAAAAAACAGAAAGCATTAAATCGAACGGCCAAAAAGTCGAGTGGTTAAAATAGCGAAGGGTCAAAATGTCGAACGGCCCGGTTGGCGAAAACTTGTGATCGAGGCAGATAGCGTTAGCGGTCAGCCGGGACGGCATCCATACCATGTTCGCCATTTTGGCATTCGCCATTTCGGACCATCGATATTTTGCGTCTCGATATATTGCTTTTCGCTATAGGCGGTATTACGAATATTAGTTACTCGCTTTTTTCTGTTTCGGAGATATGGATGTTATAGATTGTTCCAATCTTTATTTGTATGTCTCAAATTGCAGACGATCTGAATATACGTTTTCAGATAAATGAGCTCTCGAATAAATGATGCTTTGCTTTATAGTCATTCGATTTTTTCTTCGATCGAAACATAACATTTCGAATAATTAGACCTTCGTTATTTTGAGAGTTCATAATTCTGTCGTTTCGAAATATTTGTCGATCTATATTTGGTCCTTCGATATTTGGATCCCCACCCGTTTTCATACAGGAAACATTCATCGCTCAATACATTTTTTATCTTATTTACAAATTCAATTATTGAGCGATTTTTGGCAGTTCAGCTATTCGTAATTGAACAGTTTTATCGTGGTTTAACTAAATTCAACGTAATTTAACTGAATTCGATTTACCGTAATACTGGAAAGTCTATAATTACAATATCTTTTAAAGCTGTGGTTGGCGAATTTTCAAATTCGAATCGAAGAGCGCGAAAATGACCTGACTGAATGTTTGGCTTGCCAAGAATCGATGTATTTTTTTTTAAATATATGTATTCCTCAGAGGTACGGGGGTTCTTCCCCTTTTATTCCTTCCGACATTCACAATCCTTCCAGACTTCCCTCCCCCCGCCGAGTGTTGACTGCAGCCACTCTTTCCTAATGCACTACTGTATCGCATTTGCACGAGGGCCCAGGGAAACTGCGGAAAACCTGGGCCGATGCAGACGGCTATATTTGGCTGAGTTTCAATTGTATTACCATCAGAAACTCAGACAAACTGCCTCCCACTCAGAGATTGACGCGCAAACCAGTGCACGGACAAGCGGTCACCGCTCCAAGTATTGGCAGCCTCCAATGCTGCTTAACTTCAGTGACCGCCGAGCCCGCACACCGACCGCGCGTCCATCTCTGTTGGTTCCCAAGAATCGATGTATTTATCCTCAAGGGAAATCCATGATTACTATATTTTTCCAAGAAGCAATGAAGGATATTTTTTCATGTAAAGGGTAAATCACCCCTTGCTTGAAGCTTCTTATCGCAGTTGTTTTTTTCTATATTTAAAATGTGTATGTTGATTCGAAATATTTCTATAAACACCAAATTGATGTTGAGTATAGGGAAAAGTCGCGCAAATCGGTGGTGGAATTAAAAAATTCTGTCAAAAATCGAAAAATAATTGTCGCTCGACGAATCTAGCGGCAGTTTTCAGAGGAAACGGTGGCGAAGAGACAACTATGTGACGAAATTTTTCACTTTCCGAAAATTTACCTAAAAATCGTCAGATAATTGTTAATAACAAATGAACTATGCAATTAAAAAAAAATCCTACGTACTTCCATAGACAATGTATTTTTCAAGATATATTCAACATTTCAAGTGAATCAGTTGAAAATTATCTGAGTTATGTTTCCGGCGAACTTAAAAAATGCAGTTTTGAGATAAACGCTGCACAGCCGCCATTTTGACATTAATTGCTTCAACAAATTATTGTACACAGTCACTGATATGTATGATAAACACCTTTTCTTGTAAGCTCGATTTATTTTGTAGTTTTTCTGAAAAAAAAATCCCCAAAAAGCCGATTTTTTCGGCCTCTAGACTGGCCTATGGCCTTAAGCTTGCTATCCGGCAAAAATACGTAAACTTGAAGGGGTCCCTTACTTTAGACGCAAAAAAACTATTTTCATGAATTTTTTTGATAGATTTATATTATAGATATTGATATAAAGGTTGTTACACTTAATAAATACACTTTCGAAATGCATTAAAATTCTTATTTTATTTAAGTCACTATGTTTAGACGAAAATGGTAGTTAAAAAAATGTCCTAAAAAATTGTAGACCTGCGCTGTTGATGAAATCCCGGACATGGATCATACGAAACAAGAAATCAAACGGTTTTAGATTCAGTATGTTAATGGCTATAGCGCATATGATACGATTTTTGATATATGCAAAAATAACAAAATGGCGGACATTGTTCGAAAAAATAAAACAAAAAACGAGTTTTTTCACCGTTTTTGGCAAAAAAAATAGTAAACACCAAAATTGAAAAAATCATTGATATGCGCTATAGCTATATAGTAGAACCTCGATTGTCCGAACTAATTGGGACCCAGACTAGTTCGGATAATTAAAAGTTCGGATAATCGAAATGTGGGTTTTTTTGGGACGAGATCATAAACAACACCTTTTTGCATAAAAACAGAACATATATATTCAAATTTGACATACATTAACGTTGAAATATATATATTTATATATATATACATATATATATATATATATATATATACATACATACATATATATATATATATATATATATATATATATATATATATATATATATATATATATATATATATATATATATATATATATATATATATATATACATACATATATATATATTATATTAAATATATATATATATATGTATGTATTTTAAACACCTGAGAAAAGTCGAATACCTTTTTTTATATTTTTAAAAATAAAATCGACTATTTTGAATTGACGAACGGCGGTAGCGCGTTTTCGAGCGGCTAAATCTCGCAGCCGTTCGAGAAAGAGAAGTTGCGTTGGGTTGCTCATTGTTGCTCACGGCGGTGGCAGCGAGCAACAATGTATCTTTCGCGCCAACGTTCGGATAATTGAGCCTTTGGATAAACTAAGTCATCGTTCGGATAATTGAGGGTTCGGATGATCGAGGTTCAGATAATCGAGGTTCTACTGTAGTTGGAAAGAACAAGTGGTTTAAATTTCATAAGGATCAGTTCAGTAGTTTCGAAGATTTTATCAACAAACCGTCGAAAGACGTTAATTCGAGAATAACGCGTTTAAACTTTGTTATGGTTTCATAAATGCATTTTAAAAAATTATGTTATTCGGAAGTGTATTTATTAAGTGTAACTTTTATATCATAATATATAATATGAACCTATAAAAAAATGCATGAAAATAGCCTTTTTTGTCCCCCCTGCAAAGTGTTACCCCATTGCGTTCAATTGAATGTCCCCCATACAAATGTGGAATACGCCAAAGACAAATAAAGGCGTGGTTCATCGCTTAATTCGTATTTTTCTTCAATCCACCCCTAGTGGATTCCTGATCGTTTTGCATTACAAGAATTTTCGTTTCTGTCTCACTGAAATCGTGAAACTGCAGAAGTTAACCCTAGGCATGCTTCACTCTAGGGGATGGTTTCACCCCTTGTAACCACTTTTCCGACGACAAGAAAAAATACGTGTCGAATCGTTTTTTTTATGCACTCCCGATTATATTAGTTTAGAAAAATAATCGAAGGTGGCCACCAAAGTGACGTTCCTTGCAAGCAATAGATCCACTACCCAGCAAGTGGTGAACGGCAATAACTTTCCCCGGCTTGCCATCAGTTTACCTTGAAATATTATCGAATATTTTGAGTAAGGCGGCATTACGATGCCGCCACATCATCAGAGTGCTGATGATTTATCCTAAAGTCTATTCGCCCGGCGTTTAATAAATAAATGTGTGTGTACGGATGTGTATGGTGAAAAAAAAACCATAGGTGGATGGAATGTGAGAGGAGAGAAGCATCGAAGAGCAGCAGCTGGCCTATAAGACGTCGAAGTGCTCCCGTTATTGATTTACGTTGATAGCTTCTCGGATATTCTCGCTGAGAGAGTCCTCCCGAACGATTTTGCTGCGTGTACCGCGTGTGTAACGCGCCTCTCTATCTGTGTATATTCCAATATGCGTACTCGTACACGGAATATACGGCACGTAAGTATCGAGAAGAGCGCGCGAGACACGCGTGCTTCGCGAACAATAAAAGACAGTAAGCAATGTGAAGGGAAAAAAAAATTACTCGCGAGTAACGACGCTCGGACTGAGGTTTCGTGTACCGAAGCAAACAACTCGGTTATTATTGCGTTTGTCCAAACGAGTTCGTATGGCGCTAGCTGCAAACATTTTTATTACCCCAAGATCATCGTATGAACGCTTATTAAAGTTGTCATTATTATTATCATTGCGTTGGTTTTACGAATCGCTTTGTACATCTGTGAGTCTAATGGCCTTTTCGAAAACTCGGGAGATATTTACTTTATCCAAACGTGCACGAGAATGATTTGAATCAAATTGAATTTTGGTGCCAGTAATGCTCGGCTTATTAGACTTTAGCCTGATTGTCAATGAAATTGGATGTGTAATTCAAACAAATGTTTTTATTCATTAGACCTGACTGTAGAGAAAATTGCATACGTAACTCTGATTAAATTTCATTCAAGTTAGATGCAATTTTGAATTTGGTGCGCTGCAATTGTTCATTCAACTCGAACGCGTACGAATTTCGGTAATTCTTTGGATATGTGACTTCCAAAAAATGAGTTTGTTTTGGTTGAACCCAAACAAACTCATTTTTCGGAAAAGTCACTTATAAAAGAATTACCCGAATTTGATAATCTTAATCATTCTGTCCACAAATATCTTTGTTTTTGGAAATGACGATTTCGGAGAGAACACCATTGTGAGGCCGAAAAAAATTGATTTTTCCGATATATTTGTTTACTAGATGATATATTTGGGATTTGGAAAAAATTAATGTTATGAAAGATGCATTGAACTCGATCCGTGTAAATTTTTATGAGAAAAAAAATCAACAACGTTACTGAGGTATAATAGAGCCTCGGTGTGGAAAATCTGGTCCAACGGCCGGATCGATAACTCAAGAACGGATGGTCTAAATAATAAAAATAAAAAAGTTTTACAATCTATATGAATGCAGTTCTCGTTGTGAGTGGCTTTTTTTCGAAAAAAATCACAAAATTGCGGTTGGTTAAAAAAATTTCATTTTGGCGGAGTTTTTACTTATATTTGGTGGGTTAGAAAACACTAAATAAAAAAAAAACAGTTACGTACACCAATAGCCACCGCAATTACAGACATTTTATTAAAATTGAAAATCGGACAATTATATAGCCACAGTTATGGTTCCGGCCAGGTCGAGAAAAGTCGTTTCGGGAAAAACTCTATGAAAGTTTTAGTATACGTAAATCATTGCACTACCTGCACTCACCGAATCGTCTGTAACTTGGTCAGTTTTCAATTTTTAAGTTGACTTTTTTTACACTTACTCCAGAATATGTATACTTTGAGAAAATAAAAAAAATATAAATTTTCGATCCGTCACAGTGGAGTACCGCCTTAAAATTCAGAAGAGGAACAGAATTTTATAGAAAATACAACTGAGGATACTTTTTCCAGATGTTCACAATAGGATCACTACTAAACATTTACATCAAGCCAACAAATCATTTTGTATTCGAACATCTACTGAAACATTCATTGGACTTAAATAAATGATTCTACCAAAGTTAACACAACTCAAATAATAATTCTCCAATTAATATTTTCGCCCGAAGTAAAACATTGTAATTTCCACCAACTAAGAATCCATCAAACGTGCCATACTCCATTGGTCCAATCAAATCAATTTTCCTCAGCCGCTTATACGCGTTTGAAAAAATAATTACGCAAATTGCAGCGAGTTCATCGCATGATTATCCGAAATACGAATAAATTTCCTCTCGTTCGTAAAAACGTTATCCGCTCGTTCGTTGATCGCGGCGCGCATCAAACAGCATAAGAGAGAATCGAAAGACAGCTCGGTCACGTAACTACTCTCGTTAATCTCGTAAATACATACATACGTGTACGTACGAGTATACGCAAGGTACAACGTTACTGCATACTTCACCATGACCGAATGAACCTCCCGAGTTCCGGTTAATTGCACCGGAGGCCAGAGTAACCGGGATAAAGAGTAAGCGGGTCGAGCAGCGGCGAGGGAGGGGGCAACTGGAAAATTTATGCTCTCTCGTTTGGTCCAAAGGGCATATAGCATAGCGTAGATCCTCTCGAGCAAAATGCGTTCAGGTGCTCGCTCTCACTCGCAATTACGCAATATGTTCCGGCTCCGGTGAGACCAGGAATGCACCAAGCTCCGGCCAAAAAAAAACCTAGCTCAAATGATTCAAGGTTGCGAAAAAGTGAGATGAGGCCAGCTGGACCTCCCCTGAGGACCCAATGCCGTGAAGAAACAGCCTCCGGCCAACTTTTCTGAATAAACTCGTCAAATTGAGACAAGTCCAATAAAAAAAAAAAAAACGATGCTGCTCGATTATATTGTTCTATTCGAAATAACGAAAATCTAATGCTAGGTTAAGTATAGTTGAGAGAGGAAGACCGATCCAAGATTTACTGCGAGCGAGTAGTTTTGTGAAAATCTATAAATCTCTCGATACGAGTACTATAATTAACGTTGTTCCGCTGAATATATTCCTACGGGAGTACGGAGAGCCAGAGGGAATAAAAGGACGAGGGAGCGCGAGATCGCAGTGTCTGTTGATCTTTTCGAAGAGGAAGATATTTCGCCAAAGTTTTCTCTTTATCCTCCTCTCGGAGCTTCATACATCACCCAACGCTAAATTAGCTCATATAATAAATTCACTCCTTCTGGTTCCTTCCTTCTCTCTCTCTCTCTCTCTCTCTCTCTCTCTCTCTCTTTCGATTTCTGCTGGTAGCCAATAGACAATCTGTATGCATAGAGCAGCAGCGGTATCTTCGAAACTCGCGGGCTTTTCTCTCCTTCTTGGAGCAGTCGTCTCCTCGGGCTTTAGCGTTTCCTTCGGATAACCTCTCGGAATATCGTTTCTGTCTCGCGTAGCCCGGATATTGCCTCGGGCACCGCGCGCAGCATCTTTGATTCTGATGCGATACCGGCTGCCCATTCCCGATATCATAGCTTTCTCGAGCACTATAGAGGGGCTGCTAAATCGGCGTGGCGTTGTACCATTATGGCACCTATACGTATACAGGTCGATTCGGAAAAGATTATCCGCTGAACGATTTCGTACTCGTGTTGGACGAAGCTGCGAAGGTGATCGTTCTTTTTATCGGAGAAAGTATCGAAAAAGAGAGAGTGTATTGATAGACTACAGTTTTCTTATTCGGCGGTATTTTGCGTTATTTTAAACGACATTATGTCGCAAAATTGTTTTTTTCACGGCAATTACGTTGTACATGTATCAGCCTTGTTATGACTGCTCTGCTGATAAAATATAGAAAGTTTTATAATAAAATGCTCTACTGTCTGTCGGAGTCCGTGATGGCAGCCCGAAAATGAGGAATTTTCGTACATTTTTTTTTCTGGGAAAGTGTACGCAGTTTTCCAATCTTTGTTTTCTGGAATTGAAGAGTGTGGTTTTAAGTATCTCTCACAGTTTTTGTGTTGAAAAATATTTATGAATGTGGAAGATACAATGGTTTGGGCAGCCTGTACTGAGAGAAAAAAATAATTGTATCAAAAGAATATCTTGGTTGATTCAAAGAAATGTCTGATCGCGGAGTGCCACCGATATATGAGATTGTTACAATACTATAACATATTGGAAAATGTGATGGATTCACATAACATATTTTCTTATTTGGAAATCTCTTTTCTTTTCTTAATATCTACATTATCCTTCAAATAAAAGTATATTCTATTGAAATCATTCTATATACAATCCGTAGATGTATGGATGAAATAATTAAGCGGTTGATACACCATTTTTTATTTTGTAGAAAAATATAATCAATAGAGTGAATTATTTCTATACTACGTGAGAACGAATATGTCATGAGACGTCAGTTTTTCAATTTGTTTTAAATCTTAAATAAAAAGGGAGCATTAGAATGATCATCCACGATAATAGTGGAAAGAATATCAGATATCCAATGGAATATCCATGGAGAGAATATCAGATATTCAACTGATCAGAACAGATACTACACTTTGATCTTAGCCAAAGACTAAGCAACGATACTCTTTAGAGTTTCTCCGGCGTTTAAGTAGATTTTCGGTTCGCGCTACGTTTACGAGAAACGAGCGCGTGTGCGGCTTCTAGCGGTTACTCCGAGAACTACGGATTTCCTCACACCTATAATTTCGGTGGCGCTCGGCCTTGATTTGGTTGAATTTTTTCAACCAACTGCGCAAGAAACAAATTTTATTTTCGCATAATTTTTTAACCAATTTAGACAGTTGCTTAATATTTTTCAATCAAAATAAAGTATTGACATTTTAACGAATAACGTACTTGAAAATCAATATCGGATATGCTGAAAAAATAAAATAACATATTTACTCGATAGAAATTTTATCTGAATCAAACGGGCGAAATTTAATTTTTCTTGTATACTTGAATCAACAATATTCATGTTATGAATTAAAACGCTTTTTTTGTTCGTTGCAGAAAATGAATTCAAAACTATATAATTTGTTCGCGCTAATTTTTTACATAGTTTCAATAATATATTGTTCTCGGCTAATAATATATATTTTCAATGAAAAAAAAACTTTTAATTTGATCATGTTATTGAAGTCTCGTTTTGTTTGGATTAATAAATCCGATTATTTATACCAACAATTTTACAATTGAATCAACGAAATTTCATTCAATAACACCAATGATATTGGATCAATGATTTTTCGTTCTCAGTGTGTTTGAAAAGTGTCCTTCACAGTGGCCACTGGTGCTTGGAATCAAATCATCCGAAATTTAAAAAAATCAGAGAGAGAGAGAGAGAGAGAGAGAGAGAGAGAGAGAGAGAGAGAGAGAGAGAAGATCGTGCTTCGGCGTTTTGTATAACACGCGGGTGCCGTATAATGTTGCGGGTGTCTCGTTTGCACCTGTGCACGGAGGTATATCTCACTGACGCGAAGAGCCTTAGCGAAGATCGTTCGCTTCTGTTTTACGTCGGCTCATTATCCGTGATGCGCCACTGCTGTTCCTTCTCACACAGCACACCCGCAGCATATCAAGCCACCGTGCACACGACGTAACCGAGCGAAGGATGCGGCCTCCTCTCGGGCGCAGAGCTACCCTTTTATGCTCCCCCCCTCCCCACCCATCGCTCTCTCTCTCACATAGCCACGTCGAGGAGATAGGAGAGATGAAGTTTGCGGAGCTCACAAGTGCATCTTATGCAGTGTGCGTTTAGGAGAAAAGCGTTCGTCTCTTTACTCGCTCTTCCGCTCGTTTTCGTTCTCTCTCGCGCTCTCGTTCTCTTCCCTTCGGTATATTTCTTGGACGTGATCCATCTGTCCGCAAGATCATATACCGGTACATAAGTATGTATAGCCTCGTCCCGGATGAGATATGTGCGTGGCATAAACGGAGATAAAGTTAAGCGGCGACTATATGATAACGACGAGGGAAATCATCGTGCGGACCAGCTCGAAGCACTTGCATCCGCGATAAAAGGGTTTTAACGAAAGGCCACTTCACGTGGATACAACGATCTTCGGGGAATTGTGATCTCGTTAGAATGCCAATGTGTCCGTGCAATGCGATGATTCAACTTCATTCAATTCTTCATTTATCGTTTCAGCTTATGATTTGGACGAAGATGCGTTTTCGATGCGTATGTTGTGTTATGATTGTGTTTAATATTGTAAAATTGTATGGTGTATGGCGTATAGAAAAATGAAAGTAAGGGGTAACATGCCTTCCCCGAGGGGTCGTTCCCCCCACCCCCCTTCAAAAAGTTTTTTCCGTAGATGAAAAAAATACGTGGCTTATAGTTTTCAATGCTTTATCACATGTATGAGTTTCCACAAAATCGGTGGCGGACACTTAAGTGATGTTCCTTGTACCTCTGCTCCTTCAACAATTTATATTTTATTCTTATCCTCAGTACATCCACTTCAGAATATTTGCTCTCTTCAGCGATGCGTGTATTCTCTGTCTCGTCAATAATTTACGACAATTCAGGCCAACAAAAAAAATACCGACGGTATTAGCCCGCAAATTTCGTGTTCCCGCGCACCTCGACCCGATATACATGGGAAAGAAGCGCACTCTCGAAATTATATTATGTCTTCCGGAGTTCGAGTTATATGTATATTAAATGAGAGCAGCTTACCAAGCAATTTGCTTATTCTATTACCATCGCTTTTGAAGTGGCCGCGGAAAATCATAAAACTCAAAGACTCCGCAAAGTCTTCTTTTCGTATCTAAATATATATATGTATATATATATAACCATACAGCGAGTCTGCGCGAGCGGTGAGATCGAAAAGAACCGCAGATAGTCGACGCGTGTATTTTAGTACCCTCGGGGGATAGTGGTCGTCTGCGGTTGGAACATTTTTTTCTTCCGTTCGAAATTCACGCACGGAAGTGCGTTGAAAAGTAACCAAGGATGAAAAAAAAAACGAACCGCGTGTATCGACGATTTGTAGGACACAAAGTTATTCAGTGTGAATTAGACGTAAAAACGAGTGATAATTTGCGAACAAGCGTGCGCGATTAAGACATAAAATTCGTGACCATATATCTCGTGAATGTTCTCTCGTGTGGCATCCTCGTCGAGATGTTTTCTCGATTATGTCTGGAGAATGTTCTGCGTGTCTTGTAATATTGGCCATTAGTATTATACACACGTTTCAGTTTTTACACTACACACACACTACACACACACACTACACACACTACACACACACACACACACACACACACACACACACACACACACACACACACACACACACACACACACACACACACACACACACACACACACACACACACACACACACACACACACACACACACACACCCATGTGTATATATGTATATAGGACATTCCACGCTATTTCACCCAGCCCGTGCCCCTGACAATTTTTGGTTTTCCGGATTTTTTTGGATCATTTGAAAAAAAATCATTTTGAATAACGAACCATTTTTTTCCGTTCAACTCCGCACACATGAAAAATAAACCGTTTCTGACCTGTCGAAGCCGAATTGGAAATCACAAAATCACGAATACTTAGCATTATTGGAGATTAAAAATGACATAAAGATGATTAAATCGAAAAAAAATAGAAGGCAAAATGGGCCCACGATGAGACTAGTTTTAAAAATCATAAAATGGGTCACTCTGTTTTAGAGAAATTTATGAAAGAAAAATTTAAAAAAAGGCAAGGCATCTTAAAAAATAGCTTTCAGTTTAGAAGCAAAAAAAATATTGAAAAAGTTCACATTGATAACTGATAATTTTTTCATATTTTTTTAAGAAAGTATGCTTCAAAATAACAAAATTATAGAGTGACATTTGTCGATATCTCAATTAGTTCAGAAGTTATCAGCGTTTAAACGTTTCCAAACCAACCGACAGCGACATTTTTGGAAAATTATAACTCGTAAAAGAAAAGAGATACAAATTTTAAAATTGGTGTGGATATTCCTTTCGTGGGGTATAATTTTAGGTGAAATGACGTGGGATGTTCCCTATCAATATATTGATATGTATATATCATATGTAAGAAAGTATATAAATACATTCTTACATATGTAAGAATGTATATAAATGTGTGTGTAAATAAAGTTTACACACATTTTATTTACACACTTATGAATTATATATATTATATAATTCATAAGAATATGAATTATATACGAGGAGAACGCAAGCCAGTTCAGAAACTTCCAGAAACCGCGATATATTTTGTGAACCATATTTTGAAAAGATGGAGGATGCATGCAATCCCATAATAATAAGAGAGAGGGAGAGAGAGAGAGAGAGAGAGAGAGAGAGAGAGAGAGAGAGAGAGAAGGGAGCGAGCGAAACGCAAATTTGTCTCCCGTTGTGTGGTCACAAAATTTGGATGCCGCACGCATATCTAGCTAGCCACGGGCTTCGTATACATATACAGTAGCGGTCAAAAGTTTTCGATCACTTTGGATAATTGCAAAACTTTCCATCACTTTGGATAGTTGCAACATATTACAGAATAATGTAATTCTTTTTTTTCGTCATTTTACGAAGACACTTTACAGCTTTATAAAATGAATTATACTATTTCAATATAATTTTACAAGTATCCAAAGTGATGAAAAACTTTTGACCGGTACTGTATATGTGTATGTGCAATTTCGGGAATGTGTTCACTAGAGAGAAACCCGAGGAAGGTAACTTTCGCGTGGCTTATACGAAATAATATAGATTTTGTAATCTATTCGACCGCAGGGAATGATTTCGGAGCGGCGATGAGGGCCGCTAGAGCGAGAGGATTAGACGGAAGCCGACGCGTTCAAAGGGCCTTTTAATGGCGGCTCTCCATTTTCGTTTTAGGGCGGTATTTTATACGTTATGGTTATGCGAAGGGGGAGAATAGAAGCGCGGAATATAGCTGAGAGGATATTATGCACGTTTAGCCCGAGGTTTATATTTGTTGATCGCGCGCAGCTATGCGGCAGCTAATACACGGCGAAGTTGAACCGCACTCCGAATATATATATATATATATATATATATATATATATATATATATATATATATATATGAGGCATTTCACGCGAAAGTTTCATCTCGAAACCCTAATCATTTTTAATACGTCATCATGCGTGTGGAAGAATAGTCCGAAGGTATTTATTGAATTTTTTTATTTACTCAATTATTAAGGCGTTACCCCCACTTGGAGCGCAAAAAAGGCAAAAAAAGCTTTTTCATGAATTTTTTGAAAGAAAACTACAAAACTTTTTTAATCGAACAATATACCATCTTAAAGAACACATCTTGAAGAACTTTCAGTAATTTTTTTATTGAAAAATATTACATTGTTTAGTGGCAAATGGCGGTCAATGAAATAATGGTTTATATACACGGTTTGCGGTGACCAACATTGCGGCGAAGTGGATCATCTGAAAAAAAAATGCGGATGGATTTAGTCAAATATAAGTATAAACCAGTCTTTAATCGAAGGATTTTGAAAAATATTCATTTTTCACAAAATGGCGGACAGTCAAAGTTAATGGTTCGATTTTAACGAAAAAAAACGGCCTCTTTTTGGCTATAAAACGGCCATTTTTTTCGAAAAAAATATCGAACGATAAAGACTACATTTTTATGTATTAAATAAGCCTGCAAAATTTCAAGAAGATCGGTTCATTAGTGTTCGAGTAATCTTGGTCACCGACTTCAGAAATGCCATTTTGAGAAAAACCCGTTTAAAGTTTCAATTTCCAGTCGTTTACACAACGGATTCTTCTCTTTCAACGCTCATATCTCAGTCAATTTTGTTCGGATCGACTTGAAATTCAGGACAATTCTCAGATACTTATACTTCAAAAAAATGCAATAAAAAAAATCGATTTTTTCAAAATCGCAAGTGGGGGTAACCCCTTAAGCTATAACAGTTAGATGAATTCATGAATTCTCACTCGATGTCTATGTCTTCGAATCGCAATAACTCGTAAATTACTGTAACCACACAACATTTTTTTACAATCATTTTTATTCAATCTTCAAAGTACTTTCGAAAAAGAACATTTTCTTTTGAGAAAATGGTACGGCCATGTGTCAAGGAACGAAGGTATCGCGTGATTTTATAAGCGCGTCGACGAAAAAAGGTTGATATCGCTATTAAACCCTTTGGGAAATGTAAATTTTCAGTAGTTGAGAAAATGTGTTTTGGTCCAATATTATTTTCGCGATTTATTTGGGTTATTAAATTAATATGGGGCACTGTGTGTATATATGTACACAGAGCGACCATTTTAAGGTGGCTCTGTGTTTTTTTAAAGAATGGTGCGCGGAGATTTTGCGACTCGGAAAAATATTATATTTGATCGTTTTCCAAGTCATTCTCGAAAAAAATTTATCTCGTATTTTTGTGATGGGTAGTATTTGCCAAAGAATAATCATTGTGGGAAAACAATCGAAATTACATTTTGAGTTCAGCGGAATGAAGATAATGCGATTCCGAATATAAAACACTCCCAACAAACTTGCTGTGAATGGAATTAAATTCCACTTATCCACTTAAAAATGTATTTGGATAATTTTTTTCTTGATGACGGGATGCCTAAGTTTTTCAGGAGTGTTTCGTATTCGAAATTTGATTTTCATCATTCTGCTGTACTCAAAACGGAATTTCGATTTATTTCCAGTGAGCTCTATTTTTTTTGGCTAATACTGCTTATCACAAAAATACGCTATATTTTTTCGAAGAGGACTTGAAAACCCATTAAAAATCATATTTTTCTCGGTCGCAAAATCTCCGTCATCTTCTTGAGGGGGTAGATTTCTTTAGGCGAGGAAAAAATGTGCTAATTTTCATGAGTTTTTTTTAAGGAAAGATTCCTTCACTATTTTTGAGTCTTAGGGGATGTTTTATGACTACTGTTCGCTGAAAGACTAATCGACCGATTCTGATCAAATTAGTATAAATCTCTCTAACCTTAAAGTCTAAAATATGATGTTAAACGTTTTTGAAAATAAAAAAATTAAACGTATTTTTTCGGAATATTTCATCTTTTTGTTTCAAAGTGTACTGTTTCATCGATTTTCAAGATTTTTCACTTTTTCTTGGTTCATATTTTGCGTGAAAGTGTTAATGAAAGCAAGATCTTGGTTGATTTTTTTTAAGATTCATCCCGCCGGCTCTATGTGTCACGCCGTCTAACAACATCGGCCGCAACTCGTTTAGAAGACCGTGCCATACCTCTGCCATTTTTGAAGATTAATAATAAGAAATACCCCGTAGCAAACAAAAGTAATAATAAAACATATCCTAAGTATCAGAAATTGTGAAAAAATCTTTCCTTTCAACCCTTCGACTCCACATTTCCGCCACGTACCTCTGACTGCATGTAGGGTCGATCCGGCCCCAGACGTTTTTTAGATCGTTGTATACCGGTAAATATGCATTTTTTTGTAAAGGCTTTTTTTGTAGTCGATGATCCTTATCTTATGGCCTAAATATAATAATTGAAAAAAAAAAAAAAATCAAGTTCCCAAACATTCGTTCAAAGTGGGAGATACGTTGAAAAATTTCGTACTTGCACGAAAAAGATCATAATTTTATTTTCCAAAATATAAAAAAAGCCCTTTGCGGTTTTTAAAGAGGAAGGTTTGTAGATACGAAAAAAGACAGTATCGGCCGTCTTTCCAAAAAGTAGATTTATTCGGAGGTATGAATTTAAGCATTTTCGGGATAGTGAAAAATAAAAAAAATCGACTCCTTCGGCAGATTCATTGTTGAAAACGTATATTTCTCGTATTTTTTTTACTTCAATGACTTATTATCATTCACATTTACCGCAATCGACGCGTAAGTACATTCAGTGCTCATTGTACATGCCCTCCTGTATAACGGACACTTGCTTTTTGTTCTATGATCGGCATTCTAAATACATAATTTACTATAGTAGCGCAAAATAGAAAATATTTATGAGCATTTTTTTCGTAACTCACTTACATGTAGTAATAAAATACCAAATTTCACAAAAAAAACTGTTTTTACTCTCATCGCACTACTGCATAAACGGGGTCGATTCAACCCCAGGTCCTTCTTCGACAGCTGTCCTCAATACACGGGCAGAATGTAGGATGGGGGCCGAGTGTCCACCTATAGTGGGAGAACATTCGAGCGCCGCGCTGCGGTCGAATAGATTTGCGGCCCCATTTTGCGATACAGTCAGGTAAAAACAAAACGGGGTAAAAATGACCCAGTGTGCAGTCGAAAAATCATGAAAATCAGCAACTTTGTCCTCGCTTAAAGGTCCTTTGTCCTTAACCCTTTGAAGCATAGATTTTTCTTTATGTGCAATTGGCTTAACATTTTGTACGAGGGGGTTTTGTACTCGGGGGTTTTCGGGGTTGCTGATTACGAATCCGCACTCAAAATTCGGGAATTCAATATGGCGGATCCAATATGGCGGACTATAGATGCAAAACGTCGTTTGATGATAGCGACAGTTGATACTTGAGGGTTTTTGCGGCCGCTGATTACAAATCTGCACTCAAAATTCGAGAATTCAAGATGGCGGATTCAATATGGCGGACCATGAATGCAAAACGTCGATTGACGATAGCGAAAGGTGGTACTCGGGGGTTTTTGGGGCCGCTGATTGCAAATCTGCACTCAAAATTCGAGAATTCAAGATGGCGGATTCAATATGGCGGACCATAAATGCAAAACGTCGATTAACGATAGCGACAAGTGGTACTCGGGGGTTTTCGGGGTCGCTGATTACAAATCTACACTCAAAATTCGAGAATTCAAGATGGCGGAATCAATATGGTGGACTATAAATGCAAAACGTCGTTTGATGATAGGTAAAGTTGGTACTCGGGGGTTTTCGGGGTCGCTGATTACAAATCTGCACTCAAAATTCGAGGATTCAAGATGGCGGACCATAAATGCAAAACTTCGTTTGATGATAGCGAAAGTTGGTACTTGGGGGTTTTCGGGGTCGCTGTTATATAAAATAAGCTTCCAAAAAAATAGATCATCAAATTTGGAAAAAATCCTATGGTTTTTGCCATTTACAGCCACCATATTGGATCCGCCATTTTCAATTTGACGGTTTAGACTTCGGGTTCGTATTCAGTAGATCAAAGACCAAGTTTTCACCTATTTTTTGTTTATGGTGTACCTGCTAGATTAGTCGTAATCAGATTTATGATGTAAAAAGTTCGTTTTTTTTTGCACTTTCGTTATTGATGACATCCGCTCCGTAAAAAATAAAAATTGAATAGGTATGTTTTAGTAGTTATCAAAGTCCTAGGAACCTCGGAACGCATTTAAAACCGCCATATTTAATTAGAGAACACTTTTGAATCGTCAAAATCTGAATTGAATTAGGTGTAAGACTAGTGTCAGACTATGCCGCAAAGGGTTAAATAACACATGGCCAGTTTATAATTGTCACCTTGCATATACCGCGTTGTGCGTGATCTCGTGAGACTTCATATACGTATAAGACGACGAGAGAACGCTCTTCTTGTCTACCGCGTTGAAGATCGCCGAGCATTCTCTCGCTGACGCCGGCACATCGGCGAGAGCGACGCGTCGTCGTCGTCCTCGTGTTTGGCGTTGCCTGCGCCCGCTGATATATCTAGAAGCTTTCGCAGACACCTCGTCGTCGTCGCTCGCGGTTGTGACATCTGGCAGTCGCGGCAACCTCGTTTGTCCCTCTGAAATCGATGTAATTGGATAATAAGTCCAACTTTCGCACGACGCGAGTGCAAGACTCAGAGGAGTGACCAAGAGCAGCGAGTACGAGGGTGCGTATATAAAAGCACGAAAACACGTGAGTATACGTGCACTCCCGTATCGGACATTCCACGTCAAATAAGCCGCGGTCGCAAAAAAATCTTCAGTCAATTTACCTGTCGAGAGAAGTTGAGAGACACCGGTGAAGCTTTTCTGTCGTACAGTGTGAGGTTGTTTGAGTTTTTGGTATATAATATGGGACTCGAGTTTCGATCCATCCACGCCCCGGAATATTATGCCTTCAAAAACGGGGATTTTGCGACAGGGCAAATTTGATTTTGAATTTGAAAAAATTACGAAACCGCGTAAGATTTCCGTACATTTTCGTTTTTTTTATGACAGCTTTTCGACCAAAAAGTTTTAGTGCCCCGAAAAAAAAATGAAAAATTAATTTAACCTTTTGAAGTTTGGTAATTATTCACTTTTTTTGGCTGCTTGTTGCTTGCTGATTTTTATGAAGACAGGATGGAGAATTTTTTGGGCTTTGTTTGGGTTACAGATTGCTCGATGGGTGTCGTAAAATGGGGTTGGTTTGAAGAGGTTTTGAAAGTTTTTTGTAGGTTACTTTTTTTTTAGTGTCCCTAATTCCAACTTTTTTGCTCCAATAGAACAATGTATCCTATGGCTATGGAATGTACAAGAAAGTCAAGACCCACCACCATCCCACAATTTTATACTTAAAAAAAGTGTCAAAGTAACTTCTTTCTTTGAAAAGGTTTCTTTGAAAAGGCATTGGAATGCAACTTCTTTCAAAGATTACGGGTTACTTTGACATCAATTTGATAAACCAAATTAATATTGTATACATTGTACATGGAATTATATGAAGGACAACGATTTTTCACAATCAAATTGGCATCTTCATCAAGGGGTCTTCTCACTTTAGACGCTAAAAAAGCTATGTTCATGATTTTTTTTATACGTTTATATTATAGATATTGATATAAAAGTTGTTACACTTAAGGCGTTAGGCCACAGTTACGGTTATAAAATCATGTGCGAGGTTAAACTCGAATTTTTTCGTATGAAAAAGTGATTTACTCCTAAAATTCATTACACATCTATTTAGTATGGATATCAAGCTGTTAGAAAAAAAATATATATATTTTTTTCGATGTACCAAATAGCCGACTACTAACATTTTCTTTTATTATATTTTTTTTTGTAAATTCTCGTCAATCTACATTAGAATACCTAGATAAGTACGCACGGAATTTAAAAAATATTGTTTTATTCAAAAGTTGTAGATATTTGAACTTAAGAAATGAATTTTCAGTGAAACATTTCGTTATCACTGCTCATAAACTGCTCATAAAATGAAAAGTTTTCGATTAATTAGAAATTGCGTACGTACTGTTCTGCGAAATGCACATAACTTAGGAACATAACTTTTAAATTTGAAGTAAATCGAGTGAAAATTGTTGAAGTTATTTGTCACGCCAATTGGAAATAAGCTGTTTCGAGAAGTTTTGAGTAGTCGGCCATTTTGTACATTGAAAAAAATATATATATATTTTCTAACAGCTTGATATTCATTCTAAATAGATGTGTAATTAATTTTATGACTGAATCACTTTTTCATACGAAAAAAATTGTTAAATTCGCACATGATTTTATACCCGTGACTGTGGCCTAACGCCTTAATAAATACACTTTCGAAATACATTTGAAAAAACTTACTTATCAAAGTCCATATTTATAGACGAAAATCGTAGTTAAAAAATGTCCTAAAAACAGTCTGTGCTGTTGATGAAATCTTGGAGATGGATCATCCGAAACAAAAAAAATCAAACGGTTTTTGATTCAGTATGTTAATGGCTATAGCGTATAGCATACAATTTATGATACATACGAAAATGACAAAATGGCAGACATTTTTCCAAAAAAAAAAAACTTGTTTTTTCACCGTTTTTGGCAAAAAATTTGTAAATCTCGAAATTTAAAAAATCCTTGATATGCGCTATAGCTATAGTTGTAAAGAATATTTAGAAGGTTAAAATTTCATAAGGATCGGTTCAGTAGTTTCGAAGATTTTATCAACAAGCCGTCGAAAAACGCGTTTAAAGTCTGTTTGGTTGACCTAAATACATTACATTTAAAAAAAATGTATTTCGAAAATATATTTATAAAGTGTACCAACTTTTATATCAAATCTATAATACGAATCTATTTTTAAAAAGCATGAATATAGCCTTTTTAGCGTTGAAAATGAGAAGACCCCTTAAGGAAACATTTTACATAAAAATATCCAGTACCTGGGGTTCTATTATGGGCACTTAATAAGTCTTATAATTATCATTGAGATCAAAATCAACTTGAGCAACATTACCATCAACTTTAGCAACATTATAATAAATTTGAACAACAATAGAAAAAAAGTTAAAAAATAATTAGTCTGTTTCCTCTGGCCCTCATTTTGGCGCTCTGTTGAATTAGTCCCAAAAACTGTCAAAGTTACGCTCAATGTCAATTGAACCCCGCTTTAGGGTACGGAAGAACAGGTTGTCGTTTTGGGGCAAGCATGGTGAAGTAGCAGGTAAATCCGCGATCCAAAAGTTGGATATTTTATTCACGTTTTTTTTGTGTGCTTAAAATACGTTTATGACGCTGTATCGGAGGTATCTTGAAGGTTTTAATGGAATAATAAGCCTATGTGTTATGGGACATGGAAGGCCTTGTATGGCGGTCGATAGATATATGTACAGTGGCACGCGAGATCTCGGAGTAACGTTGAGCTTCTTCCTCACAAGCAGGTAAACGAGCGGTGAGTCTGCCTTTTCTTTAAATTCTTCGCGCGGTTCCACTCCCTCTCTTTCTCTCTTTCTCTTTGTCTCTCTCTCTCTCTCTCTAGTGAAGAACGATCAGGAACGTGGCTCGGGTTGTCCCCTCGTGCCGCGGAATTGCCATTTCAAGGTTAAATCTCCCAAGATGCAATTCCTCGCGACCACGAGAACAACGTCCTTGTTTTCTCCCGATAAAACGGTATCTGCGAGATTTTACGTAAGGATTTTAGAGGATCGCATTTATGAGACATGCCGGCCAGTTTTGATTATCACGCACGAATAGTTCGATCCAACGGAGCGAGGGATCTTTCGATAAGAACGAAAAAAATCCGAGTGAATTCGTTTGGAACGATTGATACGGGAAAAAAAGTGTAGCGTGGACCACCGGCGATCACCGACTGTCGATGAAATCAATCAAGTGCTTCTTGGCGTGCAGATCGTGGGAGGGTACCAATCCGTTCGTATTGTCGCCCATTGACCCAGCGTTGATGACACTGTGAGTCGAGACTTCTCATCCGAATGTTTTGTCACCACGTGACAGTTCTAATTTCCGGTCGATGGTCTCTACGAATCTGGAGAGCTCGATTATTTGCGTCGACGCCTTGTGAGTCATCGATCACAAGGACATCACAAGGACATCTTTGAAATGTCTTCGAAGGCTATCTTCAATGTGCATAATTTAATTTTCCAATTTAATTGTGCTAAATTGAAAACGCCTCAATAAAACCCGTGCACAAATTTGTTGGGGAGTCCTCGGATCCGACCGTGTCTTTGTAAGGATTCGACCGGACACCGCACCTATAGGGAGACCACATTGGAATCCAAGTGGATTCCACGCTACTTCCTCATTGATGGTGTTGGAGAATTTTGCTTTGTTTAAATTGTCAACTCGAATTTGTTGGATATCTAAAAAATCTACAGATATTACTCAAAGTGCAACTATTTCATGACGTTGAAAATGTAATCAGACTTTTCGGATAATAAAAAATAGGTACATGTAAATAATACGAGTTGGTTTTTATTATTTTTCAAAGAATATTGATATACTGAGGTATATAATTCGGTTTGTTTTGGTGTGATTGGATTTGTTTGAGTTTGTTTGTATAATAATTGTTGTATAATTCTTGTGATAGATTTGTAATGTAAGTTGAGTGCGTTTGGATTTATTTGGCTTTGTTTGTTCGTTTGTTTGGGTTTGCTTTGGGTTTGTTTGTGTAATAATTGGTATATAATTTTTGTAATATATCTGTACGATAAGTTATACTATAATTTTTACATTAATAACACGTTTTGAATTGGGTGGGGAGAAGGCATTTGTCAACAAATCACAGGCATTCAGTACAGGGGTCCAATTGGATGCTGCACTGTTCCCCAATGAACACCGTTTGAGAATTCTTACCACGTTCGAATCGAAAATCTCTGAAAAGTCATGAGAAAAAACTCGGCGTGTTGAAACATACCCTGCATGCTTCGTGTACGAGTGTGGTGATTTTATGTCAAAGTGCAGTAAAGTAAATGACAATGGTAATTACAGTGTATTTCCAGTGATGTGATTCAAATCGATTTTCAAAGCGGGACATACCTTTAGGTGAGGAAAAAATTTGCTGTTTTTTATGATTCTTTTTTTAGAGATCAGATTTCTTCACCGTTTTGGAGACTTAATGTTTTATTACTACTTTTGGCTGTGACATGGTATTTTTTAATATTTATTCATCTATAAAAATTTAAAAGAAAAGAGAGAATAAAGTCGAGGAGAAAAATGTATTCATCTTAATCTTTATAAGCTTATTGTCCAAAATATGACCCTACATGCTTTCGGAAATTAGAAAAAAAGTATTTTTTTATCGCAACATGGAGCCGTTTTTTCGGAAAATTCAATATTTTTGTTCCAAAGCGTACAATTTCATAAATTTTCCACATCTCTCACTTTTTCTTGGTTCACATTCTGCGTATGGGTTTCAATGAAAGAAAAATCTTCGTTGGTTCATTTTAGATTAAGAAATCTTTTCTTTAAAAAATCAGCAATTTTTTTCCTCGCCTAAAGGTATTTCCTCTTTTAAACTAACTCTTTCAAGCGATTTATACTTTTTTAAGATCCATTTATTTTCTATACCTATACAATCTGTTGAGGAAATTCCACGTATAGAATGCAATAGGATCCATTGAAAATCGTATCGGATTCGGTTCAATAATGTGGTAATCTTTCAGGATTCAAATTGGATTCGCACATTCCAATGAGGAATCCCGATGGGAATCTAATGTACGCGCGTGACGCGTACATTGGATATATATATATATATATATATATATATATATATATATATATATAACTTTTTATAACAATTTTTATATATATAAAAAAATTATATAAAACAAATTCTATAAAAATATTGTACGAAAATGGACATACAAAATTCTCTTAGATTCTATATACTGCTCAAGAATCTCATACGAGCGCGTATAGGAACTGAACAAAAATGCTCTGTATAAAACTTCTCTATATAAAAACTCTATATAAAATTTCATATTCATATTCTTTTATTGCAAACCTACAGAAGTTTTATATAGAGCATTTTTGTGTGTGTATATATATATATATACACATGAGAAAACATGTAGAGATATATAGAACATGGAGAATGTCATATTCATATCCTTTTATTGCAAACCCACAGAAGTTTTATATAGAGCATTTTTGTTCAGTTCCTATATGCGCTCGCATGAGATTCTTGAGCAGTATATAGAATCTAAGAGAATTTTGTATGTCCATTTTCGTGCAATATTTTTATAGAATTTGTTTTATATAATTTTTATAAAGACATGATAAAAAATGTTCACTTGGGAACCCATTAGATCCCAATCAGAAAGTAGAGACAAGTCTGGCAATCCAGTAGGACCCCTCGACAATTTCTGCACGGGAAGTAGCATTGTTGGTCCCTAATTTAATTGCGTTAGCGTTGAAACCTCCAATAAAGTTTCAATAAAACAACTATCACAAGTCATCTATGGCCATTGCAGTTTTGCCTCGATTAATCGATGACCCGCGGAATCCTGCGAAAAAGAGCGATTTGCCAGCCTTGAAGCTATCAAGTTTTCTTTTCATCTTTGTTCCTAATTTGAAAAAAAAAATCTCCTCGATGTTAACAAACTCGCGAGTAGGATTAAGAAATCTCGCTTTATGCAAAAAGGTGCGACTTTTCTATATGGGCATACGCGCTTTCGCTCTCACCCTCGGGAAGCGTAAAAAAACACAAAACCGCGAAATCTGGTATTATGCAGATTACAGTAGCCGTCATACAAGTCGGTCAAGAATTTCGTCAGTGCTCGAAATCTCCGCCTCCCTCCTCGCACCGTGCTTTAGATTAATATTAATTAAATTCATTACTCGCGGCTACAAAATCCCCACCAGCCTTCCACCTGTTTGCGCCCGTTCGTTCTTCGCGGTAACTTTAGTTCTTTTTTCCTTTCGCAGCTACCCGCGAGAAGACTAATGATTACGAGGGAAACGGGAGGATAATCTTTCGCTGCTAAAGTCCGCTTTTACGTCTTATCCGAATAAATTTCCGTCCTTTATTTCTTTTATTTTTATATCACAGCGGCCCCCGAGGCATGAATATTTTTATTGTATATATTCAAATATTTTTAATATCATACGCGCTTGACACTCGCTCGTCTCTCAAGCGCGTATCCACGTGGTTATTAAACTCGAGGATGCTTCTTTTTTTTGTTTTTTATTGCGCCGCCCATTTTATTTCGAAGCTGTCGGATACACATAACTCACGTAGAACTTTTCTCTCCTAGACGAAGTCACGAGTCTCGCGGGTCGTATAAATCCGGAGATGAGGTGTTGTTGTCGGAGCCATAGGTGTGGAAATGAGGATAGAAAGCGATTATTTTATAGGACACGAGGACCGTTATGAAGTGAGGGTCACTATAGTCCAGTAAAAGAGACGAAAAACCAGCACTTTTTACCGTAGAATATGAATTCTTGACTGAAGGTAGATGGTTGCATACTGAAAGTAACTCCAATAAAATGTTGCCCCTCAACTCGCACCAAACCTAAGAAATAGGGGTTGGAATTTTAACAATTGCCGTACCTCGATAATGAATGGCCCGATCAAAAAAGGTATCAGACAAAAGTTGTTTGGAATAATAAAATTCTTCGAAAGTTATCTGACGTCCAACACCCTGTATTCGAAAAGAGCGGCACAAAAACGATTCGAAAATTCTGGGTTGATACGTGTACGAGCGGAGTAGACATATAGCTGCGGGGTGGGAGTCGAAATATCGATGGATCAATATTCGGAGGGTTTATATAGTCGTAAATAAAAATTCCGAATACGAATATCTCAAAGTTGAAATATAGCGAAAAACAAAAACCGATTTAAAAAATATTGAGAGACATAATATCGAATTGCTTATATAAATAACACCAAATAATTCGAGAAGACGAATCTTCGAATTGTAAATATAGCGACGGTTCAAAAAACAGAAAGCATTAAATCGAACGGCCAAAAAGTCGAGTGGTTAAAATAGCGAAGGATCAAAATGTCGAACGGCCCGGATGGCGAAAACTTGTGATCGAGGCAGATAGTGTTAGCGGTCAGCCGGGACGGCATCCATACCATCCCGTGCAGAAATTTTGGCAGGAATACAGCTGGATTCTGACTTGTATCCCGGGCTCCCAGTCGGGATCTAGTCCGATATCGGATCAGATTCGAAGACTAAATGTAAGATCCGTAAACAGGATTCCATTAGGGATCCAGAACCGGATCCTTTAATGACTCTAAATAGATTCCTTATTCCTATATATAGATAAATTATAAATACAAAAAAATTCACAAAATTAGTTGTGAATTTTTTCGTATTTAAGACAAATTAAAATCAAATTCAAAATGATTAGATTACAATTTGCGCCAAAAGTGAGTTCGTACGTATTTTGAGAGAAAACATTGCCTCGAGGCAAAGAAATTTTTGCATATAACTTTTTGTGCGAACATTTCTTTGCCTCAACACAATGTTTTCTCTCAAAATACGTTTACACTTCCCGAGTAGAAATCTTGGTCCGGCTACAAAAAGGCCTTGATCAGAGATCCTGATTTCTTTTTCTGGCCCTGGTCAGGATACATTATCTAGCCCTGGTGAGTTTTGAAATGCAATCCCTGACTTCGGCCTGGGCAGGATGGCAAATCAAGGCCTGATCAGGGTAAACCGTCACAGTCTGATCAGGATAAAACTTCAAGGCTTGGTCAGGATAAAAAGTCAAGGCCTTATTAGGGTACCTTATTCAATCCTGAAATTAGAAAGATCATGCATATTTGGAATTTAAAAAAATACACAATTTTATAAAAATACTGATAGTTTATTTTTTAAACTAAACTGTACATAACAGTACGTAGAAAAATAAATGATTTCTTATTTTATAGTTGAACTTTCAATACATTTTAAAATAAACAAAGCGAAACGAAAACTTGAGGAACTTTGGAAGTTTTAAAGTGAATTGTTTTTAAAGAACGTTATTGTTCAGCTCGCCAGTTCTTCGGGCACATCTCGGTCCATCCCAATCCTTCGCTGAATTGAAAACGATCCCGACGGCTTGTCCAATGTGTTTTGAAAGAACCTCAATGCTGTGTTCTTTATATTTGGCAATGACGGCCGCTGAAAAATTTAAAACAGACGAACCCCGCTTTACAATCGACATGTACATATGTAACTCTACAGGGTGAACGTAAATTCAACCTATTCCTTAAAAAGGGTTATACTAGAAGTCATTTGTAATAAATTCGGCTCAGTCAACTAGGGGTCGAAAATGAGTTGCTTGCGAGTTATGGTGGTTTTCGGATTTTTTTCTTAATTTTCAGACTTATTACCAAGAACAAATCATTGTAAAAAAACTACTCCACTCTGGACACTTCATCGATACTTTTATCAAAGCAAATTAATGCATAATCACTTTGAATGAAAATGCATGCCCAAAATTCCTATAACATTGGATTTACAAAAAAATATTTCTTGCTATTCAAGATCTTTTATTTCTAAGATTATGGGAATTTTGGGCATGCATTTTTATTTAGAGTGATCATTCATTGATAATCTTTCAGAAAAGTATCAATCGAGTCCTTAGAGTGAAGTCGTTTTTTTACAATCATTTGTCTTTCGTAACAAGCGTGATTTTTTTTTAAATCTTAGAACCACCATAACTCGGTTACCACTGATTTTCGACCCTTAATTGGCTGAGGTTAATTTGTTGCAAATTACCTCTCGTATAACCTTTTTTACAGAATTCGGTCGAATTTCCGTTCACCGCGAATAGAGTTTAGATGCATATTATGGGCTACATACCATGTATAAAGGAGAATAGTTTCGGCTGCGTGAAGATTTTCTTTGATCCCGAAGATTTCACCGCTGTATATCCCGAGACGACTTCTTTCTTGGCAAATGTTCGAATTATTTCCCGGATAGACTCTAATGGCTTCCGTGATACATCGATTTTGTGCCAGATGAGAGTTTTCTGGAAGCAAATTTTCCAATGGTAAGTTTCCAAACAGACATACACTACCTCTCAAAAGTTTGGATATTTTTTGCCGCACTAACAGTTAGATAGCTCCGTCAAAAAAATAAATAACCAAATTTAACGAACGGCATTTTAAAGGGAACCAATTCAGCTTTGTTTTGCTTTCTTGAAATATTTTTTGTGATTTTTTTTCGGCTCGGTACGCACTTTTGAACGCGTCTGCTTTTCGGCTTTTTTCGACCATCGAGAATCGAGTGCATAACTTATGGAAATTTTTGTTGTCTTTTTTTATCCATGATAATCTTGAAAGGGGTAGCAGAAGGTGCATTTTTGTTTTTCTGTAAATTTCGTACGATTTTTTTTTTTCACAAAATTATTTAATTTTTTGTTAAAAAACACAAATTTTGGCAAATGCAACGTAACTCAAGAACTATAGGGTTTAAGAGGAAATATCATAATGTCAAAAGTTGCATAAGTTTATACTGGATCGCCTGGAATTTTTAAAGAATTTTCCTGTGAGATTTTTGTTTGGACTATTTTTGCTCGAAACTCTGATGAGTAGGATGGCTTAAGTCCAAAAGTATGGCACTTAGGACAATATATATGGAAGCGAAACGCTTTTCATTTTCGATTTTATATTTGCATGCATTTTGCAGATTTTTTCAAAAATTTTTTACGTTTTTTTTCAGGTCTAGGTGCTTTTGAAACATTGTAAAAAAAGTTTTGAATAAAATCTGAAAAAAAAATCAACGTATTTGAAACGAAACACTGCAATATTTTCCCCTCTTGATATTTTGACTCTAACTCAATAATTTTCGAAATACGCCGTTCCATTCTTTGGACAATTCTTCGAGTTTCGGCCAAAAAAAATCGAAAAAAAATCTGATATAATGCAAGTAAATATAAAATCGAAAATTAAAAGATTTTCGCTTCCTGATATTTTGTCTTAAATGCCGTACTTTTCGACTTAAGCGATCCTACTCGAGCGAAAATAGTCCAAACAAAAATCACACAGGAAAATTCTTTAAAATTCCAGACGAGCCAGTATAAACTTATACAAATTTTTACATCTATGACATTTCCTCTTAAACCATATAGTTCTTGAGTTACGTTGCATTTGCCAAAATTTGTCTTTTTTAACAAAAAATGAAATAACTGCGAAAAAAAATCTTACAAAACTTTTTAATACCGAAAATGGTCCTTCAAGATTACCTCTTGTCTTCTACCTCTTTCAAGAAAGCCGAAAAACAGACACGTTCAAAAGTGCATACCGGGTCGAAAAAAAAAATCATAAAATATATTTCAAAAAAGCAAAACAAAGCTGAATTGGTTCTCTTTAAAACGCCGTTCGTTAAATTTGGTTATCTGTTTTTTTACGGAGCTATCTAACTTTGAATGCGGCAAGAAATATCAACTGGTGTATCCAATCTTTTGAGCGGTAGTGTAAATAGAAATAATTAAGTTAGAAATAGATTCTTTGAAATAGACTTACGATGTTTTCCGCCTGTTCTGAGTCGCTTGCGATGATTTTCTCGAACTCAATGAATGCGTCGACTGATTTGAGTGGCAGATCAAATCCATGGTCCAAAAACCTGATCGTGTTACTCTTATCCGTCGATTTTAGACAAACTATTTCCGTCTTAAGGTTGCGAACTTCTTTGCACAACTCTTTGACTTGATGTGCGAGTAGTGCCACATTTTCTTCCATCGTTTTGATTGTCTCGGAGAAGTCGTGGATCGGTTTTCTTATTGAATCAGAGATATCTAAAAGGTAAGTCGTATTTAATTAATTTCTTACATTCATTCTTTCAAACTACTAATTCGATTGTTAATTGGATGTACATACCACGAATCAGGCTATCATATTCCATCCTGTTCATAACGACGTTTATTAACGTGTCATTCTCGCCGGAATGCCCTTCTTGTCCCTCCGAAGGACTGGAAGGAAGAAGTGGCGAGCAGTGGAGTACTGGAACATCTGCCGAATAAATTGATACATTCCCTTCGCCGTCAGCTATCCATAGATAACGTAGTGCAGTGCGGTCCAATGCGTATCAGAAGTATGCGCCCGCCCAGGAAGTGTAGTGGAGACAGCATAGTCCAAGCCGCATGAAAGTAGATTGGTAGTGCAGGTTAGATTAGTCGAAGTGTTATTACCAGTGAAATTCAGCAGGCAAAAAGTGGTAAGGACAGTGTGAATCGTGTCGGAGGAGAACGACATCACAAGAAGTGAGAATAAATTGAAGCGAAAGGTGAAACAAATATGATTCTACTTACCCAGTGGTAGTGCCGACACAGTCCAATCCTCAGGATGTTTCGCAAGACTTTTCTCTGCATACATATACTTTTTCATCGCCGCAACCGCCTTTTCCGTGCTGCACTCATCTTCATCGCTTGTGAAGGCGTGGCTCTTTGATTTTGAAGTTCGCAGTTTTTTTACTGCGTCATTATAACACGCTAGAAAAGATAAATTGTTATAAAATAATTGCAATCAACGAATCGGTGTTACAATAGCATAATCAGAACTATACAATACTTACTTGCACTCCCCACTATTTTAATGGGATACGAGAGCCAATCTCTTGCAGGAGGACTGGAATACCGAAGCGCACGTCGTAAAATGGTGATCCGTTCTGGCGTGTACGGCGGTGGCATGAACTTAGTCTCCAGCTGTCCTTTTTGTTTATTAAATGTGATCCATTCACAACACACGATGTCACGAACAATATCACTCTCGTCTTTTGATTCGCCGAGGAATTCGATGATTTCATGCGTATCTCCCATCATATTATGTTCCACTCGCGTATTCGGCCAATTGACGTTGACTGCTAAACGAGAACAATAGGGAGAATACAAAGGGATAAAGGGACATACAAGAAAGAAGAGAGGTATTAAGGCCTCATAAGGTTATAAGGCCGACGTAGATTTTCGTAGATACATTTTAATATTACTGCAATTGCTTTTTTTTATATGTAGGTAAGCTATTGAATATTGTTTGAAAAAAATTGGCGATTTATTCCCGATTATACATTAAAAAAAGCCTTAAATGACTAATCAAAACAAACATTCGCTGATAAAATATCGGGTGTCTTACCTCAAGTATATACGGCAACCTCGAACACACGTGATGAAACAAGGCGAATGAAGAAGAAAGGATTGACGAAAAGCCACTTTTTTGTTTTGAAATAGAAATGCGAATTTATTTAAACGCGAACAGAACACCGAAGGTCCACGTGCGCAACGTGTATGTAATGCAACACGTGGTTATAACCTCTAAAAATACGAACACGATTCTTTAAGTCCTAGATATTTAACGCACGCAACGAACTATTAATAACGGGACTATCTGCCGTTTTTGACTCGCACGTATCCTACGGCAACTTTTAATGTACGGATTTTTTAACGACCACAGCTATTCGATTCCGCACATTCACACGCGCTTTGTTCACACCGGCATTCTGTTTCCGGCTTGCCTCATGGCGGCCATCTCGAGCGCGTGGTCCTGATATCCGAGCGCCATATTAAGCGCGACTTTCAAATTACCAGAGGAACTTTTATTTTTTTACCTGCTTAACACAATATGACCAAATCGCTCATAATATCTTTATAATATCACTTATAATTCAAATGATTTATTATTATTAATGAAGACCAAATTGACTCAACTAATTAGGTTATTCAATGATTTTTTCATTGTAAAAATCATGTGCAGTTTTTATAACAAAAGTATATTTTTTTTAACAATTAACAAAGATATGGCACCTTGAAACTTTGTTAATTGATAAAAAAAAAATCATTTTGTTATCCAAACCGCACATGATCGATGAAAACATTAAATAAATATAAAAAAATCATTTAATAACCTAATTGTGGAGAATCGGCATAACATACATTTTTTTTACATCCGAGTCAGGCGCAGTGATTTCAATACAAATCATTTTCGATTTTATCATATCTAACCGGCAATTTTTTTGTCCTCTGTATCCATGTACCTTCCACATGTTCAAACTTTTCGAATCGCATGGATACGAGTAAATCGCATTGTCGGAATTCATTATCGTACCCACAATTCGCACGTTGCTGTCATCTGTGTTCGGAAAAATAATCATTTCATCGATTCGGATTATAGAATTATCTTTCAAAACGACTACATTATCCGGTGGCACACAAGCGAGTACCATGTCTTTATATTGGAGTTTTCTAATTACTCTTTCTTCTCCGGATGGTCTCCGTGTTTCTTTTAAAATAACAATTGTTGGTCTGATCGAAACTTTTTTTTCAGCAAGTGTCATTTTTTCACAATACCGCTTACAAATTTGCGCTAAAGGGTTCTTTCCGCTTCGCAGCATTTTTTTTATGTGACCGAGGCTATTTTCAAATGGAAAAGCGGTAACGTGGGACAACGAACATGACATTGCACGAACATCGTCTGTCAAATGAATCAAACTGTGCATGTTCAAAATTTGGCTTTCTGTGCCATATAAGGAATTCGAAAGAGACACGAATTTTTTCAGATATTCCTCCGCGCATTGTGAATATTGTGAGTGATATTCCTCTGAGCACAGTATGCGGCAACCGACGTGCAACAAAAGGAAATGATTGTAGAAATCTTCCGAAAGAATTTGTTTAAGAACGATAGGAGCGGCATATAGCAGAAAAAATCGATACTCGGTCGCTTTCCATTTGGGAACATTTTCTAATGTTCTAGTTGTACGTTGAAACTCTTTCGGTATACACAGATTTATTTCAGTCAATATCGCGGATAATCTGCGTTTCTGGTTAAAGCTCATTTTCACATGGCGTGGGCCTTCGATCCAATAGTCGTTTAACATTTTTTTAGTTATCCCTAGACAGCATAAATGCATAAAATCTAATGGGAAATGAGCTACCATGTCCAATCCAGGGATGCGTAAGAGTGGAGAGAGACTTACATGGTGTTCGGGTTGTTGAGAACGGAAAGCTGTATCAGTCCGCAGTGGAAAATCTTGCTCGACATAAACAGTTCGATTATGGAATCTTTTCCCCGGAACAGTGCACCGTTCGCAAGCGTAGAAGCCTCCGTGACCTTTGATGGACTTGATGAAGGAGCGAGCAGGTCTATCGCACACAAAACCTTTTACAATTATTCGAAATTTGTGTTCATGGATGTCTAAACCTTCTTCAATCAAATTCGTCAATTCATCCACGAATTTCAAAAAATACTGAGTCACGTTTGCAGGTTTTCTATCTCCTTCGTACATGGCTACTGGAAACACTGGGTATACTGCCGGCTGGAACCACACTTGGCATAATATTGGCCAAAGTTGTCTTCGGCTCGATTTGAACAGCGGTAAGCCATCAATATTGAATAACAATCGTAGAATATTTTCTTTATGGAGTTCGGGATTGATTATTCTCGACAATGAATCTTTGAGCCCAAAATAAGCAAATTTTCCATTCACTTGTCCATCGCTCACGACGTTAGTTATCGGTACAGCAGACGGAGTTTTCAAAAAGGTCTTCGACGATTTGGGCAACGCAGGTATAAGTCTTGCCGAAAGAATTTGGAGCAACCGATCAAGGTGAGTGTGCGGAACTTGGAATTCTACAGCCCACTGTCTGAGTGCACTGATTTCATCAAAACTGTCAGTATCACTTTCTTCACTCGATCCATTGTCATCATTGTCACTTTCACGGTCACTGTCACATTCTTCGCTGAAGATATTTTCTTTTTCCAGGGACGTTGACTCTGATGCAGTTCGAAGAGAAAAGTTTGCTGTTGCCGCAGAAACTACCATCTCTTCACATGCTCCAATGGATTCCAGCGGGCAATCAACAGCACAGGAACTTTCTGCGATGGGTACATTTACCACTGCATCGGTGCTCGTCCCTGGATTGGTCTGGAGCTCACAATTGACCGCGGTTGAACAATTTGCCTCATGTTCCGGATCTGTCGAACGGTTTATAAACTTAATATTTTATCTAAACCATATGATGATTTGACATATGATTAATTTATAGTTATAAATACTCAATAATTGTAAACGTCATTGAAAAAACTAAGAAATAAATTATTGCACTAACCTGCTGCTGTATTCCTTCGTCTTTTTTTTTCGTTTACTAGTGCTCGCCATTGCTGCAGTCTCAATCGTTGCGCAATTTTCTTTCGCTTTTCTTTTTCCATAGCACTTTACACGTTTTTCCTCATCACTTAACACGTTATATGGAAAAATTCATATGTCGCGATGTTTTGCGGGTACGTACGTGTTGACAGGTTAGGAACGTTACAGATGGCCCGAAAATAAACGAAGTCCATCTACTTGATGATTGCCTGAAGCTAGCTGGGTCAGGCAAATTTGACGCGGCCGTAAGTCCAGTCGCCTGAACGTAGCCGGATAAGGCGAATTTATGTGGGCCGTAAATCCGGTTGTCTGATTATTGCCAGAACCTAGCCGGATTAGGCAAATTAAGGCACACCGTAAGTAAGGCCACTGGACTACAGCGTGATCAGGCTCGGATCAAATTTCAGGCTAGCCTGACAATATTTCTACTCGGGTTGTGGTGTAAATTTTAATATAACTGTCGTGAATTCGATTTTTATTTTCTTCAACTTGAGGAAATTCACAACTCATTTTGTGATTTTTTTCATATTTATAATGTAATATTTGAAACTCACAACTTTTTTTGCAAAAATTTCTTTGCCTCGACGAAATGTTTTTTCTCGAAATACGTAAGAACTCACGGTTGGTGTAAATTTTAATCTAATCATTGTGAATTTGATTTTAATTTGTCTCAAATACATGTTTATACCCACCGACATGTCGGTGGGTATAAACAGAGACTTATTCCCCAAAACCGGTATCTCGGTTGGAATCCAACTTGCATCAGGATCGGAATATGTACGACGACGATGGCATAATTTTGAAAATTTTGGCATCACGTGTATTTTCGTTATTAATATGTAATTCCTATCTATAGATAGGAATTTTATAGATAGGAATCTATAGACAGAAATTCCTATCTATAGAAAGGAATTCCATAGTAATACAGAAAATACACGTGACGCCAAAATTTTCAAAATGATGCCATCGTCGTCGTACATATGCCGATACTGATGCAAGTTGGATTCTAACCGGGATACCGGTTTTAGGGAATCCATGACAAATCCGGATCGGGATTTGATCGGACATAGGGTATCCCGGTCAAAATTTCTGCATAGGATGTTCGCCATTTTGGCATTCGCCATTTCGGACCATCGATATTTTGCGTCTCGATATATTGCTGTTCGCTATAGGCGGTATTACGAATATTAGATACTCGCTTTTTTCTGTTTCGGAGATATGGATGTTATAGATTGTTCCAATCTTTATTTGTATGTCTCAAATTGCAGACGATCTGAATATACGTTTTCAGATAAATGAGCTCTCGAATAAATGATGCTTTGCTTTATAGTCATTCGATTTTTTCTTCGATCGAAACATAACATTTCGAATAATTAAACCTTCGTTATTTTGAGAGTTCATATTTCTGTCGTTTCGAAATATTTGTCGATCTATATTTGGTCCTTCGATATTTGGATCCCCACCCATAGCTGCGTCCTTGTCTGGGCCAGTGGCACTGTCGTCGAACATCCATAAGTCGAATATCCATAAGTACGCGTATCCATAAGTATGAATAACCATAAGTCGAATATCCATAAGTACGCGTATCCATAAGTCGAGTATCCATAAGTACGAATACCCATAAGTATGAATATCCATAAGTCGAATATCTATAAGGATGAATATCCATAAGTCGAATATCCATAAGTACGAATATCCATAAGTATGAATATCCATAAGTCGAATATCCATAAGTACGAATATCCATAAGTATGAATATCCATAAGTCGAATATCCATAAGTGAGTATAGATTAGAAATGAGTGCCAGAAATGGCATGAGGTAGAGATAAGTGAATTTGTTTGGGTTTGTTCAAGTTTGTTTACGTTATAGAGTATAGAGTAGTGTTTGGGTTACAGAGTCTAGATTATAGAGTACAAATGAGTAGCACTCATTTCTACTCTATACTCACTTATGGATATTCGTACTTATGGATATTCGAATTATGGATATTCACTTATGGAAATTCGACTTATGGATATTCTACCCCAATCGGGTCAGTAGTGCTCTCGTTTTTTTTATCCCGCTATTTTTAAAGATAGGGGATTAGACGTCAGATAACTTTATACGTATTTTATTATTCCAAACAACTTTTGTGTGAACCATTTTTTTATCGGGCTATTATCGAGATACGGCGATTTTAAAGTTTTCAACCCCTATTTCTTAGGGTTGGGTGTTGAAGGTCAACATTTTATTGGGGTTACATTCAGTATGCAACCATCTACCTTCAGTCAAAAATTCATACTCCACGATAAAAAGTCCTGGGTTTTCGTCTCTTTTACTGGACTACTACGACAATTTGTTGGTGTGAAATTACTTTATGACTGCATGAGGACGATCGGCAACACGCTGTATTTTTCGCTGCGAATTAATCATAAATCCAATAATACCAATACCGCCAGTCGTACATTCGCGTTTAGTGATCTTCCATCCAGAGCAGCGTTGACCTGGGTCAATACTTGGATGGGGGACCGCGTCACCGTGCACTGGCCTGCTGGCCGACAACTGAGCGAGGGGCAGTTTTACTGCGTTTCCGATGGTGGGCTACTGGAACTCAATCAAATGCAAGCGCCTGTATCGGTACAGTTTTTTAAATCACAGTTGCCTCTGCAAATGCAATGGAGAAGTGAATCAAAAAGGAGTGACTGTGGGCACACTCTCCGACGTCTCTGAGGAATTTGAAATAGGAAAGGACAAGTTTCGAATAAACGTAAAAGGGATATGATCGTCAAAGTCCACAAGGGCAGGTGAGGAAAATTAGGAATAAAAAATGATACTGACAGTGATAATAATAATAATAATAATAATAATAATAATAATAATAATAATAATAATAGTAGTAGTAACGGCTTTAGGATTCGGATTGGTGTCGGTAAAATGCCGAGGCTGGTAAAAAATATCCATAATAATAATGTTAATAACAATAACAATAACTTAATAAACTTAATATAATAATAATAATAACAATGATGATGGTGATTATGATCGAGGTGAAGAATCTGAAAAAGGTCCATAATAATAACAACAACAACAACAATAATAATAATAATAACAATAGTAATGCTATTTCTTTTTTAAAGACGCGTTTTTTCACTCGTGCCGCGGTTTTTCACTCGGTGACATCCAGGTGGTGTCGGATCTCTCGAGTGCCACCCAGCAATTGATCTACGGTTTAGATTGAGATCGAGCCTAACTCCCCCGCGACAGGTACCCGTGAAAAGTTGTCGGCGCTTAAGATGCGGCCGACGCTTGGTACGATATTCAGCACCAACCAGTAATACCCAGAGTTAGTCCTTTATACGGGCCAATGATTTGGCCATGATTCTGCCAGTGCTCATTTGAAGCATGGCAAACCGAAGAACACCCAACCTTGGGCCAAATATCGATTACCAACTGTCAGCCAACTATCGGGTCCCAGTGTTGGGCCCGAACATGGGCCAATCGGTTGATCATGGGTTTGCCAGTTTCGAATTGAAGCTCGGCACACCATCGAAGAGCCAACGCTGGGCCAGTAGTAATTAATGACCGTCGGCCAATTGTCGGGGCGAGCGCAGGCCCTGAATCTGAGCCAATCGTTTGACCGTGGTTTTGCCAATGCTTATTTTTAGCATGGTAAACTGACGAACTGCCAATCCTGGCCCAACACTGGCTTTGAACGGTATACATATATACTATATACATATATACTTGTCCATACATATATACAAGAATGCTTTTTTACGTATATTATTATTATATATTTTTTATTATCGCTGCATGCAATTCTCTACGTCCTTTGATAATAAAAACTCATAATTACTGTTATCTGAAATTCACTTTATTAAAGCTAAAATTGATTTATACCAAAGTTTTGTGGCGTATTAAAAAAATTTCGAGTTATTTTGATAGTATTAAGGGCGGGGTAAATTATTTAAATTTTTGTTTCATTTTTTTTAAATTTTTTAAATGAATGCATAATATATCAAGAATATTGTGTTAAAATTTCAAGTCGATCGGAGTAAAATTGACGAAGTTATGAGTATTTGAGCGTCTATTGCTCCATGCCGACCAAACTCTTCTGCGTTTTTCAAACCGTTTTTCTGAGACTTGTCATATTTGAAGTCCGTGTGCACGATAACTCAAAATCTACTGGACCAATCGCTTTGAAATTTTGCACAGTACTTCTTCACATAATTCACCAGGTATTGTCGAGAGCTTTTTTGTTTTTTTTTAATAATTACTAATTTTTCAACAACAAATTAGCCGATTTTTTTAGCCAAAATCGGGTTTTTGGCTCCCAAGTGCTACGAAAAATCGAAAAAAAATCCTCCCGTCATTACCTCGAAAAACATCTCCTTTAACAAATGCATTTTGATTTTTTTTTGTTTCAGATGATTCTGTTGCGAATTATGGTGCACACCGCAAACCAACTTTTTTTCGAGGCGCCTCCGGGGTTTAATTTTCACTCGCTCAATTTTGAATATTTTGCAATGCAAATTTAGGAGAATGTTGTTCAAATGTTACTTTATTATATGTAAATTTTTCAATAAACGAACACTATTCGTTACGCCAAAAAAAAATCTTAAAAACATGCCTTTTTTTCGCCGAATTAACTTTACCCCGCCGTTGAGAAACGTTCGAGTGTTAAAACGACGACAAAAATTAGAAGA
This sequence comes from Ophion obscuratus, assembly GCA_964007375.1. Taxonomy (NCBI): domain Eukaryota; kingdom Metazoa; phylum Arthropoda; class Insecta; order Hymenoptera; family Ichneumonidae; genus Ophion; species Ophion obscuratus. The sequence goes on from OZ023317.1 coordinate 43,586,189, forward strand.
CTCTTTACAGCAGGTGAGGACCAGAGGCAACGAAAGAAAAAGAGATAGTGAAACAAATTTGTAGATAGTGAAACAAATTTTGTGATGATGACGCCAACGGTCAGTCAATGATCGTGATCTCTTTAGCTCAATGTTGGGCCAATACCTGGCCAACTGTTAGGATTTCCGGTAAACCTACTACTGGCCAACCGTACATGACAGCGTTGAGCCGAAGAGATCACTCCTACCGTGGCGCAACACTACGCCGGTAGTGCTGCCGTTCATCGGCCAATGGTAAAATGTGATTGGCGTGACGCTGGCTCGAGGTTGGGTCGGTTGCGTCGTTTTCCACGGGGCAAATGTTTCCCAGTCCAAACTGAAGAAGTGCGATGCCCAGAGCAACAAATACTACAATAATAATAATAACTTAATCATCTTAATATGATATTGATAATAACAATGATGATAATTATGATCAAGGTGAAGAAGCTGGATGAAATACAATAAAAAATGTGTTAGCAGTTTCGTAAAAGCCAAATGGAATAGCACTGGAGAAACAACTAATCGATAAAAATAGCTATCAAAATAACGAAGTATCCTCCCTAAAGCATAAAAATCATTCCAGCATCAAACCTTCCAGCCGCAAAATATTGTCAACTTTCTCAATTAACGTCCGCGACCGTGCGAAACCCTCGTGCGCAGGGAATTAAGACGAAAGATCGCGTAAATCCACGGGGAAAAACAAGCAATTGACTATCCTCTGAAACTAATTTTCCACGATGTTAAAGTCTCGTCCCACGATTTAATTGCAGCTGGAGGAATTTCACGGCCACGTTCACGAGGCTTATCTCACGCGCCGATTTGCCTCGACGTTGTAAGGATGGTCTTTCACTTTTTTCTCGAACGAAAATATTTACGCTTCTCGTGGTTTTTCTTGTCACGAAGATTAGCTAATACCCGGCAGCATTAAATTCCATCCGCGGAGCGTTGACGCCACACGCGCATACAGTGCTCGTATCGCGTTTATTATTATTCTTAAGATTATTATATACGTATGCATGCAGCGATGCTAGAATGCTCGTGTGGGCGCACACGCCTCTCTTGCTTACACAGAATCTCATTAGCTGCGCTCCTTACCGAGAAGAGACTGCAATAGCATCGAGAGAGGGAGGGAGAGAGAGAGAGAGAGAGAGAGAGAGAGAGAGAGAGAGAGAGCACGCACGCACGTTGCGCGTAAGGGGGAATATTATCGCGCGTACAAGATTCGCGTGTGCATCTCGTATGACCGTGGGTGTCGGACGTGTGACCCCTTCTCTCTCTCTCTCTCTTCCTCTCTCTTTCTCTCTCACTCTCTCTCCCTCTATGAGAGCGTGAAATAAAAATCTCTCTCTCTCTCTCTCTCTCTCTCTCTCTCTCTGTCCGTCTGACTTTCCCTCGCTCTACCTCTTGCAAACATCCGAGCACCTGCCTGACCCCGCGATGAACCCTCTTTCTCCACAATCTCGCGGGGCCAAGAAAACCTTTCCAGTTGCGCGGACACGATACATGCGGTCGTTCCATTTTAACGCAACAGCGTAAAACGATCTCGCTCGCTGGACCACCTTACGTACACATATATGTATATAAATATACATGCTCTCGCGATCCACGGCGCTTACGTAACGCGTTGAAAAGTTCAATGCACACGCCGCCATCCGAAGCGAGATACATCGTCATAAAAAAAAAATCCCAGAATGAGAAAATTGTCGAATCGATTCGGCATGTCGACTATAACGTACTTTTTTACCTCCCTTTTACTTTTCTACTTTTATTCGAGGAGGATCGTTGGAGAACTTTTTGTGGGTATTTTTTCAAGGTTTGTCGATAAAAAATTACGTGGCACTGTTTTTTTTTCTAATTATTGCCGAATTTATTGAAAATAAATTGTAAATTATATTCGTGCATGCTAAGCAATACGTCGACGCATCAGTTAGAAGAACTTTTATCAAAATTGGGCGTCGAAAAGAGGATTTGTTAAATTTATCGTTGTTTAGCAAATTCCCAGAAATGTTGAACCTGTGGGACAATACAATGCGCAATATCTGCTATAAGTGGTTCTCTTTATTCTCCTGCGTATAACCCCTCGGGTTTTCACGATATCATTCAGTTTACTTTACCTCTCCCCCGCCCTTCACGCCATACTTCTCGCTGGACCATTTGCACGTCTTCAGAGCCTCTGCGGAGTGTTACTCAAAGCTACATCTTCAAAAAGTACTGCTATGTCGTATATTGACGAAGGCACAGGGAAACTGGATAACCTGTGTTGATACAGGGGACCATATTTTTCGACAAGGAACATCACTTGAGGCGGGATGTACATTTAGACAGGAAACAAATAAGCAATATTGAGGGATTTTTTAAACAAAGAAATAATTATTCTACAATTATGAAACTTTAAGTATACGCTAATAGTGTATTTCAGTAAACAAAATAATTTTTTCAATTAATTCATTATCAAAATGCCGGAGCTGTGACAGAGTGTTACAGCAAGGCCGCCGCGGAAGTTGCGAATTGGCGTGCAGTCTAGCTTCCCGTAGACTTTGATTTGCAATAAAGTTCAAACGTTTTTTTAGTTAGAACATGTATAGTTTCTATGGGACGGTAATTAAAATGAAGAAAATGCGAACTTAAGAAAACGGCACGCATTTTGAAAAAAAGCAACATTTCACGCAGCATTCTGTAAAATGTGGATTAAAAAAGGGGTTTTTCCAATCGTTCAAAAAAAAATCTCAAGTAGAAGGTATAAATATTATGAATATTTCTACCAAGTTTCAACTCAAACGGTTTAATAATTTTTTAGTAATCTTGCACGTCAATTTTGATAATGCAGTTTTGAGAAAAACGCGGTTGAAGTTCACACCCGCTCCGAATTCAAGGGGTGAGGCACAGCGTTGACGGGCTGTAAAGTTTCAAGTTTTTCGAATTTCGCTTTAAAACTTTGGGAAAATATTCTACATATATGGTTCTATCGTTTAAGGAGGTTGGAGCGTTATCCACAATCCAAGGGTAGATTTAATTAAAAAATACATGTTATTGCTTACACTATACTCAGTCTATACGAATTTTTTCAACTTTTTTCACCACTAAACACCAGTGATAAAAAATAGTTTAATGTATGTAATTTAACGTGCGGTTAGGTGGGCAAGATTTTCACACTGAAGGTTATGCCATTTTTATTGTTATTTAGCACCAAGATAAACCATTTCTAACAACGGATTAACGCAAACTGAACTTTTGTGAACAATTAGAAAAAAAAAATCCTCATCTTGCCCATCGTAAACCATGGGCCAATAATCTCGTGACGTAAATATGAATAGGCATAATTATGAATTACTCAAAATTTCATTGTGAATTGTATAAAACATTCGTTGTCGTAGTTTTTTCATAATAATCATCGATAATGTTATGCTTTTTCAAGTTGTTAGTAACACAAAAGTTTTTCTACTTTACTTAATAAAAATGTAAAAATGCATAATTTTGCCCTTTAAATATGTATTTACAAAAATTTGCATATATAGAATAAATCTGTACCTCGTATGCATTTTTTTGAGGTTGATCGAAAAAAATTGAATAAACTGTCATTTGACTCAACTGAATCGCTCCAACCTCCTTAAAGAAGAAAAAAAGAGATCTATTTTGTGATCGTTGTAAATGTATATTCCGCCTTAAGTGTCCGCCCTCGATTTTCTTGAAACTCATGTATGTCATGAAGCATTGAAAACTATTAGACACGTATTTTTTTATCAGTGGGAAAAACGGTTTCAAGGGGGAAACTACCCCTAAAAGGAAAGCGCGATAAGGGATGATTTTGCAGTTTGCAGAGAGAGAGAGAGAGAGAGAAATTATATATATATATGGTTAAGTTCCAAAAATCTATAGCATGTTATTCGATAAACCTCTTTAATTGTCACAATGATATTAACTAATTGATATACTTTATGTGATACAACAAATAATTATAGGAATTCATTTGGTCTCTAATGCCATATCTGGGACTGTAAGATGTTACAAGCACTCGGTAGCATAGGGGCAGCGTGCGTAGCTTTGGCTAGGTAGGTGCGGGGTTCGATTCCCATATAGGCGAAATATTTTCGTCGAACAAAAAACATTTCAGCAGGCCAGAGAATGACAAATTATGATACAAAACCATTGTAGTGGAACTCTAAATTAAGTGGTCCATTCCATTTTGGATTTAAAAAATATTATATGCATTTCTTTCTGATCAGGCAACCTGATAGGGGCCTGATCAGGCAACCAGGTCAGGCCCATATGTGACACAACGTTACATTTCCTAGTAGGGCCCTTTCAGGTTGTCCTATTAGTGCCCTACCAGGGCAGTCAGGCAACCTGATCGTGCCCTGATTTGGGCCCCATCATAATTTCTACGCGGGATGTAGTTTCGAGATAATCACGTTCAAACCCGATGGATCGCGGTAAACCCGACGCACACTGTTCCACTAAAATATATGTAATTTCGTCAATTATTACAATTTGAGGGTCCGGTTGGTCTTAAAATATTCTTGAAAGTTCACACTAGAACAATAAGCAAAAAATCGATTTTTTTAAGTTTCTAGAGACGGAAATCCCCAAGTGATGTTTCTGTGATTTTCAATCACGGCATCATCGAGAACCGGGAAAACTTCCTCTCGCCTGCGGTTCGTGTGCGGCTAAGCGCCCACCCATCTGACTATGGACCCCAGCCGACGCCGCTCACCATCAAAGACCGTACTTGTTCCGAATTCGTAATATCCTGGATAATCGCATAACTTAGATCTCTGGGTGATAGAGCTCCGCGTCCTTATTTCTTCTGCTCACGGATTATCCGAATATGCGGTTGTACACGGAGAAAAATACGGCCTCCAATTCTAACACTGGTTGCCAGAATTCTAATATTCAGTGCTAGAAAAGTATAGCAGTTTACTGCCAGTTCGGAATTCCAAGACTTGTTGTTATAGAAGTATAAAAATGATTCTCACACCGTATAAATAAAAATGATGCGTGCATATTACATTTGAAAATATTCTCGCATAAGCGCGAGTCCTATATGCTGTGTAGTAAAAATAATGCGTGCATATTACATTTGAAACTATTCTCACCTTTATTACACGCTATATTTTCATATGGATTTTATTATACGTATAGCATGAATCTTTGTGTATGTATAGATTTCACTATACGCATAGCGTAAATCTTCGGTGTATAGCGAAAAATATTACGAAGTTATTAGTAAAATGTGACTCTTTATCCCGTACTTTTTGTACAATACTGGAAACCAATTGTTCCAATCACATGGGCAAAATATTTGTTGAACACTACAAAAAATCACAATATGCCGAATAAAATGTATTATTTGTATCAGTTTACGTGCCATATCGTAGGTTGAAATTTACATTTCTTCATTATTACTATACCATAATTACAATTTTTATCTTTCATTCAATACTTTTTGATATTTAATGATATTTTTTTTTTTTTTTGAAGCATAGTTTTAATTCTAAACTTCGAGGCCCCTGTTTTCTCCGTGTAGAATTTATAAAACTGGTTGATTGTGCGCCATATCGCACGCACGCAAAAGCATCGAGCTCACACATTAATCAAAAGACCGCGCACGTTACGTTCTGCGTTGTTCGTTGCGGCTCTCGAGTTACACCGCCATCTTAATATTTCCGCATTTTTTCTCGTAATACGACTCTCTCGTGAGTGCAACACGGCGAGAGAGAGAGAGAGAGAGAGAGAGAGAGAGAGAGAGAGAGAGAGAGAGAGAGAGAGAGAGAGAGAGAGAGAGAGTTCATTGTGCAATAGCGCACGTCCGCTGTGATTTTTTTCTCCCTCTTTAACCACAGTTGTAAAGTGCAATCGAATATGCCGATAGGGATTTTTGCGTGAGGGACGCGAACGTTTTAGTATAATTATACGTATGATGCTGACACGGGCTAGAGCGGGGTGAGGAGAGGAGGATAGATGGAGAGGAAGGTCTCTTAAAAATTACACGTTTTCTTTCGGCAATAAATTTTGACAAGGTCGCGACGAGGTTTCGTCGTTTCGACATTATACGTATAATAAATTGATGTAGCGGATCTATAAAAAAAAAGTCACTTTAATGCCAATCCACGGGGCCAGGAAAAAAAAGACCGCCCTATGCTTGGGCCTCACGCGTAGTCAATGAAATAAATGAAAAATAGAACAGCTCGGAGCTCGATTAAATTTCACACTTTTATGGTGATTGAAATTTTACGAGACAGTTTTAACAACTGTAAATCTCGTTTTTACCGCGACCTCCTTCTCTCTCCCTCTCGCTTTCTGTCTCCTTGTGTCAGTCACCTTGTGTGTGCGAGATCAAAGACAAATTGACAAAAAAAATCTGCACAAAATTTGCACCCCTCAAGCTGCGTGGCGCGTGAGTGGTGAGTGAAAATTATTTTTTTTTCCTCTCCGTAATTATAGCTCGCTCGCGCATCTATGCTCGGTAGATTCGTAGGCTTAATTAAAATTTTATAGCTGATAATTTTCGATGCGCTTCGCGGGGATTTCCGTCCCGTTCGTGCGTGACGCGATTGCTCGAACCGGATCATAAACATTTTTTGCTCTCCTCGGTTTTGCTTTCCTTGTCATATTTCTTTTTTGCATTTAACTTAAGGGGTAAATTTTTGCCACTGTAAATTTTTTGAAAAATCGATTTTTTTTTATTGGCTTAAAAAATAGTTTAAACCCTCTAGAATAAGAAAAAAAGGTCCTGTTAACTTCTTTTTTTAATTTTTTCCAATAAAAAACTATTCGCAAAACTTTAAACGCGTTTTTCTCGAAACATGGTTTTTCAAAATGGCACGCAGCATAACTCGAACAATTTTCATTTTTTTTACTTGAAATTTTAACAAGCTGTGAACATTTACATTATCTTGAGAATGTCGATCGGAATTTTCAAGAACTTTATTTATTGATTTTTTATTAACAAAAAACTTGCCGTTTTTTTCGTCAAAAATCAATTTTTTTTTTCAAACGCACGCCAAATCCACAAAAATTGATACTTTTTAAAATCCGATCGACATTCTCTAGCTATAGCCCTCTAGATTAATGGTTTTTTTTTTTGTTCTAGATTCAAAAGTGCACCAGTGGTGCTGCGTGCCGCGGAGCCCTGGAAGCAAAACATGTCCCGGGAAGATAGCTGTGGAACCGCCATTTCGTTTTTTTTTTACTGTAAAAAAATTTTATAATAAAGTTTAATGTATGCCCGATAACACCATTAAAAGTTTTTTTTCAAATACCTTCAATTTCGGGAGCAAAAAATTAGTGAAAAAACCTTTTTTTTTGGGCCGTTACAGTGGCCTTACCCCTTAAGAGGAGCGAATGTGGCGCGAGAAGAGACCGTGGCTGCTTTCGGGTGTGCGCCGGACGGATGCAACCCGAGCAGCTCTGGAGTAGATCCTACCGGTAGGGCTCCCCCAAAGCTAACTCCCAAAATCTCTTCTTGCTATCCCTCAAAGCCAGGCAACGTTTCCGCCACGTTCTCCCCTCGGGCTTTTCTTCCATAACAGCTATATTAATTCGGTCGTCGACATGCTAGAGTCCAATTAATTGACGGGTTATGTCTAGCTGTAACTGTCGAAAACGGCTCTTTTTGGGATATTTTTTTTTTAGAAAATCGTGATAAATTTGTAGAAAAGTTATGTATTTGAAAAAGTATCAATAGAAGAATACGCTGTAATTTTTTTCGGGTAAAAATATTTAGTTATGATCGATTTACAGCTGACGTCCGGGATGCACCTTCCGAAAACGTCTTCTGCTTATAATGTCAAAAAAATCAAACAGACTTCGTTAGTAAATTACTTTAGCCTATGATTAATCGGAGGAACTTCCGCAATATCGAATTTAAAAAAATGGCCCGCGTTCAAGGTGAGACTTAATTTTTGCGGAAAAATGGGCACTTTTCGTTAATCAAATCGAAAGTATACACAGGGGAAAACAATCCTTCGGTCAAATATTATATTCTTACATCCAGAAAAAGTCTTCAACATTTCAGAAAGATCGATGCAGTAGTTTTTGAGATGTGTTGCTCACTGACTTTTGAAAGCGTTCTTTCAAGAAAAAGCATTTAAGGGTCTCACTTTGGACGCTAGATATTATAGATATTGATACAAAAGTTGTTCCATTTGTTGAGTTGTTCCAGTTGTTGACATTTAAGAAATATGACTTATTTACTTATATGAATAGTGACTTATCTAAGTCACTATTTATATACGAAAATGGTGCTTAAAAACAATGTCCTAGAAAATTGTAGGTCTGCGCTGTTGATGAAATCTCAGAGATAGATCATCCGAAACAAAAAATCAAACGGTTTTAGATTCAGTATGTTAATGGCTATAGCGCATATCATACGATTTTTAATACATGCAAAAATAACAAAATGGCGGACATTTTTCGAAAAAACGTTTTTTTTCACCGTTTTTGGCAAGAAAAATAGTAAATGTCAAAATAAAAAAAAAAACTTGATATGCGCTATAGCTATAGTTGTAAAGAATATGTGGTTAAAATTTCATAAGGATCGGTTCAGTAGTTTCGAAGATTTTACCAACAAGCCGTCGAGAAACGTTGTTTCGAGAAAAACGCGATTAAAGTTTGTTTGCGTTACACAAATACATTTTTAAAAAAATTCAATGTTTTTCGAAAGTGTATTTATTAAGTGTAAAAACTTTTATATCAATATCTATAGTACGAACCTATTTTAAAAAATTATGAAAAAAAGCCTTTTTTAGTGTCTAAAGTGAGAAAACTTCTTAAAGTTTTGAACGACGCTTGGACTGTTTCGATGGGCGTCAACATAGCATCCTATAAATCTGTCAATTTTGATCCGATCACCTTGAAATTTTGAGGGAACATTTATAAGACTATATGCTGTCAAAATATATTGGTTTTGGAAAAAGTGATTTTTCGACTTTTACACGACGCAGCAAAGTCTTGCTGGCGGCCTGTCTCCATCTACGAAAAGTCTCCCTCGAACTTGCTCCGACCCACTGACCTCCCAACGCGCGCCTCAACGACTTTATTGCATTGCCCGTACACTCTATACGTACGGATGGACCTGCACTCGATGAGCACACTTTGAGGAAGAAGAACAACGAGAAACCACACATGGAGGATGTGATTTATATAGCGTAATATAAATCACACCCAAATAATAAAGAGGGGGGGGGGGAGAGAGAGAGAGAGAGAGAGAGAGAGAGAGAGAGAGAGAGAGAGAGAATACGCGGATATTATTGCTAGTCTGCTGACCTCGTACAAGCGCGAGGATCCTCGATATCTCTCGCTCCCTTTCATCCAACGACCGCAACGAGAGCTGCAAAAGATCAGAGGGAGTTTCTCTTGAGTTGCCGGCGAAACGATCGAAATGACTGTCCGATGCAGCGGCTCTTATTGTTGGCTGCCCCGTATCGACTCCCAACAAACAGAGCCAACCTCTCCAAGCTTTATCTCTCGATTCAGGGCAGTTACTCCTCTTTCTCTCCCAGCAGCGTATAAACCTGCGCACACACAAACGGGATGACAATTAAAAGGTGGTTTTTTTGAGGACTCTCGCAGAATATTTGCCGCCGAGAAAAACATGATTTTTATTACTTTTTCAATTTCGCATTGAACAAAAAATAGAGCATATTTTTGTGATGAAGACAATTTGCCAGAAAAAAATTGAGCATTCAGGGAAAAAATCCAAATTGTATTTATAGCAGAATAAAGGCAAATGAATTCTGAATATGCAACACTGCTGAAAAACCATTTTTGTACATCCCGTCGTCGATAAAATTATCAAAGAGGCATCTCAAAATGGATAAGAAAATTTAATTCCATTAAAGGGAACCTAGCTAATACACCTAATAGACCTTACACCTAGTTAACATTTTTTGAAAATGTGTTTTGGTTTGCAACCGATTCTTAAAGTACGTATAATATTTCAAAAATATTCTCTGAAAATTTCAAGTCCATCCGTTCGAAATTGAAATTTTCGGTTTTCTCAAAATGGCTTTTTCGAAATCGGTGACCACGATATCTCGAAAATCACTGCGTCGGTCGACTTCAAATTTTACGAACTTCTTTTATATATATATATCAAAAAGCAGTTCTTGAACGGAGGGATTTTTTTTTCGATCCATAGTTTTTTCATCAACGAAAATGGAGCGTTTTTTTCACCGAAAATCGATACTTTAGACTGAGGTCATTTTTTTCAAAAAATTAATATTTTATCAAATGCTTCGTTCAAGCAGTAGATAATTTCATGCAGAAACTAAATGCGTTTTACTTTTTTTTTCTTTCAAAAACGGTCTGCACAAACCATTGTATATACCACCTTAATAAATATTTTTCAATTGTAAATTTGTCAAAGATACTTTAACCATACTAGTCAATAAAAATAAATAAAAAGTTGAAAACCTGCACGTACTTTCCCAGAACAAAAATCACGGAAATTCGTCTTTTTTCCGGCCAAGCTTTTTAACAAGTGTTTCGTGTTCAGAATTGAATTATCTTCATTGTGCCGAACTCTAACCGGATGTTCTGTTTTTTTTCGACAATGCTTTTTTTCTGGCACATATTACTCATAACATTCAAATTTTTGTTTGAAGAGGATTTAAAAAAGCATTAAAAATCATATTTTCCTCATTCGCCAAATCTCTTGCCTAGGCCCCTAAAAAACACATAGCCACCTTATAATTGCCACTGTTCACATATCCTGGAACGACATTTCGAACCCTTCATATATATATAACGTTGATCATCATCGCATCCGGCTGTTTCGAAACCGGTCCTCAAACTTTCCTCAAACGAGTTACCGATCCCAATGGCAGACAGGTCCTTAATATGATATTTTTTTTCAAACATTCTTGAATTTATCCCAAAATAAGTCATCCCCATCGAGGTTTATAAAGTATCGAGTATTGGGACAATAGACTGTAACCACGGTCTCCCAAGTCCATTTTCTTCGGAGTCTTCGAAATCACTTTTCCTCATAGATATATACATATATATCGTCCCTCACGAAATCAAATCGGCCACGATTCACGTCCAACTATATTGATTGACCTTCCCGGTGAGATGTTACATACGTGAGGTCTCGTGGAAGGAAGGTTCGGTCTCTTGGCCGCGAGATCAAACTTATTCTGTTGCAGGAGCGCTAATCGATTGGTCCGCAACATGTACCGTACACTCCAGATTTCAATATTATATTGTACATACATTCACATACGAATATATGTAAATATATATATATATATATATATATCAGTCGGCGACTGAAGTCGTGATGACTTCTCCAAATTCGTTTCTCTGCCATCTAAGACACAGAGCACTCGGGAGGGTACGCCGAGTCGAGTCGAATCATGAGAAAGAAGTTCAAAGTGAAACGAAAGTGAGATACGAGAAATATATATATATATACACACACACACACATATACTGGGTGTCCCATTCCGATCTTACACCCGATTTATCTTAAAAATTCCTGCTCCCATCAAGTATTCAGTACAGTAAAACGTTTAGGGTTCAAAGGAGCCTCAAAAACAAAAATTGGTCCAAAATTCAAAATGCCGACGTTGAGATGGCTGTCGTGTTTCTTTAAAATAGGAGCATGACATTTTTTCTTCACAAAAAAATCTGTCAGGCCAGCACTAACAACTTTTGTAGGAACATTCTTCTCATAAGGTTCGAATTTTTCAGGTTAAAACTCCATTTTTATTATTTTAGCGCTATCGAGAATGTACCACGAGGTGGTAAAGTCTTTAACGTCCCTAGTGTAAGTGTGCGCGTTTGTGTAGGTGTGAGCTTGTTTGGGTTATCGAATAAACCCAAACAAACTCACACCTACTTACAGTAGTGATGTTAAAGACTTTACCTCCTCGTGCCACATCATGGATGAATATAGTAAAATATGGTGTTCTAACCTAAAAATGATGAACTTTATCAAAATAAAATCCTACAAAAGTTGTTAGTTTTGGCCTGGTAAATGTTTTGGTGAAAAAAGTCATGTTCCCGGTTAAAAAAAAATACGCCAACCACGTCAACGTCACTATTGTGAATGATAGAGCAAAAAAGATATTCTTTAACGTCCCCTTTTGAGGACCTAAAAGATTGACTATACTCAATACTTGATCGGAGCAGTATTTATCGTCATTTCAAGGTGTAAGATTAAAATGGGACACCCCATATATAGAGATTGGAGATTTCACGACGAGAGTATCGCACCAAACCCAAAAGCCACGCCATCGCGCAATGTAATCCACCTATACCATACACCTGGGTACATAGGTAGACGTGTATACATACATACATACATACATATATATATATATATATATATATATATATATATACACACGTAATATTTTCGAAAGAACGAGGAAGTCAAACTGCCCGTGCGCGCTCCAATTCGATCGTAATAACCGGTCAAGAAAAATGGACAAGAGATTCCTCACGTCTCACAATAATACAACGGCTCGAGGGCTCCGCTCTGCTCAACTGTCTGCCTTGTAAGGCTCGCTATATCCCGTACACTGTGTATTATTGCCCAATGTAATTGATTGTTCGCTACCAGCGAGCGCAGCTTAGCATCCAGCGGCGCCGAATATAACGTGAGTGCGCCGGCGGAGTTGAGGCACACCGGGGCATATTTCCGAGTGTATACGTATAACCCGGGTTGAGCACTCGACCCAGGCTCATTTTTCCGCGAGCAACGGAACGCGAAGTGAACGCTTGCCAGATTTCTTGTATCGTTACATATATATGTACGTAAATAAATTTCTTGGGAGGAGCGGAAGAGAGAGAAAGGGGCGTAATCTCGCGATACGATAAGATTTGTTTCAATAAATCATTAGTTTTTTAGTCCCTGCTTTTTGCTTACTCACAGGAGAAGAGAAATTTTGTTGTTTTTATGCAATTTTTTTTCGCGAAGTTTTTAAATGGATATAGAATTTTCCAAAATGTCGAGAAAGACATTGGGAAATAATATCTACGTGTGGATACACTAGTGGAATTAATTCTGGACACTGTTGAATGGAAATTAGGTTTTTTTTTGTATTTACGCAAAAATGGATATTTTGCTGGGCCGAAATGATACTGTCATGTTTTTATTTTAATCTCTAACGTTTCTACTCAATATTTGTCTTAAGGGGGCTATACTAGTGTGAACGCAGAAAATTTGGGTGATTTTTGGAATTTTTTTGGACGAAACGTACTCAATTTAATGTTCCGAAAAATTAAGAATATATTTGGGTATATTTGACCTATATTACATAATTTTTTCATAGAAAAATATTGAGATCCAAGCGACTTATGCGCTGCCTTCGGAGGCGCCAAAGAAAAGTTCCTCCACTGCTAATATGATTCCGGCCGATTGAGTAGCTGAAACCGAAAAAGGAAAAAAATGTCGTTAAACTGGAAGGTATTTGCTGTACAATGACGTAGGATTTTCGAAAAATACCAAAATCTAACAAAATAGCGTAGTTATGAAAAAAGCGTGTTTTCTTGCCTATAAAATGGTCATTTTTTTCACTGCCAAATCGTCAATTTTCAGCCAATCAAAAACATCCTACGTCATTGTAGAGTAAATATATTCAAGAGGACTCAGTTCAAATTTCAAGTCAATCGCATATTTTTTTTGAGTTGCAATGTCAACAAATTTGAAAAATCTCATTTCGAGAAAAACGCGTTTAAATATTTAATTATCGATTTTTGCAAGATAAAATAATTAGAGATACGGCCTTAACATTTTTACAGGATATTCTTAAAAGTGCAAATTGTCGAAAAAGGTAACAACAAAAAATATAAGTGTTTATAACGTAAAAATGGTCGATAAATGTGAGATTTAAAAAAAATTGAAAAGCATCCAGAATAAATTCTACTGTATATGTGTGTAAGGATCTTTACGCGCAGAAATTTGAGTAGTGTACGATAGGGCGTATGTTTCAAACTAATTTAGTAAAGAACGGCGAAACGTTTGAAATTGTTAAATATTTAACTTTTATTAATTTTTTTTAGAAATATGTTTCGTTGCGCCGTATTGTTTCACAATTTTTTAGATATCTGGTTAAACTATTATACGGAAATTAAGTAGCATACACGATATTTTCGGATTAACTGTTGCGAAATGAGTGCAGAGATTTAATTTTTGAAGAAGTTTCAATTTCCAGAAAGATTTTTATATTTCTGTAGCTATCTTAAAATGTAATATATCGGGATAATTTTTCATACACAAATGGACTATTGTGTAGGGTAAACTCGTATCCAATATTGCCAAAATTAGTAAAAACATTATGCATCTTTCGGAAGCTTGAATTTTCAGAAAAATGTCTTTTCATGCTATAACTTTTTTTGAAATTCAGCAGATCTGTATACATTCCTCTACACACTAAATTACAATACGAGCATTACTTTAAGTGAGGACACCGTATTGTGACGGGCCGAAAAAGGTCGTTTTTCCGATTTTTTTGTCCACTAGTTTATTCGTTTAGGATTTGAAAAAAAAGAATAATATTAAGCATACATTAAACTTAATTTATGTACATTTTTATTAAGAAAAAAATGAATAACGTTAATGAGGTAGGTAAAAAATGTGGCCCAACGACCGGATCAATAACTTGACAATGGTTGGTCTGAAAAGTAAGAATAAAAAAGTTTCATAATCTTTATAAATATAGTTCTCTTCGAACGTAGCCGTTTTTCGAGAAAAAAATAACAAAATGGCGGATGTTCAAAATAAAAGTGTAATTTTGGCGAAAATTTTCTTTACATTCGAACGTATCAAAAAAATCGAAAAAAACGGCAACCTAAAACGATAGCTATTGAAATTACCGATTTTTTTTATTTATTTGATAGTCGGACAATTATAGCTAGAGTTGTGACTTCTGTTATGATGAAAAAGGTCATTTCGAAATAAAAGCGATTGAAAGTTTTAGTATACGTAAATCGTTGCGCTACCTGCTCTCACTAAATCGTCTCCAATTTGGTCTATTTTCAATACGCTACCTTAATTTTTTTTCACATATTATCGAATCAGTATACTTCGAGAAAATGCAACAAAAAATCGGCTTGTTCAACCCGTCACATTGGTGTTCCTCCTTAAAATAGCACTAGTGAGCGAGGTTTGAAACCGCAATATAAAAAAAATGAAGAATCCTTCAATCGCTTCCTCGTCATATTATTTCCATCACAAAAAGTCCTCCCTAAGGAAACCGATTTCGAAAAACGGGTCTTGCTCGTGAAGCCGTCGTCGAACGTCTTAAAAATCACCGTTCCCCACGTAGATGTTGCAGTTTCATGTCATAAGGGCAGGGTAGGGATTTGCACTTTTGAAAAATCGATTTTTTTGTCTTTCCTTATAGTTAAACATTTCAAAAATATAACCCCAAAATTTCAAGTCAATCAGAGCAAAACTCTCGAATTTATTTATTATTTAATCCCGCTCCTCTAACACTGTAGCTCCGACTTCTCTAAACTTCAAACGCGTTTTTCTCGAAAACACATTTTCAAAGTCCGTGTTCACTGCGATTTGAAAACTACATGACCGATTTATTTCAAACTTGGTACACACTTTCTACATATAAAATACCTCCCCCCAACGGTTAGTTTGAGATTTTTTTATACATTGAGGGGGTTTTCCACCCCCAAAATGGCAGAATTTTTTGTGAAAAATAGCACTGTTCACTTTACATGACCACCAAAAATGTAGAAATAAAAAAAAAATGATCAAAGACCGTTGGGGGAAGGATTTGATGATACTTTGACTAAATTTTAAAGGTACTTGATTTCCGATAATTTCTAGCTGAGATACAGTGAACACCGCAAATCGTGTTTTTCCAAAGGCGTTCTTGGAAAAGCTTTGTCACCGGCTTGTTTGTGGATATTTTCGCGTACAAATTTCACGGAATGTTCTTGAAATGACACTTAACAATGTACAAAAGGTTTCAATAAATTTACTCTATCCATATAGATGAAAAATAAATTCGCAAAAAAGTGTTTTTTTTTCACGCTGTAACCCCTACCCTCCCCTTAAAAGGTCTCACCTACCGAGTGTATTACCTTCTCGTTGTATCACGACGCCTTTATATGTTTTGAGGAGACGGCGCGGCTGAGCGAATCACGTGTAGCGAAAGAGCACGATGAAGCACGTGGTATATCGTCAAGGCATCAGAAATTCTTTTCGGTTCTTTTTTCTCCGTCTTGTCTTTTTAATCGTTGGCCACCGCGCTCGTAATTTTGCAGTTTTCCGTCTGTCCTTCGTATTTATCGTGCCTGGTCGAGTTTCCTCCTCGACCTGTGGGTTCCTCTCGTCCTTGCGGGTGTCTCCATTTTTTTCCCATATGGATATCCACACCGCTACGTATGTATATATATTTTACTTTTCTATGGCGTTATTGAGCCAACCGTGGACGAGCGTTTCGAGGCAAAGGAGACATATAGTGCACCCCCGATCGCTTCACATTCGGGACATTTCATAAATATCCATTATTGTCCCGTTAAGGAGCTTGATCCTGGGTGCAGGGGTGCTTGTGTACATAACGTTTTTCACGGGCCCCAGCTCAACGAGAGAGATAGAGAGAGAGAGAGAGAGAGAGAGAGAGAGAGAGAGAGAGAGAGAGAGAGAGAGGGAGGAAAGACCGAGGGTCCCATCCAGGAGATCATAATTTCACGTATATAGCACGGTAGATTGAGTTTATTTTTTTGCTCCGTAATATTGCCCTATTCCCTTGTCACGTGTGTCACCCATGCGTCCTCTCAGCGATCCTAGGTCAACAAGCGAAGATCCTTCGATGCTTGCCGCGCCATCAAGATACACCGTGGTACCGTAAATACACTCAAGGTACACTCAAGGGTCGATAAAGGGCCGGCATATTTTCACCATTTTTCATGCTCAATGTGCAACATTGTCGATACAACCCGGAATTTTATATAGCAATAATGACGCAATGACATAGAAATTCTCAAGGTGCGGTGATTTGTGTCTGCATTTTTCCATTCATAGACATAAGCAAAAAGATCCTAACGGGACAAGGTTGAGATAAAAAAAATACCAAAACCGTTCAAATTTCAATTGGTGCGGAAACGCCAAAGAAAGATGGACAAAGAGAGAGAGAGATAGAGAGAAGTTGACCCGTAGCAAAGAGGTTCTCTTTCCGTATCTGCAGGCTCGCAATTGGCCATAAGGATAAGCCGCCTCCACCGCTCGTGAAGCCGTGCAAAAAAGGATAGAAAACACGTATAATGTTTTTCCCACCGAGCACGGAGTGGCGCAATGTATGTACGAATTTAATTAAATACGGTGGACACGTATGTATACGCTTTCGAAATTACGTGCGATTCTCGCGTGTGCCGAGCGCGCGCGCGCACGAACGAGTTGTAACGTTAAATCGGTCGCGTTAAAAGACGCGGAGAGGCGCAAAAGAGCGGCGCAATT